>JAQHUG010000165.1:910498-987291 GCA_028555095.1 Dicrostonyx torquatus
GACCCAGAGGAAGTGTGCAGCAGCCCTCCTCCCACTGGTCAGATCTATTTGTGCTGTTTGTTGGTAGTCTTCCTCTAATGGGCTGTGAAGTAGGTGGGTGGGACAAGGCCTTTGTTTTGTTGTTCACTGCTGGAGCAGGCTGGAACCTTCTAAGGATTCCGTAAGCATTTAAGGGCAGGAGGGAAGGCAGGTTCTAAGAACAGCGATGGAAGCATTTTCATCTTACTTAATGTCCAAACAACGTCTTGAAGTAGAAGGCACTCAGACTCCTTCACATGCACCCAGCTAAGGAAAATGAAATTCAGAGAGAATGACGTCTCTGGGGTCACAAAGCAAGGCAAGTGACAAAGCCAGCACTCAAGTATAGCCTGTCTGGAATCGGTGACTGCAGGACCTGGGCAGGACACTGGTGACAGAGGGGAGCTATAAAAAGTCATTCTGGCAGAAGGATGGAGAAGGTGGAGTGAAGAGCCCTGAGGCTGAGAAAGGACTCAAGGGCCAGTCATGTTAGCTAAGCATTTAGCGGACGGACGGTTCTGTCCCTACTAACTTTATTTTGCCTTGCCTTTCTATTCTAGGTCTCCACTGCTGAAGTTGTGGCACCAAAGGCTTCCAGCCTTGGCCAATCATCTGCCCCTGAGGTCATAGACTCCACTCCCATGTCTTGCCTCTGCTTGCTTTGGGACAGACTCTGTATAGCCACCAGACTACCACCCTGGAGGTGAAAGCCATGCTCGTACCTTAGCATTCCCCATGATGCCTCAGCCAAGTTTCTCTTCCCATTTGGACACAATGTTTGCCAATTCTTCAGCTAATGCCTCTTCTGCCAACAGCCCTGTGCCCCAGTGCCGTGACTATCGGGGTACACATCGTCTGCATATGGTGTTCTACAGTCTGGTGTTGGCGACTGGTCTCCCTCTCAACGCTCTGGCTCTGTGGGTCTTCCTGCGGGTGCTGCGCATAAACTCGGTGGTGAGCGTGTACATGTGTAACCTGGCAGCCAGCGACCTGCTCTTCACCCTGTCACTGCCCCTGCGCCTCTCCTACTATGCACAGCACCACTGGCCCTTCCCGGACTTCCTGTGCCAGACGTCGGGCGCCATCTTCCAGATGAACATGTATGGCAGCTGTATCTTTCTGATGCTCATCAACGTGGACCGCTACGCGGCCATCGTGCACCCGCTGCGACTGCGCCACCTGCGGCGGCCCCACGTGGCGCGGCGGGTCTGCCTAGGTGTCTGGGCGCTCATCCTGCTGTGCGCCGTGCCCGCCGCCCGCGTGCACAGCCCGTCCACCTGCAGGTACAAGAACAGCACCGTGAGCCTGTGCTTCGAGAGTTTCAGCGATCAGCTGTGGAAGGGCGGGCTGCTGCCGCTCCTGCTGCTGGCTGAGACCCTGGGTTTTCTGCTGCCCTTGGCGGCTGTCGTCTATTCCTCGGGCAGAGTCTTCTGGACGCTGGCGAGGCCCGACGCCACTCAAAGCCATCGGCGCCAGAAGACCGTGCGCCTCCTGCTGATCAACCTCGTCATCTTCCTGCTGTGCTTTGTGCCCTACAACTCCACGCTGGCTGTGTATGGGTTGCTGCGAGCCAATCTGGTAGAATCCAGCCTTGAGGCCCGTGATCAGGTGCGTGGTGTGCTGATGGTAATGGTGCTGCTGGCCGGCGCCAACTGCGTGCTGGATCCTCTGGTGTATTACTTCAGTGCCGAGGGTTTCCGAAACACCCTTCGCAACCTGGGCACCACGCTCCAAACGAGGCCTCTGGCTACCAATGGGGCTCAAGGGGTGCTCACCGAACCACCCTCAGAAATCACCCAAAACACCGGGCAAGATGCCACCAGTCAGGGGTTACTCCAGCCTGGCAATATGGAAACACACATCACCCAGAACCCCCAGGATTCAGCCCTCTGAAAGGACACAGTGTCACAGTGTACTCTTGGGCTTCCCTTAGGGTACGTTTCAGGGAGGTGGGCTGGGAACTTGGCCTTTGAAGCAACTCTAGTCCTAGTGTCCAGAAGGAAATAAGTGTGTAAGCAAGGGCAGGAAAGCAAGAGTGTTGCTGGTGACAGCGTTAGCTCTGGTTTTTAACAGAGGAAGTTTGCTCCAGTAAGTAGGAAGCCATGTGGTGAGCATGGCTAAGAGCTGGTACATGGAACAGAAGCTGGATCATCAGTCTGAGAACTGAAGATTCCCTGACCTTGGTGAATCAACTACGCAGAAATTCATCCGTCCTCTTCAAATACAAAACTTAGGGTTGGTGGTGGAACCTAGAACCCACTGCCTGCACATGCTGGGCCACCACATTCCCACTGAACCCCATTCCAGCCCCACCTGCTGCCTTCTGTGTTGACTTGAGGGCCATGGACGCCAGGCCACCCACTCTCACATCCACTGGGCTTTCCTGCACAGGTGGGAGGCAGAATACAAAGGTTTATCTGATATGCACTGACCTCTTTCGTGACTTGTAACAATTTAGACTTGACATCCGGTATGAGGTGGTAGGGCAGAGCAGAGCTACGGGTTGAGTCCCTCTCAAATCCTGGTTCTTCGTCCCTTTCTCATCACATTTTCTCCTTCTGCCACTCTCTGGACCTTTTCCATTCTGTGTCTTTAATATTCAGCCTCATTTCCCTCCTTCTCTCCCTCCTCCTCCCTCATAGACTGTGTTGCTGACCTTGAACTTGGTAGAGGCTGGCCTTGAATTCTTTTTTTTTTCTTTCGAGACAGGGGTTCTCTGTGTTGCCCTGGCTATCCTGGAACTCAATCTGTAGACCGGGTTGGCCTTGAACTCACAGAGATCTGCTTGCCTCTGTCACCAAAGTGCTGGATTTAAATGTGTGCCACTAAAACCGGCTTTGGCCTTAAGTTGTTTTTGTTTTTGTTTTTGGTCTTTTTTTATTCATTTGTTTATTTTTGTTTTTGAGACAGGGTATCCTTGTGTAGCACTGGCTGTCCTGGAACTCACTCTGCAGATCAGGCTGGCCTCAAACTCACAAAGATCTGCCTGCCCTTGCATCCTTGGATTAAAGACATGCATCTCCACTGCCAGACTTGGCCTTAAACTCTTGATCCTCCTGCTTCAGGGCTTCCTTGGGGCTGGGATTATACATATGTACACAATGCTCAGCTGCAGTCAATATTTTATGGAATTCTTATTTGAGGAAGACTTTCTCTACACAACCAACACTCTGCTTCACCCTCTCCTCATTCTCTCCATACCCTGTCCTTTCCCTCCCTCCCCCTCTTCCTTGCCCCTTCATCTTCCATCCCTCTCTTCTTTTCTCCCCTCCCTCTCCTCTCTCTCCTCGTATCTCTCCTTTTCTCATCTCATTCCTCTCTCCCTCTCTAAGTCTTAACATTTTTGAAATCAAGCATCAGTCCTCAAAGACTGTTGGGTCTCCAATCCCTTTATGCAAAAATTGAGAGACCTGAGAGAGCTTTTGTTTCTTCTTTTTTTCTTATGATGCTTGCCATGTTATAAATTAAGTCTAACATGCTTTTGAAACATGTTATGCATGTTAAACAATACAGAGGCACACACTCCATTTAGCTAAGAGCAGTAATGTCATCACATTTCGTAAAACTTCTGGAAGCTTCCGTATGTACTGGGGAGAAAATGACCATGACAAGGACAAGGACGTGTTAGTATTACGAATATAGTTTTGACCTCAAGGATGTCCTCAGAAAGCTGGTCTCTGGGTCACACTTTGACATCACTTGCTCTGAAGTACTAGAGTTCACATCTAACTTCTTCTAGGATGTTGTTTTTTTTTATAACTCTGGGATGAGGACATTGATCAGCTAATTGCTAACTGTGGTTCTTAAGAAGGTGGGCAGTGGGGTTGAAAGTCAGGTGTACAGCCAGACACACAAATGCAGGGCCAGGGTGGAGCATTTCTGAGGAAGGAAAAGAAATAGTGTTCGGCAGGAGAGAAGACTGTACAAGGAAGTAAGGGGGACGGGAACACAGGAAGAGCTTCTCAGCAAAGAGAGCCTGCCTTCACAGCAAGCAGGAGGCCAGCAAAATGGTTTTCTTCCCACTTTACCCAAGTAGCAGCTGGGTTGCTGGGAAGGCTGCAGAGTTGGTTCTGCGCCAGTTTTAGACCCTGACATTGAGAACTGTGGTCACCTATGTGTTCTGTACGCACTATGACCCTGTGTCTCCCAGTACAGAGATTTCCCAAGTGTTTCTGTTTCAGTTATGATTTGGCCTTTTGTGTCTTTACAAGGGCTTCGGTTGGTGATTCACACGGGTAAAATGACCTCTGGTGGCCAAACCGGGGAACTAACCTCGCTTCCTCAGTGATAGGTTAGTTTCATCAGTCCAGGTAGATGAAAGTCCCACCAGGCCCTTAACCACCAGCTGCTCTGCAGGGGCCTGCTGTTAACATCTGTCCCTCGCTCCTCAGGATTCAAGGTCTGTGCTCTTCCTGAGAGGACAATATGAGCAGCATCAGCCCTGCTCGGCTAAATCTCGGAAACTGCTACCCAGAGTTAAACAGAACCGTCAAAAGTCTTGGGGGTAAGGGCGTGGAGTTTGTGGATGTAGGCTCAATTGGTAGAGTGCTTGCCTCTTGCCTTGCATGCACAAAGTTCCAGGTTTGAAACCCAGCACCACATAAACCTGGCCTGGTGTAGTATGCTTGTAATTCTGGTACCCAAGGAGTAGGGTCCTGGTGGCACAGCCCTTTAATCCCAGCACTGGGGCAGCAGAGATCAGCACCTCTCTGTGAGTTTCGGGCCAGCATCATCTACATAAGGAGAGTTCTAGACAGTCAGGGCTGCATAAAGACCCTGTCAGAAAGAAGGAAGGATGAAAAGAAAGAAAGAAAACTGGAGGCAGGAAACTCAGGAGTTCTAGGTTGTTTTCAGCTCTGGGATACATAAGACTGTCTCAAAAAAAAAAAAAAAAGTTCCCAGCTGCACTGTGGGGGCCTATACCTCTAATTCCAGAGCTCAGCTGGCAGAGGTAGGCAGATCTCTCTGAGTTCAAGGCCAGAATGGTCTACATAGTCAGGCCAGCCAGCCAGGGCTATATAGTGAGACCCTCTTCTCAAAAAAGAAAAAAAAAAGTAACTTGAGGGTCTGAGTCTGGTATGCATGCCTATAACCCCAGCTCTGTGGATACTGAGGCTGGAGAAGCATGCATTTGAGGCAGCCAGCACCTGCAAGTCGCTAGGTGTGAGCTCTAGCACTATAAAGCTAAATCAAGAACAAATACATTGACATTATGAGTGCTCTCATATTCAGGTACTGAGCAGACTCTAGTGTAATTAAAACAGCATGCAGCACCCCATGGATCATGTAACTTATCCCAATGTTTGTATGCGTTCTCTCTCTCCCTCCATTTCCCAGGTAGAATGTAAGCTCCCTGGCTGGGGAGCAAGGATTGGTATGGTTGGTTCATTGATGTATTCTTTGGCATCTAGAACAGTGCCTGGTACAGAGGAAGCACTCAATAAAGACTCACTAATGACCAGTCGGATCTTGTGACATCCTTGGCCATCTAGGGATGAGCAGTAACTATAATGGAAGACAGGAGATAAAGGAAAGCAGGGAAGGTACTTGCGGTTAACTGAGAGGGGGCCCTGAGAGGTACCCAGGGAGGTTTGCTCACAGACATACTTTTTTGTTTGTTTGTTTGTTTTGTTTTGTTTTTCAAGGCAGGTTTCTCTCTGTAGCTTTGGAGCCTGTCCTGGTACTCACTCTGTAGCCCAAGCTGGCCTCCAACTCACAGAGATTTGTTTGCCTCTGCCTTCCGAGTGCTGGGATTAAAGGTGTGCACCACCACTGCCCGCCCGGCGTCACAAACATACTTGTAGGAGAGAACTGTAGGGAAATCAGGTAGGGAGACTCTAAAAGAGAGAGCGAGCTGTGAGAAGGGCTGCACTATGGAGAAGTGTGGTCAGGCCCCTGGAAGAAGTAGTCAGAAGCAGGTTGTCTCTAGCCTGGAACCTATGGTGTCAGACCCAGAAACATTCCCACACATTTCACCACCACCGTGAGAACAGAGGCAAGACTAGATAAAAGAGGTATTGTAGCCGGGTGGTGGTGGCACATGCCTTTAATCTCAGCACTCAGGATGCAGAGGCAGGGGGATCTCTGCCAGTTTGAGGCCAGCCTGGTCTACAGAGAGTTCCAGGACAAGACAGGGCAACACAGAGAAACCCTGTCTCGAAAACCAAAACAAAATAAAAAGGTATTGTAGGCAGAGGGAATGAACAACATTGGATAAGTAACAGGCTGTGGAGATTTAAGAAAGCCCAGGTCTCTGCCATTAGTGTCCCCACCCCCCACCCCACTCCTGGGCTTGCCCCATTTAACATCAAGGGGCATTCCAAGGAGGAAGAAAAGAAAAACTTCCATGAAAATAAGAGCAATTGCCAGGTATATTGGTACAGGCTTGTAATCTTAGCCGCTCAGGAGGTTGAGGCAGGGGAATCTTTTGTTCAAGGCCAGCCTGGGCGAGTGAGACCCTGTCTCAAAATAAACGGGGGGCCGGGCGGTGGTGGCGCACACCTTTAATCCCAGCACTCAGGAGGCAGAGGCAGGCGGATCTCTGTGAGTTCAAGACCAGCCTGGTCTACAAGAGCTAGTTCCAGCGCAGGCTCCAAAGCCACAGAGAAACCCTGTCTCGAAAAACCAAAAAAAAAAAAAAAACCCAGGGGGTCAAGGATAGTTTTTTCCAAGAATGTGTAGTGTAAAGACTTGAATTCAACCTCCAGTATGGAAAAAAGAAAGAATTAAAAGGTTGAAACAAAATATCCCTGCTCCCTCCCTCACAAAATAAACTGTTATTCCGATGACAGAAGTGTCGTGACAGACACCTGAGGTTCCAAACTACTCTGGGACCTATGGTAGGAAAATTTAGAATTCAAGGCCAGCCTGGACAAAAAAGAATAGATCCAAATCGGGCATTGGAGCACAGGCCTTTAATCCCAACATTCAAGAGGCAGACGCAGGTGATCTCTGAGTTTGAGGCCAATTAGGTCTACAGAATGAGTTCCAGGACAGCTAGGCTACACAGAAAAACCCTGTCTTGAAAAACAAACAAGAAGAAAGGAAGGAAGGAAGGAAGGAAGGAAGGAAGGAAGGAAGGAAGGAAGGAAAGATCCTGTTTCTCAATAAATTCTGTACACCGGGATTTCAATATAATGTTTATATATAATGCCTCTAATTTTTCTTTTTCTTTTCTTTTTTTGAGACAAGATCCAAGATCTCTCTACTTAGCCCTGGCTATCCTGGTACTCACTATGTGACCAGGCTGGCCTCTAACTCACAGAGATCCGTCCGCCTGCCTCTGCCTTTGGAGTGCTGGGATTAAAGCTGAGCACCACTACATACCTGGCTTGCTTTTTTGGGACAGGCTCTTGCCTATCCCAGGCTGTCTTTGAGCTCAGTTTCTGAAGTGTTAAGATCATGTATGCACTCCACTGTGCTTTTCTTTTTTCAAGAAAGGCTTTCTCTTTGCCGTTGTCCTGGAACTCACTCTGTAGACCAGGATGACCTTGAAGATCACAAAGATCCTCTTGTCTCCCAGTTAAACGCTTACTCCACCACTGCCCTGCCCTGCGTTTCTAGGGTGCCTCATCTTATTTAATTAGTATAAAGGCCTCTGAGATATGAATATGATTGGCCCCATTTCACAGAGGAAACACTGGAGAACCTGAGGTCTGAAGGTAACACAACCAGGAAGTGGTTCAGTCTGTTTCCCAAACTCTCACTTTACTTCCAGACTTAGGAAACTTGCCACTCCCTCCCTCAATCACACCACCAGTGACATTCCCAGCTGCTTTCCCTCCAGCCACCTAATTCCTTCCCAGCCCATAGTACTTTTTATCTCTATTACATCTCGTTGTGTAACAGTTTTCTCTGAGACGAAACATTCCACCTTGTAGGGAAACTCTTCAAGCAGGAAAGTCAACAGCACAAAAGAGTTTCGGGGGGCTGGAGAGATGGCTCAGTGGTTAAGAGCACTGGCTGCTCTTCCAGAGGTCATGAGTTCAATTCCCAGCAACCACATGGTGGCTCACAACCATCTGTAATGAAATCTGGTGCCCTCTTCTAGCCTGTGGGCATACATGGAGGCAGAATGTTGTATACACAATAAATAAATCTTTAAAAAAAAAAAAAGAGTTTCGGGAAGTCCCTAAAACTGATCAGATTCACGAGGCCCCTCCCGGTCATAGTAAGCAATAAAAGCTGAGAAGAACTAAGGGGAGCCAAGTTCTAAAGACCCTCAGACCAGGCCAGCTGCCTGGAAGAAACAGAAATTAGCTGTAGAGGTTTAGACCAACTGAGTCACTTGAAGGGTCACTCTCCAAGCCGCTGAGCTGCCTGCAGGCTGTGCAGTGGGCTCCAGGTTCCCAGCTTTGTGAGCTGTCACCCAGGCTGGAGTGGGCTTTGGTGATGCAGCTGTCTTGAGTCACGTCTGCTTCTCTAAGTAACCTCTCACCATATTCCTATAAGTAACCCCAATAAAACTCAGAGGTTCACCAAGTTGGACTTTGGTGGCATCCACACTTTGTTCTGTCCTGGGCTCCTTATCTGGGGTGAGTAGATGTGTCTGCTGCATCTCCCTGGGAAGTTCTGTCGGGCATCCATCCTCTGTCTCCTTACCTCCTCTTTCCTTCCTCCTCTCACGGACCACCTAGCTGTCCCACCTTGAATGATTACCTCCGCATTGCTCTTCCCAGATCTCTCCCCACCCTGGACCATTTCCCGGCTCCCCTGATGCCTCCCTTTACACTTGCCTTGGACCCATGCACTACACACTGTGTGGTTGAGTGAGGGCTGAGACCTGGACTCCTGCTGAGTTGGTGGTTGTACGGTCACGGAAACACAGAAATGAGTTTATATCTCAGCCTTGGGGAGAGCGGCACAGCCAACTGCAGGAAGTCTAAGCCGTTCTGTGTGCCACTGACCAAGGCTAGCAGGAGGGGATAATTCCTCGGTTTTTAAGTTCTTCCAGGACCATCTCTGGCGGATGGCCGGGAGAGTTGGGATGCAGGTAGCAATCAAGTCTTGAGAAACAGTTCAGGACAATCAGGATGGAGGTGGGCATCCCAAAGGATGGTGGAGCTGCTTCCATTTCCGCCCCTGCACTGTCTCACAGAAAAGGCTGTCGCCAACTGGAGTTCCATGACGACTGGGAAAGAAGAGAGAGGTAAGACTCACATGGGCCTTCCTTCTCTTTCAGCAGGCCCTAGAGACAGACCAGAAGCTAAGACAGTTGTCCCATGCTGCTTTCCAGAACTCTTCAAGAACTGGAAAGAAAAGTTTCTCCTACTGGGTTTCAAGAAAACCAAAGGCTTCCAGGACTTTGGAATCAAACAAACCTGGCTAGCAATGTCAGCTGTCACTTCTTAGCAATGTGACATTGACCAGTTAATCTCTGTGAGCCTCTGTTTCCACCCCTGCGAATGGGGCTCATAGTATCTACTTTTTGGGTGGTTGAGGGCCAGTGAAACTTGAAAGGCATTTTAGAACCCCATAAACGGGAGCTCCTTCAAGCATCAGGGTCTTCCGTAGGGTTTTGGGGTTGCTGGCGGGACTCTTCTGAAAGCCAGCAAGGAGTCCAGGTGCATCGCCCAGATGAGCCCTGCTACTGAACAGAACTAGAGGCAGGGGAACTAGCGATAGGCAGGCTGGGCACGTTTCCATGGTGCTGGGTCAAGCAGGCAGCCTTGGGGCAGCGACTGGCCCATTGCCCTCTGGGGGCACTCTCTCCCCATGAGGCTGATGTCCAATCCTATGGACTAATATGGAGGTGGAGAAGTGCATGAAAGGCAGAGGAGGGAGAGGAGAAGGAATAGTCAACGGTGGAGAAAGGGCCAGGGAGAAGGCTGGAGGGGAAGTAAGGGCCAGGCAGGCACAGGGTGGGGCTGGGAGAGGGGCCCATGGCCCTGAGGGCAGCGCCAGCCCTGGAGAGAAAGCTCCGACCCAGGAGGGAGGAGGGACGGGACAGGGAGGGAGACCAGCAGCGCTGACACAGCCTCGATGTGTGGAACTGGCTGGGGTTTGGCCCACAGGTCAGGCGTCTGGCAGTATTATGGGATGGAGAGGCCTTAGGAGACAGGGAGAGTATTATGGGCTGGAACAGCCTTAGGAGACTGGGGAATATTATGGGCTGGTGAGGCCCGGCTCCAACTGGAGGCGGGAGGAAGGGGTGCGGGGCGGGAAGGGGGGGTGGTGGTGGAAGGGAGTATTATGGGCTGGAGGCCTCCTGCGACCAGAGGCAAGAGTATTATGGGCTGTCAAGGCCTTCGGTGGCCAGAGGGGGGAGCAGCGGGGGATGGCACCGGCTGCATGTGACTGAGGGGGGGCCAAGTTGGGGGGTGATGAGTGGGGGTGGGGGAGCTTATTATGGGATAGCTCTTTGTACCTACTGCGGGGACTGCTTCTCCAGAAGATATTATGGGATGTCGTGTGTGGGAGGGGGAGGGGGGCTGGGGGATTATTATGGGATGGTGGTGCAGAATTGGGAGGGCCTGAGGAGCTCTTCTCCAACCCCCCCCACCAGTTCACCCCTTACTCTCTCATCGTTCTAAGGTCAGCCTCCCTCCAAGAGTCCAATGGGAACACCTGAAATCCATCTCTCTACACACTTTACCCACACACACCAACAGCCACTCCCCTCCTCCATACTGGGCACCTCAGTCCATCCTAGGCATCTCCCCTGTCTAGCAGCCACCTCCGGACTGTTGGGGGAAAATGTAACTCCTGGATAATGGGGAGAAAGCCTCATAGTAAGGTTATGGTGGTCAGTGGTTCCCACCTGCATGTCACCTTTGACCCCCAAATTCTCATGCCACTCTCCTTCCTTTCCTCCCTCGGGTCCACGAAGTGGGGGCCCTTGGGTCTCCCCTCCCCCGCCCCTCCATTTCCTCTCCACCTCCCTCCACAGCCGTAACCAGTAAAACAGGCGGCCGGCTATTATGGGATGGCTGCTCCCAGCAGCTCTGCAGGGAGGGGGCGGTCACCGCGGAATGTCTCTTGTGGGTGGCTATTATGGGATGGCCGCCTCTCTTCGGGGAGGGGTGGGGGCTAGGGAGAAGAATTATTATGGGATGGACCTAGCACAGCTGGGTGGGGCTGTCCTGGGTAGGTAAAGCTCTGGGGAGGGCAGGGAGGGGGGAGGAAAGGAAGGAAGAGGGAGGGAAGAAGCTGGGGAGGGTGGGGTGAGCCCTGGAGCCAGACCTGAGGCCTGGCAGGAGTAACTGGATAGAGAGGTTTCTTTGGTGACAGCTGTTGGAAGAGGCCCCAGGGGCAGGCTCCATCGAGCCAAAGCCTAGGACACCTGGGTCCTCTTTACATCTTGGGGGTTGCGGAGTACAGGGTATGCGGGGTAGAGCTGGAAGAGCTCCCTGGCTACGTGGCTCAAGCACTCCCTTCCACCTGTGCCTCCTATAGCCTGGGGACTTTGTCTTTATGCAGGGGGTTGAACACAGAAATGTGAATGCCAAAAAAGTAGAGGCTGGGAAGACTCCTGAGGGACAAATGTCCCTCCGCAAACCCCATATGGACTGCATCCTGTCTAGCTACCTAGTCTTCCCAAATTCTCATTCTGCCAGGACAGAACACTAGCCCCTGGGATCTCTGGGTAGTTTCTTCATTCACCCAAAACAGAGGTGTGAGGAGAGGATTGTGTGCTAAGCGCTCCAGGATACCCTCCTCAGGGTGTTATTCCGGGTTCTTGTATAGCATAGGGTGGAAACAATTCTAGATAACTGACTAGAGAGGCTGCCCCCTTGGGTGCATTCATTAGGAGATTATACCATCCTTAGTCTCTGTGGGCCAATCATGTTAGTGGCTTATTTATAATTGATCAAGGAGGTGAGCATGGGGCAGAGAAGGGAGGGGAGGCACAGAAGCAGGAGGACCACAGCAGCAGCAGAAAAACACACCCTACACCTCCCTGGCATTCAAACGACAGGGAGTGGAGGTGGAGGTTGGGCTCAGCAGTTAAGAAACTACTCTTGCAGGTGACCGGGGTTCGGTTCCCAGCACCCTCAAGATGGCTTGCAACTGCCCCTAACTCCAGTTCCAGGGGCTATGATGCTCTCTTCTGTTCTCTTCACTCACTGGGCATGCACATGGTGCACATACATACATGCGGGCAAACACTCATGCTCATAAAATAAAAATCTAAAAAGAAAGATTCAATTAAAAGATAGGGAAGAATTTGCACCTTCATGTGATGGTGTCAGGGAGAAGTGAGGAGGGAGAGAAGCAAAGGGGTAAGTGGATAGAATCTGCAGGGGCAGAATGGGTGTGGCTGATGAATGATACCAATAGTTAAATCATAGGCAAGAGTCTGTGACTACCTACTTATAAACCCTCCCTGGTTTCCTTCCCCCATCACTGTGGTGATGTGGCGTACATAGGAGAGGTAGGATCTGAGGAAGTTGGAGGTATTTGTCACACAACTGAATTTGAGGCCCAGAGACATGGTAGATGGAAGAAAATGGGGATTAGAAGAGACCTAATAGGTATCCAGCAGCAATATGTAGGAAGGAACAGCTTTCCTGAAAGGAGGGATACCTATGTTATAGTGTATAGACCCATATCCTAGCTGAGCAGTGTTAGCACACACCTTTAATCCTAGCACTCGGGAGTACAGAGGCAGCAGATTTCTTGAGTTCTGAGTTCGAGGTCAGCCTGGTCTACAGAGCCAGTTCCAGGGCAGCTAGAGCTACACAGAAACCAAAAATCAAAAAATGAAAACCAAAAACCAGGAACTGGAGAGATGGTTCAGAGGTTAAGAGCACTGACTGCTCTTCCAAAGGTCCTGAATTCAATTCTCGGTGATCACACGGGGGCTCACAACCATCTATACTGAGATCTGGTACCCTCTTTTGGCATATGCATGCAGGCAGAACACTGTATGCATAATAAGTAAGTAAATAAATAAATAAGTAAATGGGAGCTTGAATGAGAGAGACTATGGAAGCCTGTGGGGTGGTGGGAACGGCCAGTGCACCACGGTAAACACAGCCAGAGGGTGGTCCAGAGAGTAAAGGTAAGTTTTGGAAAAAGGAAACATGAACTTCAAACATGATGTTGGGAGCTTTTGGCAAAAACTAAAGGAGGTTTGCTTGCTTGTTTTGAGACAAGATCCTACCATGTCTCACTCTGGCTGGCTCAGAATTTACTGTGTAGACCAGGCTGGCCTCAAGCTCGGGGATCCACCTGTGTCTTGAGTGCTGGGGTTTCTACCATCATGCCCTGTCAGACTCTAGTCTTGAGGTGAGAAAATACTTAAATGTGGAATGCTCTTGGTTGTGCTCACAGGATCTGACGGAAAGATGGTAGCACTGGTAGTCTGGGAGCAAGGAGACTGTGTTTGTCTGAGTAAAGCCTTCTCTGCTTCTCCAGCACTCACCAATCCAGTCCTGTGAATTTCACGGAGAGTGTTATCTGTTGGGGCCCCTTTTCTAGGGAGGTGAGATGAGCCACAGGAGGAGAGATAGCATGAGGGCCTGCCAGCTCATGTCAGACCAGGAAGGCCTCTTCCTGTGAGGAGTTCCGGTTCCTTTTCAACCTGTCGAGCTTCCACAGATCTTTGGTCTTCCTGAAACAGGCAGATCAGAGCCGAGGAAGACAGCTTCGCTCTGGCTACAGGGAAAGAAGCAGCGAGGCAGCAGAGCTGGGATTTTGGTTTTTCTTTGACAGCCATAGTTTCTGGAACCCAGAAAGAGGGAAAAGTGGTTGGCCTGGAACTCAGAGACTAACTTGCTTCTGCTTTCCAAGTGCTGGTGTTAGAAACACCCTCTACCATGCCATGTCTGTCTGTCTATTTGTATGTATGTTTGTGCATGTGTGTATGTATGTATGTATGTATGTATGTATGTATTTAATTCTGTGTGTGAAGTAGAGGATCAAGTCCCAACAAAATGAGGATAGAAGCAATTGGCGGTATTATAAGGCTTCAGGATATACAATTGGGGAGTGACTGAAAAAAATGTAGGACACTGAACATCAACAGAATTTGGTATTCACGAGTAAGAGCTGGAGAGATGGTTCAGGGGTCAAGAGCACTGCTGCTCTTCCAGAGGTCTTGGGTTCCATTTCCAGCATCCACATGGTGGTTTACAACTCCAGTTCCAAAGGATCTGGTGCCCTCCTGTGGCTTCCATGGGTGCAAGGCACTAACATGATACAGGGGCATATGTGCAGGTAAAAATACTCCCACACATATTTTAAAAAAAGTTTTGTGTAGTGTTTGTGTAGTGGTCCCTACCTATAATCCCTACAATCCTAGGATTTGGGAAACAGAGCAGGAGGGTGGTGTGATTCGAGACTATAAAGAGAGAACCTATCTCAAAAGAAAAATAAAAGGCAGTTGGGTATGAGTCAAACACCTTTAGTCCCAGCACTCAGGAGGCAGAGGCAGGCAGATCTCGGAGTTCAAAGCCAATCTGGTCTACGGAGTAAGTTCCAGGACAGCCTGGGCCACACAGAGAAACCATGTCTTAGAAAATAAACAAAATGGTTTAATGGCTTTGAAAGATGGCTCAGTGGTTAAGAGCACATGATATTCTTGCAGAGGAGCCAGGTTCAATTCCCAGCACCCACTTCAGGCAGTTTACAACTGTCTGTGACTCCAGCTCTAGGAGATCTGATAATAACCCTTCAACCTCTGCCTCATACACACACACACACACACACACACACACACACACACACACACACAAAACGAATAACTAAAAACAAAATAACCCCAAGCAAACAAGTAGACGAATGAGGGTAGCAAGTGTGCCACACAGTGATGTGCTTCAGGAAGCCTATGAACGTTATGGCATTTCAGCATTAGAAGCATGGATAAATGCCACTTATCAATCAAAATCTCTTAGCAAGTAGGGACCAGCCTGGGCCTGTCCTCTTTCCTCTTGCACTGTGGATCAGACTGAGGGCCTTGTATGTCCTAGGCAAGCCCTTTCCTAGCGAGTGACACAGCTCCAGCTCTAGCTGATATCTTTGCTGCTGTTTTGAGACAGTTGCCAATTTAGCTCAGAATGGCACCAAACTCAGGATCTTCTTGCCTCTGCCTCAAGAGCGCACGGTTCGAAGGCATGCATCATCAGGCCTGGCAGATTTTCTTGACAAACCTTCTCTTGTAAATCCTCTAGATTAGTGGTTCTCAAACTGTGGGTAGCGCCCTTTGGGGAGTCTGAATGACCCTTTCACGGGGGTCGCCTAAGACCATCGGAAAACACAGATATTTACAGTATGATTCATAACTGTAGTAAAATTACAGTTATGAAGTAGCAACAAAATTAGTTTTGTGGTTGGGGGTCAGCACAGCATGAGGAACTGTATTAAAGTGGGAGGGCGGCAACCACTGCCCTGCAGGGACCACCTCCCCAGACCTAGATGGGGATGTGATCTCCCTCCCGAGAGCAGTTAGGATTTGTTCAGTTCTCTAAGACAGGACATTGGGAAATGCTGATCAGCAGTAATTCTGTGACCAAATATTTTTACGTTGTATCATGGTCTCTTTGGTAGTTTAATGCTTCTTTTTATCTAATTTTATTTTATGTGCCTGTGTGAGGGTGTCGGGTACCTTGGAACTGGAATTACAGACAGTTGTGAGCTGCCATGTGGGTGCTGGGAATTGAACCCAAGCCCTCTGGAAGAGCAGCCAGTGCTCTTAACCCCTGAGCCATCTCTTCAGTCCCTAATGCTTCTTTTTAAATTATTTATTTATTGGTGCCTTGTTAGCCCAGTTGGTTAGAGCATGGGTGTTGATAATAATACTTTTTTTGAGACTTGTTTCTACTGAAGGTCAGGCTGGCCTTAAACTCTTGATCATCTTGCCTTCTGAGTGCTGGGATTACAGGCACGTGACACCATTCCCAGCTGTTTATGTTTCTTGCAGGAAGGCACCTGTATCTTTGTCTTTCTCAGTCATGCCAGCTCTGTGCCTGGCTAGGTACTCTGTCCAAGGTATGTTTGAATGGATGACCATGAGGGATGGGAGTCGAGAGAGAGCAAGGCTCAGCACTTGGTACTATGGAACATCCTCAGTTCACGTGGTTATGATGGCATATCCACCCATAGAGGCTGCCTGGGCTTGAGAGAGGCCGTGGAGACTGCTGGAATGTTGAGAAATAGTTTTTGGATGGGGGTTTATAATTAGTATGAGATGTTCTGGGTCAGTTAAAGTTCATGCAAAGTTTTTCATCTAGTCAGCATATTGTTTGATTTTACACAAAATTTCAGAGCTGGAGGTAAGCATCTAGAATATACCTGGATTTTGATTGGCTTGCATGGGGCTCTAGATTGGCTGGCTCTCTGTTCCTGAGTGCCTGGAAATGGTGAGCTAGGGGGCCCCAGGTCCTGTTGGGGACTTGTGGCCAGAATACTCAGAATATTCCTTTTGCCCAGAAAGGGAATAAGGTGTGTACTAATAGGGGCGGGGACAGGGCAGTTAGTAGTTTGCCACACCCTCTCTGCTCTTGGGTGTTGGAAGAGACTGACAACTTCTAGAGATGGGGGAGGTTGTGAATATTATGGGATGTCTGGCCAGAAGACCTGCAAGAGATGGTGGAGTGCAGCAGGAGTATTATGGGATGTGCCACTGGGTTGTGTTGGGAGTATTATGGTATCATGGGCTTCTTGCCATTATGGGATGTCCGAGTAGATGGAGTAAATGATGGGACGGTTCCCACTGTTAGGGGGGAGGAGATTTAGATGTCCACGTGTAGGGTGACTGACAGTAGAGCTGCTGGTCATTAGTGAGTATCTCTTTGATAGGAGGAGTATGATTTATGAGCCATGGAGCTAGAGAGAGACCAACAAGGCTTAGGTATGAGCATCTAGAATCTAGACCCTGGTGTGCAGACTGAGGGCAGCTCTAGGGGGCTGGCTATTATGGGATATCAGTATAGAAAGTGGGAGACATTATTACGGGATGTGTGTGGGAGGAGGCCGAGTGTCCGTTGTTGTAGTGTGGGGTGGGTGAGTTTCTGACAATCATGGGATATCAAACTGGGGGTGGATGAAGGGTGGTTATTATGGGATGTTAGTGGGGGATGGGGTTGAGTATTATGGGATATGAGGCTGAAGTACTGGGAGGGGTGCTTATTATGGGATGGCCAAGGGGAGGGAGGGGTAACGAGTTATTATGGGATGTTAGCAGTAGGGCCAAGAGTGAAGAAGTTGGCAAAGAGTGGTTATTATGGGATATCTGAGGTGGGGAGCAGGTTTAGTTTGTAAAAGGTCTGCAATATATGTCAGGAGCCCCCGGGCATATATATGCATGGAGTGTTGGGGGCGGGGTGTGTGTATGTGGGGTGTCCGTGTGTATTATGGGATGGCCAGGAGGTGGGCGGTTGCCCGGGTGACGCGCGCGCGCGCTCGACGGGGGCGTGGCCATTGGTTGCCTGAGCGACGAGGGGGCGGGGGTTGCCCGGGAGACCTAGGGAGGAGGGTGGCGGTAGTGGAGGGGGGGGGTTGGAGTTGGTTGAGGTTATTATGGGCTGTCCTGGGGGGCGGGGCCTGTGCGGTGGGATTTCCCGGCCGGTGTTTCGGGCCCTTTAAGAGGCGACGCCGGAGCCGGAGCCATTTTCCCCCCTTCGGCCGCGGTGAGGAGGAGCCGGAGCGGGAGTGACACCGGCGAGACCCAGCGCGACCTGAGGCGGCTCTAGGGTGAGGAGAGTGCGAGGCTCTGGGAGAGACGTCTCTCACAGCCCGACATCATCCTGGGGGTCGTTCCTTCACCTGTCCCTTCTTCAGGCGTCCCGGGGCCCGCGGGCCGTCCCCCGGCCAGGGAGCCGACCCTGTTCCTCCTCTCCTGAGGCGTCCGGGTTGCCCTCAGGCGTCGCCCTGCCCTGAGGGAGTCGTGCTCCCCGCGCTCCTCTCCCGGGGTTGGCCTCCCACAATGCCGGGCGCCCACCCCTCGCCCTTTGCTCGCTAGCCCCCCGGGACACGTGGCCCGGCCCCCTTCTCGGTGGGAGCTCGCTTTCCGCCGGCGTCCCGACTCCTGGGGACCCCGGAGCGCCCGAGCCTCCACGCCCCCTGGTCCCCGCTGTTCCGGAAGAGAACCTGAGTTGTCCCAGAGGACAGCCTTTGGAGAGCTGCCCTGTCTGGGGACTGGCCCCTCCCCGGGCTCAGAGAGGCGCCCCCCCACTCCCAAGTGACCTTGTGTCCCCGAGCGCCGGCCACCTCCCCTGACCCCCGCTGCGCCTCGCCGCTCGGACCCCCTCCCCAGTCACCCTGGCTTAGTCTAGCCCAGTTTGTCCCCTCCCCGCCATGCACCAGCCTGACCTGGGGGGCATCGCTCCCTCTTCTTGGGGGCTTCTGCTGGGGAGCCTGCTCACAGGCTGTCCCCGAGGAGTGTGGAACTAAGTTCAGCCTGAGTGGTTCGGGTGCTCGGCTAGGGTGGCAGGGCCAGGGGGGGCGGAAAGAGCGGGTGGGGGAGGGGGACTGCGCGTCACTCACTGTTCTCCCCCCTCCCCCGCACAGTGACTCGGGCCAGTGTAGAGGGCCCCAGGCCGCAGGCAGGAGCAGCTGGGCCAATTCCCTGGCCGGGGAGCGGAAGGGGATGGCGTCGGCCCTGGGCTCCCCGTCCCCCTGCTCAGCAGGCAGTGAGGAGGAGGATATGGATGCACTTCTGAACAACAGCCTGCCCCCACCCCATCCAGGTAACATCTTCCCAGAGGGCCCAGGGCAGGAAGGAGGTGTTTGATCTTTCTAGAGACTTCAGTGAGGCTGAGTGCGTTGCTTGTCTCCTGTGTGCAGAGCCCAGGGTGGAGGGCATCCGAAGGGAGTGGTTCTCTTCTGCGGAGCTCTTGTGTGTGGAGGGGGGTGCGTGGGGGTGGTGGTGGGAGCCATGTGCCTCTTGGGCACCGCGGACCCAGATGTAAGTTGGCTGTACTCAAGGCTGTCTGGAATACTCCGCAGTTCCCAGTTGAGGGAGCTCTCTGGGTTATAGCAGGCAGTACCTGGTGCAGGTTCTTAGGAATGCAGGTGGCTGGGAGACCCTGCTGGTGACATGGGGTGCGTTAAGATTTCTGTTGCAGGAGCCCTGCCAGGCGCCTGGGATCCCGCGGTTGTTCTCAAGAAAAGAAAGTGGGGAGTGTTGGTTGTTCTCTGTCCGATTATTTTTAGCTTGTAATCAGTTACCGGTTTTCTGCGCTGTTTCAAGAGTGTGAAGTTTGAATCTCGCTCCTTACCGGATCTAAAGAACTTTGAGCTAGGCAGATTATTCGAATTTTTTAAGTCGGGAAGGGATTGGGGGTTAAGGGAGAATGCAGTAGTCTAGTAAGGAGAGGCAGAGGGAAGAAGGGACTCCTTTTCCCCTGGTGTGGACATAAGCCTGGCTTCTTCCCTAGAGGCTTCGGCCACTCTGAGGTAGTTTGGGGTCTGGGTTTGTGGTGTGAAGTGTTTGTGTGGGTGTGTTAGGGTTTGCACTATCAGTGTTTTGGGGTGGCTCCCTGGACTGGCCAAACCCGTATAGTTATAACTAGCCTGCCTGAGTGCCTGTCCTCAAGGGATGGTTGATGTCATGCTTATAAGTGGATGTCTATGTCTTCCACTTGTCTCCTTTTTCAGAGCCCCTTTAATTAAAAAAATTAAAATTGAAATTGAAAAAAAGCAAGCCCCTCCCCACTAGTACCATTTCTTTACACACAGACATACCATTCTCGAGTCTGGTGGTTTTGTTTTTGTTTTTGTTTCTGATTTTCTCAATGTAATAGTCCTGACATCTGCTTTGTAGACCAGGCTGGTCTCGAACTCTTAGAGATCCACCTCCCCCTGCCTCCCAAGTGCTGGGATTAAAGACATTCACCACCACAGTCTGGTCTGTTTTAGTTTTTTTATGACATGGTTTCCACTTCTGCCTTTTCCTTAGGTCCAACTGGAATTTGAGGTTTCCAGAAGAAATGCTTTTCAAATTTGCCTTTTCCCTTTTCTTTCTTTTAAGACAGGATCTGACTGTGTAGCTCTGGCTGTCCTGGAACTCACTTTGTAGGTCGGACTGGCCTCGAACTCAAAGAGATCAACCTATCTCTGCCTCACGAGTACTGAGATTAAAGGTGTGCGTCACCACTGCCCAGCAAATTTGACATTTTCTAACTTGGAATTCTTCACTTAAGTCTGAGACCATTTAAGAGAACTGTTATTCTTTTTTTCTTTTCTTTTTTTTTTTTTACTCTTTCAAGACAGGGTTTCTCTGTAGCTTTGGAGCCTGTCCAGGGACTAGTTCTTGTAGACCAGGCTGTCCTCGAACTCACAGAGATCACCTCCTGAGTGCTGGGATTAAAGGCGTGCGTCACTACTGCCCAGCAAGAGCTGATAGTCTTCATATATTTTGGCCACTGGGATAAGGGACTTAGATTTGCATCACATCGCTGAGGCATAAGGCTGCAGATTTCTGCGTCTTTCTGGGATGGTGGTGGGAAGGAGGAGGCCTTGCTTTTCCTTTCTGTTGTTTGTGAGGGCGGCATGAGTAGTGCTATCCCACCAGTGTTGGTCCCCACATTAGTCTGCTGTTATTCCACTGGTCTAGGGCCTCCCTCCCAAGTCGAGTGTGAGCTCTGCAGGCTCTCAGTGTGAACTCTGCCCCAATATGTAGCATGACCCAGTTTTTCCACTTGACACACCCAATCTGCCCCTTTCCCAAATCTCCCTCTCTATCTCACACAGCGTGTTGCTTACCATTTTGGCGTATGATTTGCCTGAGAAGTTTGAGGGTTGTGTATGGATGGAAAGGTGTCTGCTTTGCTTCCATGAAATTGTCCTTGTCTCTCTTCTGCTCTATAGGCAAAGATGAAGAAGGGAAATGTGGCTGATAGAGGGTAGTGCTAGGGTTATGGGGGAGAAGCCTCTAAGACAATGATTTGAGAGTGGGAGGGACCTTCTAACCGGGCTTGTGCAGCCTCTGGATCTGCCTTACTCCAGAAGGGCAGAGCCAGGATCATTTTAGGGCTACTTCTGGGGCTCATGAGCTAAGAGTGTGTGTATGTTTAAGAATTAAAGGAAACTTTTTTTTTTTTTTTGCCGCTGTTCTCTTGGTCCTACTACTTTTTTGAGGTCTGAACATGATTTTCATATGTTGGATAGGATTCTTGTTGGATGATGAGGAAGCTGAACTTTGAGACTGGTTGTAGGCTTCATTCCTCAAGCTAAAGCTTTTAGGAGCCTTCAAGGAAAGATCATATAGCTTGATAGCCTCCACTGAGTCCTTGTTAAATCTTGGTTGTAATGTCTTTTTAAAAATTCTGATTGAGTGCAGTCCTTCAAATAGTATCCCTCTTGATGCTGTCTTGGTTTGCTTGTCTGGAGCTTCAGGGTGAATGAACACTTACAAACTGTGCCATGCTTGAGTAGGTATTAGAGATCACTGGCTTTGGACCTAGGGCCAGGTAATAATTTGAGAAGTTTTCTTTGAGGGTACTCTTTGCTCCGTGTACTTCTGTCAGCTCCACCCCCTCCCCGCCACTTCCTGTCTGTCCTATGTTGGCACTAGGTGCCCTGTGCTGGCTTCTGCGGTCAGGAGCCATTTTCCTTCTCTTCAGTGGGTGAGGCACTCCCTTCTCTCTCCTCCCTTTCCTACTCCCCCCTTCTTGGGCGGGGGTGGCTTGGGAAGACAGCGAAAAGAGGGAGGAGGGAACTGGTAGCTGGTGTATATGTCTGGTACAAAGAATGCTACCTCCTAGCCTCCTCCCTCTGTGCCCCTTTCCACCTATCCTTGCCCAGGAGCCCCTGCGTTACCCAGGCTTTGTGTGTGCTTCTAGCCAGGGAAGGAGGTGGAGCCAGATGGGAGGGGGGTTGGGAAGGGGAGATGGTGACAGCTGGGCTGATTCCGGGCCCCTAGGGAGAAGAGGCCTGACCCAGGAGAAAGCTGGAAAGAAACAGTAGGACTAGAGATGGAGAAAGGAAACTGGGAATGGTTATGAAGTTGAACTGGAAACTGAATCTGGACTGGGGAGATTCTGGTGGTTCTGAGCAGTGTTAATCTCAAAGGGGTTTGATAAGGGTGTGATTTCTCAGACCCTGAACCTGGTATTTGATCTGGGGTGGTGTGGTGAGAACTGAGTTTGTGTTCAGTGCCTCTGGTTAGTCTTACCTTGCCCTCTGTTGTATGGGCTGTTGGGCCACTTTGTGGGAGAACTGGATCCAGTTCTCTAGGCAGTTCTGTGGTGAGGAGAGGAGGTAGGGGCCTGGACAGCTGCCCGAGGTGGGCCTGCTCTAGCTTGGCAGGCTTGTTTTGGGGCTATCCAGCTCTCTTTGTCTGTTTCTGTGCTGGGTGTCAGCTCCCTTCTGTGTATATAGTATAGTAGTTCTCTTTAGGGGAGTCTGGGATGAGAAATGGGCAGAGACAGTCTAACCCTCTGAATTAGGTCCTTAACCTTTTGCCATTGCTCTTTTCCCCATCTGCCTCACTTTGCCAAATGCATGTAGAAAATGAAGAAGACCCGGAAGAAGATTTGTCAGAAGCAGAGACTCCAAAGCTCAAGAAGAAGAAAAAGCCTAAGAAACCTCGAGACCCTAAAATCCCTAAGAGCAAGCGCCAAAAGAAGGAGGTAAGTGGGTGACTGAGTGTTCTGGGGAGTGAGAGGAAGGAAGAAGGAGGTACTCCGAGAACAGTTGTGGGCCTGAGGGTGTTTCTCCTTCTGGAGCTGTGGGTCAGGTCCTGGGATGAGCCTCAGGACTATCCTGAGGTCAGCATGTGTGTAGCATGTGTGTCTGTCTCCCTCTCCCCCTTCCTTGCTCCAGCGTTTACTCTTATGCCGGCAGCTGGGGGACAGCTCTGGGGAAGGGCCAGAGTTTGTGGAGGAGGAGGAGGAGGTGGCTCTGCGATCAGACAGTGAGGGCAGCGACTACACTCCTGGCAAGAAGAAGAAGAAGAAGCTTGGACCTAAGAAAGAAAAGAAGAGCAAGTCCAAGCGGAAGGAGGAGGAAGAAGAGGAGGATGATGACGATGACTCAAAGGTGCCAAGACTGCTGTCCTGTCCTCTTTCCTGCTAGTGCCTGTCCCTTGTTCCCAGTTACATCTCCTGCCCTTCAGAACACAATCTCTCCATATAGTTGTGATTATTTCATCTTGGCCCTCTTTTACACTGTCTTACAAGCCATAGTTTCAACTCACATTCTCTTAGCAAGTGTGGGCAGTAGGAGGCAGGTCCTTGACTGTGTTCTCTCTGCAGGAACCGAAATCATCTGCCCAGCTTTTGGAAGACTGGGGCATGGAAGACATTGACCATGTTTTCTCAGAGGAAGACTACCGTACCCTCACCAACTACAAGGCCTTCAGCCAGTTTGTCCGGTAAGTCAGGAGGATCTTAGGGAATGAAAAGGGAGAAGATTCCTTCTAGAATTTCTTTTTGTTTCCTTTTCTCTTTTATTTTTTACATGGCCACCTTTCTTACTTTTGTCCATCTTATTCTTGTTCATTTCTCTACCAGACCCCTAATTGCTGCTAAAAACCCCAAGATTGCTGTCTCTAAGATGATGATGGTCTTGGGTGCAAAGTGGAGGGAGTTCAGTACCAACAACCCCTTCAAGGGCAGCTCTGGAGCTTCGGTGGCTGCTGCAGCTGCAGCAGCTGTGGCTGTGGTGGAAAGCATGGTGACGGCTACTGAAGTTGTACCTCCCCCTCCCCCTGTGGAGGTGCCTATCCGCAAGGCCAAGACCAAGGAGGGCAAAGGTGAAATGGAATTTAATGAAGAGTCCAGGGTGGGCTTGGGAAACAAAAGACAGCCTAGGAATGCTGTATTGCTCCTAAGGTAGGCGGCAAGAGGCAGGAGTAAGCCTCAGATTTAGAAGATAAGGTAGAGTAGAGCAAGCTTATCACTTGCCTTATGATGCACATTTGGCTGTATCTTGACTGTAGGTCCTAATGCTCGGAGGAAGCCCAAAGGCAGCCCTCGAGTGCCTGATGCCAAGAAGCCTAAACCCAAGAAGGTAGCTCCTCTGAAAATCAAGTTGGGAGGTTTCGGCTCCAAGCGTAAGAGATCCTCGGTGAGCACCTGATCCATCCCACTGGGGAAGGAGGGAGTTGTGTGGTGGAAAGGATGTTGCTTTCTGTCTGGTACGTAAGAATGGGGGGTGTTACTGCCTTAGACAGGTGTGACTAGGCTCCTCTGTACAGTTCTTTACCATTCTTTCCTAGGCTTAGACTTTTAACTTTATTTTTTTCTCATTTTTTTTCAGAGTGAGGATGATGACTTAGATGTGGAATCTGACTTTGATGATGCCAGCATCAATAGCTACTCTGTTTCGGATGGTTCTACCAGCCGCAGTAGTCGGAGCCGCAAGAAACTCCGGACCACTAAAAAGAAAAAGAAAGGTGTGTTTCTTTTCTGTACTTATGTGTGATGGGACAAGGTGGGAATGGCCATGGAAGAATCTCCCTTAGGAGATCAGGGTTGGGGGGAGGTGGTTTTGTTCTAATAATTGGGCTTTCCCTCTTCCTTGCCCAGGCGAGGAGGAGGTGACTGCTGTGGATGGTTATGAGACAGACCACCAGGACTATTGCGAGGTGTGCCAGCAAGGCGGTGAGATCATCCTGTGTGATACCTGCCCCCGAGCCTACCATATGGTGTGCCTGGACCCAGACATGGAGAAGGCCCCCGAGGGCAAGTGGAGCTGCCCACACTGTGTGAGTACCTGGCTACTGTGACCCCTGGGTACCCCTAAGGAAAAGGGTGGGGTGATAAGCTTCTTTGAGCCTAAGTAGAAATAGAAATTGCAATGTCCTTCCTTGGCTTTGGGAAACATCTAAAGGAACAATGGAGTAGGTTCTGGCTTGGGGAGGGGGTGGGGGTGGTAATAATCTGATCTCTGGTTTTTTATTGCAGGAGAAAGAGGGCATCCAGTGGGAAGCTAAAGAGGACAATTCTGAGGGTGAGGAAATTCTTGAGGAAGTTGGAGGAGACCCAGAAGAGGAAGATGACCACCATATGGAGTTCTGTCGCGTCTGCAAAGATGGCGGGGAGCTGCTATGTTGTGACACCTGCCCTTCTTCGTACCATATCCACTGCCTGAACCCCCCATTGCCAGAGATCCCAAATGGCGAATGGCTCTGTCCCCGTTGTACTGTAAGTGACTTCAGTGAGGGTGGGAGGTGGGAGCAGTATCATATATTTCCCAAGGGTTTGCTCTCTGTAGGCATTGTGAGGCTGAGGTTGGGGAGAAGTTATTGGAGATCTGCTACACATTTTCTAGCTGAGGCAGGAATTTCTTTTCTCAGTTAGTCTTGGGACCCCATTTCCTGTGAAATTAACTGAAGAGGTAGTGTCTTGGTTGATAGTCCTTTTAAGCAGGATGAAGTACTATTCTAGTTTGTTTAGAGTAATCATTTTTGTTTCTTCTCCCCCTCCTCTTTTTTTTTTTTTTTGGTGGTGTTTTAAAGTGATGTCTTACATAGCTCAAGCTGGTCTTGGATTCATGGTGACTCCTGAGTGCTGGGATGATAGCTATGAACCCTACATGGGATCCTGTCTTTAAAAACTTTAATTCTGGGAGCTGGAGAGATGGCTCAATGATAAAGAGCACTGATAACTCTCGCAGGACCCTGTTTTGTTTATTGTTGTTTCGAGAAGGGGTTTTTATATGTCTTGCCTTTCCTGGAACTTACTATTGTTGACTTGGCTGGCCTTGAACTCAAAGATCTGCCTGCTACTGCCGCTTGCCTGCCTACTGCACTGAAGTTTCTTCCCCTTCCCGTCAGTCCTTTGTTCCTCATTAATAATATTGTGTCTACTGTTGTGTCCTCTGTACATACAGGATCTTATGTACCTCTAAGTTTAGGACTAAGGATTAGAGAAAACTTGTTTTTCTAAGACTGACTTAATTTGCCTATGTGATTGCCATTTTTACCCATTTTCCTGTAAATGACATAACTTTATTCTTTATAGGTGAAAGAATGGCATTGTATAAACGATGCTACATTTTCTTCATTCTTCTGTTGATGAGAACCTAGTTTGGCCCCATAACTTGGCTCTGGTACACACACAAGTGCTACAGCAAACTTTTATTTTTGACTCGTGTAGCCCAAGCTGGCCTTGAACTCACACTGCCCCACCTCATCTTCCCGAGTACCAGGAGGAAAGCTCAGATTGCTCTGTCCTAATGTCTTACCTCAATTCTCGATAACATAGACTGTTTGAGAGCCCATTTACTGCATTTAGGTTGCTTAAAATGGGGAATTGCTTGACTCTAGTTCTGTGACTTTTCTCTGCCCAGCTATTCTGGGTTATTGTTTAAAGTATGGTTTCTTGGCCTTTTTTTGTTTGTTTGTTTGTTTTTGTTTTTTTTTTATGTATACAATATTCTGTCTGTGTGTATATGCCTGAAAGCCAGAAGAGGGCACCAGACCCCAATACAGATGGTTGTGAGCCACCATGTGGTTGCTGGGAATTGAACTCAGGACCTTTGGAAGATCAGACAATGCTCTTAACCTCTGAGCCATTTCTCCAGCCCCATTTTTTGGCTTTTTTTTTTTTTTTTTTTGAGACAGGGTTTCTCTTTGTAATAGCCCTGGCTATCCTGGAACTCACTCTGTAGACCAGGCTGGCCTCAAATTTAGAAATCAGCCTGTCTCTTCCTCTCAAGTGCTAAGATTAAAGGCATAAACCACCACCACCTGGCCCTTGGCTTTTTTTTTTTTTTTTTAAAGGCTCTGTGGTGATATCCAGAAAGGGAAAGAAAATTCTAGAGTTCTTTACCTAGGGAGGGTCATGGGTTTAGAGTTTATTTGAAATGAGGTCTTAATGATTTATTGACAAGATTAAAGTTGTGGGATTAACTGCTAATTTGTTTTTAATTATTTAGAATTTTTTGTTGTTGTTGTTAGGGTCCCACTTTATAGCCCTGGCTGACATGAAGCCCACTGTGTAAAACAGATAGATTGTTCTTCATTGAACAGGGCTCTACCTACCTCTGCCTTCCCAGTGCTGGTATAAAAGACTTAGGTCACCAGACTCCTTATAGTTTTTAATTTTTATTTTCCAGGTGTAATGGTACAATCCTTTAATTCTAGCAGAGACAGTCAGAACTCTGAGTTTAAGGTCGGTCTGGTCTATATATTGAATTTGTAGCCAGCTAGGACTCTACAGTAAGAATTATCTGAAAAAAAAAAAAAAGGTCAGCATGTATGTGGGTATATGTACATGTATGTGTAGGGATCCAGGCCTCTGTGCCTGTCAGGAGAACAGTAGAATCTTGGTAAACCTGGAGCTAGGCTGGCAGCCACCAACCTCCCGGGATCCTTCTGTCTCTGCTCCCCTGGTACTGGAGTTGTAAATGTGTGTGACTATGTGTGGTTTTCGATGTGGGTGCTGGTGACTTGTTGATGATGGGTGTTTTGCTGAATGTATGTATGTATGGCATATGCCATGTGTATTCAGAGATAGAAGAGGGCATCAGATTCCTTGGAACTGAAGTTACAGGTGATTTTTAGCCACATGTGAATGCTGGAACTCAAATCTTGTTCCTCTGGAAGACCAGACCAGCAAGTTTCATCTCCAAATGCTGGCCATTTGAACTCATGTTCTCATGCTTGTGCAGCAAGTGCTCTTACCCGTCCACCCATAAACATTAATTTCCTACATCTCTCTGTGGTTTTTAAGTGAGATGAAGTGGTCTCTTTTTCAGTGTCCAGCTCTTAAGGGCAAAGTGCAGAAGATCCTAATTTGGAAGTGGGGCCAGCCACCATCTCCCACTCCAGTGCCTCGGCCTCCAGATGCTGATCCTAATACTCCCTCTCCCAAACCTTTGGAGGGGCGGCCAGAGAGGCAGTTCTTTGTAAAATGGCAAGGCATGTCTTACTGGCACTGTTCCTGGGTATCAGAACTGCAGGTAAGCCTGGGACAGGCTGTGTATATGGGGTGACACTCCAGAAGTAGTGCGAAAACAACCTTTTAAGTAGGAGGCTAGATGGAGCTCCAGGTTGGTTTACTTTCTCTTTCTGCTCCCAGCTGGAGCTGCACTGTCAGGTGATGTTCCGAAACTATCAGCGGAAGAATGATATGGATGAGCCACCTTCTGGGGACTTTGGTGGAGATGAAGAAAAGAGCCGAAAGCGAAAGAACAAGGATCCTAAGTTTGCAGAGATGGAAGAGCGCTTCTATCGCTATGGAATAAAACCGGAATGGATGATGATCCACCGAATCCTCAACCACAGGTACCACTTTGGCTCCGTGGAGGTAGTGTATCCATGGAGGTGTGACTCTTACTAAAGGGTTTAAGAGTGCACATTGCCCCTGACTTAAGCTCAGGAGACATTGTCTAATTCAGTGACTGAGTCCTGGGATTTGGCCTATAGGGAGAGTATAAATTAGAGATTAGTGGTACAAAGACAAATATCATTGAGGCTCTGAGAACCTGTAGAGTCTGCACATTTAGAATGATTTTGCCAGTGTTTTAAGAGCAAGGCTGACTGAGGGGTGAGGAAAGTTCCTTTCTGGCTCTGAGGAGTTTTTCTTTATTGACCTTGTAGTGTGGACAAGAAGGGCCATGTTCACTACTTAATCAAGTGGCGAGACTTACCCTATGACCAGGCATCTTGGGAGAGTGAGGATGTGGAGATACAAGACTATGACCTGTTCAAGCAGAGCTACTGGAATCACAGGTGGGTGACTGGAGAGAAGAGTAGAGCTGCTCTCCTGCAAGGACCCCGTGCAACTGTGGTATGTTTTCATTCCTAGGGAGTTAATGAGGGGTGAGGAAGGACGGCCGGGAAAGAAGCTCAAGAAGGTAAAGCTTCGGAAACTGGAGAGGCCTCCGGAGACTCCGACTGTCGATGTGAGTCGGGGTGGAAGAAAGAGGAAGGGCCTCATTTGTTGGGTGGGCAGTAGTAGTCTTGCTGGCTACAGTCTCATGGTCTGCAGATGGCTCTAGCTCTGATGCTCTAGAGACTTCATATCCTGCCTCTCCACAATATGCTGGCATTTCTTTACCATCAGAAAAAAAAACCCACAAAAGGGATATTGTGTGTGAGGGCAGATATTATCTAGGGAGTGATCTTATACAGAAGGGTTTATTTATTTGAGAAAGGCAGGGTCTCTTGTAGCTGAGGCTGGCCTTGAACTCCTGATTTTCCTGTTTCCACCTTCCAAGTTCTTTGATTGCAAATGTATGTGTACAGCCATCACACCTACTTATCTGTCAGATCTAGTGGAATTAGGGTACTGAGTCTTTGATATTAATATCTATTTTTTTAATAGCATTGGTGTTTGGCCCGCATGTAAGTCTGTGTGAGGGTGTCAGATCTTGGAGTTACAGTTGTGAGCTGCCATATGGGTGCTGAGAATTAAACCAGGATCCTGGAAGAGCAACCAGTGCTCTTAACTGCTAACCCATATCTCCAGCCCAGCCCAGGTTTTCATATTGAACTCAGTTCTTTTTTTTTGAGACAGGGTTTCTCTGTAGCTTTGGAGCCTGTCCTGGAACTAGCTCTTGTAAACCAGGCCGGCCTTGAACTCACAGAGATCCGCCTACCTCTGCCTTCTGAGCACTGGGATTTAAAGGCGTGCACCACTTGGCTTGAATTCAGTTCTTATGTCTCTGAAGTACTAGAATTACAGGCAGTTGCTCCCATGCCTGTCTTTGTTAAGAGTTTTTGTTGTTGTAGTTGTTGTTTTTCTTTTAGCTCTTGGGGAAAAAGAATCTAGTGAGGACATGTAAAGGAGGAAGTAGCTACCGTCTTGTGGGAAAGGGGGAATTCTTCACCAGTTCTTGTCTTCTCTCTCGTCCTTCAGCCGACAGTGAAGTATGAGCGACAGCCAGAGTACCTGGATGCCACAGGTGGAACCCTGCACCCCTATCAAATGGAAGGCTTAAACTGGCTCCGCTTCTCATGGGCTCAGGGCACTGATACCATTTTGGCTGATGAGATGGGCCTTGGGAAGACTGTGCAGACAGCAGTCTTTCTCTACTCCCTCTACAAGGAGGTGAGGACGGCAGAGATGTTAGTTTTTAGTGTGGGGATTTTGTGGTTTATTCTTTCCTTGTACTTTGAGGAGAGAGGAAGGGAAGAAGGGAGTCTGACTTTGAACACTGCTGAGGGATAAGAAGACATAGGTCTGCAATGGAAAATTTTTTCCTTAACATTTTTTTTAAAAATTATATTTGTGTGGGTGTTGTACCTTTAAGTTATATCTGTGCTGGAGAGATGGCTCAGCTGTTAATAGCACTGCCTGCTCTTCTAAAGGTCCTGAGTTCAATTCCCAGCAACAACATGACTCACAACCATCTGGTGCCCTCTTGAGGAGACCTGGTCAGTCGTCCTCATCAACTTAGACCATGAAACCCAACATGGACAAGTTCAACAAGTTCAGCATTGCCAGAGCATGAATTTCATTTCATTCATTCATGTCTGTGCAGTGCCTGTGGAGGCCAGAAGAGGGTTGTCAGATCTCTTAAAGCTGGATCCTGGGATCTGAACAGGGGTCCTCTGCAAGAGCAACCAGTATACTTAACCAGTGAACCATCTCTCTAGATCCTACAGCAGAAATGTTATGGGAGTGGAGCCATGGTAGACTTAGTATATCTGTCTGTCCTGGGGAATGGGGAATGCATGCGTTTTTGAGGTAAACAGATTGTGTTTGGACTTAGTGGTAGGGAAAGTCTTGGTGGAAGAGTGTGACTTTGTCAAGGTGGGCCGTTGCTTTTTGGAAAAGAGGATCAGATATCTTTTGTAATGAGAATGATGGGTGGGGGCAGTGATGCAGCTGTCAGGCCTCAGTTTCACTGAGGGTCAGGGAGCGAGGTGAAGTCTGGGGTTTAGGATGATGGTGCTCTTAGTTCTGATTCTGCCTGCTTCCTTCCTAGGGTCATTCCAAAGGCCCCTTCTTAGTTAGTGCTCCTCTTTCTACCATCATCAACTGGGAGCGAGAGTTTGAGATGTGGGCTCCTGATATGTACGTGGTAACCTATGTGGGTGACAAGGACAGCCGTGCTATCATCAGGGAGAATGAGTTTTCCTTTGAAGACAATGCCATTCGTGGTGGCAAGAAGGCCTCCCGAATGAAGGTATTTCAGTGGGGGAGGAAGAGGGTACTGTTTGAGAGGGATTCAGTGCTTTGGGCTTAGTTTGCTGCCTCACCTGATCTCTGGGTAAGGCAAAAAAAGGATAGCTCTGGGAACAAGGAAAGCTCACCTGTCTCTGGATGTGCTGATACTGGAGGAATGGACAGTAATGAATACCAACTCATCTTTTTCAGAAAGAAGCATCTGTGAAATTTCATGTTCTACTGACCTCCTATGAATTGATCACCATTGATATGGCCATCTTAGGTTCTATTGATTGGGCCTGCCTCATTGTGGATGAAGCCCATCGTCTGAAGAATAATCAATCTAAGGTAAGAAGGGAGGGAGGTGATAGTCTCCAGTTTTAGTCTTTGGGAGCATCATCTCTTTGAACAAAACCTAAGTAAAGAAGAAAGGAAAAATGGTCTTTGTTTCCTTCCTTACCTGTAGTAGCACTTCTGTGGCCAGGCCTTTAGGAATGTGGCTGGCCTTGGGCTGAGAGACTCATTTCACCGAACAGTGAGACAGCTTGGGATTTTGTCGAGATATATTGGTACCCTGATTTCTTGATTTCATCTCTCTTCACCAGTTCTTCCGAGTTTTGAATGGTTATTCACTACAGCACAAGCTGTTGCTAACTGGGACTCCATTACAAAACAATCTGGAGGAATTGTTTCATCTGCTCAACTTTCTCACCCCTGAGAGATTCCAGTAAGTATGTTTATCATAGTCAATCCATGATTCTTCTTTAATTCTTCTTGTTGCCCATCTCCTCTATTACTTTCATTTCTTCATTTCTCCCTCAACAATGACTTCTTTTTTTTTTTTTTGAAGCAATTTGGAAGGCTTCTTGGAAGAGTTTGCTGATATTGCTAAAGAGGACCAGATTAAAAAACTACATGACATGCTGGGGCCTCACATGTTGCGGCGGCTCAAAGCTGATGTCTTCAAGAATATGCCGTCCAAGACAGAACTGATTGTGCGTGTGGAGCTGAGCCCTATGCAGAAGTGAGTGTGAAGTGTGGAAGCCCAAATTCAGTCTTGTAATCCAGTTAGACGCTGCCATTTTGCCAAGGGTTTCTCCCGCATAGCCTCTAGGCATCTGGTGACAGGAGCAAGCAGGGCCTGAAGAAACCTGAGTCCTGGGAGCTGGCATTTGTAGTTCTTAGTTATACCTTCCTGTGTCTAACATGAGCATGGTGTGACTAGTGCTTGTTAGCTTAGCCCCACAGTGAGGAATGCTGAAAGATGAGCTCAGGCTGTTGGGTTGCATCATTAGTCATTTAAGGCCTTGAGTCCAGCCTGTCCTTGCATCTTGTTCATATAGAAAATACTACAAGTATATTCTCACGCGGAATTTTGAAGCACTTAATGCTCGAGGTGGTGGCAACCAGGTTTCCTTACTGAATGTGGTAATGGATCTTAAGAAGTGCTGCAACCACCCTTACCTCTTCCCTGTGGCGGCAATGGTAAGATGTGCCACCTCTTTGTTTTCCCTGGATTGCTAACTCCTGGTTGTGAGCTTTCTTTCAATATATTTTCCTTTGCTTCTGTCACCAGGAAGCCCCTAAGATGCCTAATGGCATGTATGATGGTAGTGCCCTAATCAGAGCATCTGGGAAATTGTTGTTGCTACAGAAGATGCTTAAGAACCTTAAGGAGGGAGGGCATCGTGTACTCATCTTTTCCCAGGTATGTGGGCCCAACTAGAACTGCAGAGACGGTGGGACAGCCGTAGTGACTGAGAAGAGGGATTCTCACCTAACAGCTCTATAATTAATTAAGCTGTTCCTTTTTACAGATGACCAAGATGTTGGATTTGTTAGAGGATTTTTTAGAACATGAAGGTTATAAATACGAACGTATTGATGGTGGGATCACTGGGAATATGCGTCAGGAGGCTATTGATCGCTTCAATGGTAAGAGAGGAATGGCTTATTTCCGGGCAGTCATTTTCTTTTCTTCTTTTTCTTCTCCTTCCTCCCTCCCTCCCTTCCTCCCTTTTTGAGACAGGGTTTCCTTTTTGAGACAGGGTTTCTCTAGCTTTGGAGCCTGTCCTGGAACTAGCTCTTGTAGACCAGGTTGGCCTTGAACTCACAGAGATCCACCTGCTTCTGCCTTCTGAGTGCTGGGAATAAAGGTGTGTGCCACCACCTTCATATGTTTTTGAATATATATAGTTGCTGGGTGGTGGTGGAACACGCCTTTAATTCCAGCACCTGGGAGGCGGATCTCTGAGTACGAGGCCAGGTGGTTTATTACATAATGAGTTTCAGAACAGCTAGACTATGTAGAGAAATCATTTCTCTCAGAACCTCCCCCAAAAAAACAAAGAGATTACTTTTTGTGTGTGAGTGTTTTGCCTGCATGTGTAAGTATGTACACCATGTGTGTGCCTAGGTACTGGAATTACAGACAGTTGTGAGCTACTATGTCGGTGCTGGGAATTGAACCCAAGTCCTCTCTCTGTAAGAGCAACAGGGTTGCCGGGCAGTGGTGGCGCACGCCTTTAATCCCAGCGCTTGGGAGACAGAGGCAGGCGGATCTCTGTGAGTTCAAGACCAGCCTGGTCTACAAGAGCTAGTTCCAGCACAGTCTCCAAAGCCACAGAGAAACCCTGTCTCGAAAAACCAAAAAAAAAAAAAAAAAAAAGAGAGCAACAGGGTCTTAACTATGTATCCTTTGCTGTTCTGGACCCGTGTAGACCAGGCGAGACTCAAATGCAGAGTACCCCATCTAGGCTCAATCATTTTTCTTGTATCTCTGAAGTGATCACTTTATTTTTTGTAATGTGCACATGCATGCATGTGTGCTTACAGCTGCATCTGCACAGTTGTGTACCATGGCACAGATGTGGGAGTACAGGAAAACTTACAGGAATTGATTCTCTCCCTCTACCATATGAGTCCTTGGGATTGAACACAGATATCAAGGCATCTTTGCCTGCTGAGCCATCTCAATGGCTCCACTGGTTTGTTTTTTAAGATTTTATTTTGTGTGTGGCTGTTTTGCCTGCATGTGTGTCTATGTACCACAGGTATGTAGTAACTGTAGAGGCCAGAAGAAGGCAGTAGATCCCTGGAACCAGAGTTATGGTTGTGAGCTGCCATGTGGCTGCTGGGAATGAACCCAGGTCCTCTGGAAGAACAGCCAGTGCTCTTAACTGTGGAGCCATCTCTCTCTAAGTACCCCAGCTTATTCTTGTACTCCTGTTTTCTCAGTAGTTCTTTTGAGTCTTGGTCAATTACTAAGGAGGAGGAAAGCTTTTGAAGAAAGAATTGGACTAGCTCTAAGAGATTTTTCTTACCTTCCCCTTGGAGTCTTTTTCTCTGATATTAATCATATCCCAAGACTGAAAGAAGGGACAGATTAGTTTTATTTTTATTTATGTGTTTGTTTGTGTGCCTACTTGTCTGTATGTGTATCATGTATGTAGAGTGCCTGGAGTTATGAGCTACCTGATAGGAACTAAACCTAGGTCCTCTGTGAGATCAGAGAGTGCTCTTTATCTCTAGCCCCAAGGGTCAGATTTGTTGAAGCTCAAATATGTGGTAGACTTGTCTATCTCAGTAGATGTAACTACCCCTTCCCCAAAATTTAATTTTTATTTTTTTGAGACAGGGTCTTTGGCTATCCTGGTTATTTAAAGTATTTTAGACTTAAAAGTTGTAAAACAATACAGAAAATTAGCCTGCTGCTCTTAATAATAACAACTTCCAGTGCTAGGTGGCCTATGCATGTAATCTCAGCACTTGATAGAGAGCATTGGTTGTTCTTCCAGAGGACCTGGGTTTGATTTCTCATCATCCGTGTGGCAGCTCACAACTCTCTAACTCCAGTTCCAGGGCATTCAGCATCCTTTTATGACTTCTCCAGACAGTGCACATATGCTGTACACAGACATACAAAGGCAAAACATGCATATAAAAAAACTGGGCAATGGTGGTGCACCCTTTAATCCTAGTATTCAGGAGGCAGAGACAGGCAGATCTGGACAGGCAGTTTGAGGCCAGCCTGGTCTATGAGAGCTAGTTCTAGGACAGGCTTCAAAGCTACAGAGAAACCCTTGTCTCAGAAACCAAAAGTAAACAAGTAAATAAATAAATAATGACAAATATATTTAAAAATAATTCAAGTCTACATGTAGTACAAAATCTGGGCTACATGTAATACAAAACACCCTGTCTGGAAGCGGGGAAAAAGGTCAGTGAGATGGTTAGCAGGCGAAATTACTTGCTACCAAGCATTTCTATACTGGTACCCACATGGTAGAAAGAACCAACTTCTTCAAGATGTCTTCGGACTATACATATGTGCACATGCATGTATATATACAAAATAAGTGTAATTTTAAAATACTTTTATAAAAGACCAGTGAGATGATTCAGCAGGTAAAGGTGCCAAGCTTGTTTACCTGAGTTTCTATGTCTAGGAGTCACATAGTGGAAGGGGAAGACTAACTTTGTCCTCTGACCTCCATGTAGGTGCTGAAGAGCACACTCACATATACTGACACACAAACGCACATAAAATAAAGAGATAGGAGGGATTGTCTGGGGAGGTAACCCAATTGTTAGAGTGTTTGACAAACTTTTATTAGGCCCTGGATTCCATTCCCAGCACTACTTAAAGTATGGTGATGCTTAACTGTAATCTCTGTTGGGAAGCAGAGGCAGGTGGAGACAGGAAGTTCAGTTATCCTCAGCTGTCTAGAGAGTTCAAGACCAGTCTGATCTACATGAGATTCTGTCTCAAAAAACAAACAAAAAAGCCAGGCGGTGGTGGCGCACGCCTTTAATCCCAGCACTCGAGAGGCAGAGGCAGGCGGATCTTTGTGAGTTCGAGACCAGCCTGGTCTACAAGAGCTAGTTCCAGTGCAGGCTCCAAAGCCACAGAGAAACCCTGTCTCGAAAAACCAAAAAAAAAAAAAAAAAACTCAACAAAACAAAATCTAAGAATTTATGTGACCATGGTATAGCTGCCAACAGTAGGAAATAAACATTGAGTCATACTGTCAAATGAACTGTAGATCCTGAGTGTCACCAGTTTTTCTCTTAATGTTCTTTTTCTGTTCGAGGATCCAATCCCAGGTGCACACTGAGATCCAAGGATAGATCCTACTCTTTTTTTTTTTTTTAATTATTTATTATGCATACAATATTCTGTCTGTATGCCTGCAGGCCAGAAGAGGGCACCAGACCTCATTACAGATGGTGTGAGCCATCATGTGGTTGCCAGGAATTGAACTCAGGACCTTTGGAAGAGCAGGCAATGCTCTTAACCACTGAGCCATCTCTCCAGCCCCCCATAGATCCTACTCTTGACACCATAGATAGAAAGCTTTTTAACTGACATTTCATCCCCCATCCCTTCCTTTATGATATTAGTGCTTGGATTTCTGGTCAGTTATTTCTTCTCTGCTCCCTTCTCTGTCTCCTCTGCATCTTCTCACTCCTCTTCTGGTAAATCTCCTGTGTGAGCCCTGTTGTATGGTGTGACTCCATTTCAGCTGATTTTAAATAAATTAACAACAGATACTTTTTATGCTAATGTCATTTTGACTATAGATTTTGATGCTGATTTCAGTATCCTTCAGGGTACCTTGTTTATGTTTATGACAACCGTTTGGTGTTTTTTACAAGCTGTTTCTTACCTTCCTTCTCTACTTATTTGTTATAATTCAGGAGAGAGCTCACAGTGTTTTCTGTTTCTTAGCACCGGGCGCTCAACAGTTCTGCTTCTTGCTTTCCACTCGAGCTGGAGGCCTTGGGATCAATCTGGCCACTGCAGACACAGTTATCATCTATGATTCTGACTGGAACCCCCATAATGACATTCAGGTGAGTAGAGTAGCAGCTCTAGGAGTCCCTACCTACCCTCCAGGAAAGGGTTCTGTTATTTGAAAGTTAATACTTGATTTTTTTTTCTTTTCATTCTTTTTTTTTTTCTTTTTTTGAATGTCATTATCTGAGAATTGGGATTAGTTATAGTCCTGTTTTGAGTAATGTGATGAGAGGTGGTATCCAGAGGGAAAGGTGCAAAAAGAAATTTTATGTGAAGACTAGGCTTCAGCTTCTGCCTAGTATTGTCTTTGATTTCTGTGAAAGACAGTAGGACATAAGATTGCTGGTTTTGTTTGATCAAATCCAGGCCTTTAGTAGAGCCCACCGTATTGGGCAAAATAAGAAGGTGATGATCTACCGGTTTGTGACTCGTGCTTCAGTGGAGGAGCGCATTACGCAGGTGGCAAAGAAGAAGATGATGCTGACACATTTAGTGGTGCGGCCTGGGCTAGGCTCCAAGACTGGCTCAATGTCCAAACAGGAGCTTGATGACATCCTCAAATTTGGCACTGAGGAACTATTCAAGGATGAAGCCACAGACGGAGGTACGCTAATCAGGATTTTAAATTTTAAGTGGAACTTGGCTTCTTAGAGGGTAGGGAAGTACTTTTGATAGCAAAGGTCCCATAGGAACTGTAGTGGCATTTCATTTGTATTATAATAACTAAAGCTTGCCTGAGGATCAGAAAAGTAAAACAGCCACACTGGCCAATCTTACAGGCAGCAATGACACACACCTTTAATACCAGTAGCCACACTAGTTTGCCATAGAAACCAGGCGGTAGTGGTACATGCCTTTAGTCCCAGAACTAGAGAGGCTCTCAGTCTCTGTCTCATTCTGAGAACCCTGGAGGCAGGATCGCCATGTCAGACTGAGGTAGAGTTAAGAGCCAGTGTCTGACTGTTTTTTCTGGTCTTCAGGTTGAACCCCAGTTTCTGTCTCTGGGTTTTTATTAATTGTGCTACAGGGAACTGTTTTTTCTTCTTCTCTCTCTCTTTTCCTTTCTATTTTCCTTTTTTTTTTAAATTTTTTTTTTCTTTCGGTTTTTCAAAATCGGGTTACTTTGCATAGCTTTGAAGCCTGTCCTGGAACTCACTTTGTAGACTAGGCTGGCCTTGAACTCACAGAGATCTGCCTTCCTCTGCCTCCCGAATGTTGGGATTAAAGGCGTGCGCCGCCACTGTCTGGCTGGGAGCCATTTTTCTTCTGCAGCAGCTGAACTGACTTTAGGGTTGTGGACCCCTGGTTCTTCATAGGAGGAGACAACAAAGAGGGAGAAGATAGCAGTGTTATCCATTATGATGATAAGGCCATTGAACGACTGCTGGATCGCAACCAGGATGAGACTGAAGATACAGAATTGCAGGGCATGAATGAATATTTGAGTTCATTTAAAGTGGCCCAGTATGTGGTACGGGAAGAAGAAATGGGGGTGAGTATAAGTCCAAGGCAATGCTGTTCTTGGTTATTGGTTTAAAAATTGGAATTGAGATCAAGATGGTACTTGAAACAACAGAAAAGAATGTAACATGCTCAATTTCCATTGTCATCTTTGCCTTGACTGTCAAGAGCTCCACAGTCAGATTTCACATAGCCATTATGTACTCTCCTAGAGTCTTACTTTTATGTATCTTATTAATTCTCCACATAAATCTTTGAATGCTACCTTAGAAAAAGCAGATGAGATACATTTTTTTAAATATATTTTTTATGGTTTATTTAACTTTATTTTGTGTGCATTGGTGTGAGGTGTCAGATCCCCTACAACTGGATCTTCAGACAGTTGTGAACTGCCATGTGGGTGCTGGAAATTGAACCCGCGTCCTCTGGAAGAGCAGTCAGTGCGCTTAACCACTGAGCCATCTCTCCAGCCCCCGAGATACATACTTTATTAGTTAGCTGTTTTCTCAAAGTAAGAATTCTTTCCTTTTCCCTTTTTCCTCCTTGGTTTTACACTAAGAAGTAAAAACTCCCAAAAGAGAATGTGTGAAGTTTTGGTAATATATTTCATCCTTTAAGTAATTTTAAAATGCTGATTTTTTTGCTGGTTCTCTTTAAACCACTTGGCTCAGGGTTAAGTTGGCATGGGTTTTTGATGTCTTTACCATGCTTTCTCATCAGAATGATGCTCTTGCTGCATTCTGATAGTATATTATTTTCCCCTTCGTTTTAAAACAAAGTCTTGTTATTTAGCATAGATCTTAAACTTTTGTTCCTCCTCCATCAACCTCCCGGTTGCTTTGATTACAGGCTTGGGTGTTATTTTCGCTGAAGCCTAGGCTGACTATGAACTCTAGGTAGCTTAAACTGATTTTGAATTCCTGATCCTCCTGCCTCTACCTCCCAGGAGCTGGCATTATAGGCATGTGCTATCCACCATGCCTGGCTATGTCTGATTATCTGGCAGAATTTTTATTATTAATATTTTGTGTATGTGTTTATTTTATCTTAGAGGCAGGGTCTTGGGTATCCTGACAAGCCTGACCTTCCTATGTACTGAGAATAACCTATAGTGATGGAGATTGAACCCAAAGCTTCTTGCATACTAGGCTAGCCTTCTGTCCATCTGACTCATATCCCTACCCCTGTCTATCAGATCTTGATTAGCAGGATTATTGTGGGTGTTTTTTTTAGTGTTTTTTTTTTTAAAATTTAGGGTTTTTTTTTTTTTTTTTTTTCTCCCTGTTTTTCGAGACAGGCTTTCTCTGTAACAAACAGCCCTGGCCATTCTTGGAGCCTTTCCTGGAACTGTATAAATCAGGCTGGCCTCAACTTCACAGAGATCCACCTGCCTCTGCCTCCCAAGTGCTGGGATTAAAGGTGTGTGCCACTACTTTCCAGTTTTACTATGGCTATTTTTTTGAGACAGGATCTCCTTGTGTAGTCCAGCCTGGTCTTGAACTCATGGCCTTTTTACCTTAGCCTCCCAAATGTAAGATTACACATGTTAACCACAATATCTGTCTTTCTCTGGTTTTTAAGACAGGTTCCCATAAATCTTAGGCTATCCTGGAACTCACGTAGTCAAGGATGACCTTGAGCTTCGGATCCTCCTGCCTCTCTCTACCTTCTAAGTGCTGGGGTGATGGACCTGTGCCAGGTGTGCGACTGCCGTGTCCTGTTCACATGGTGCTGGGATTGAACATGACCTCTGCCCATAGGAAAAAGCACTGCGCACTGTGCTTTCTTTCCAGCTTGTTCTCGGGATATTGCTTCTAGTCATGGTTTATGTGTAACCGGCGGAGAAATTTTATATAAATCTGCAGTAAATTCAACCAAAAACTACTTTTTTGATAGGAAATCTTAGAACTCTTACTCCTTTCAGTAGCAGAGAGTGTTCTAGCAGAGCACATGTTAGGGGTGACCTATGCAAGTATATGTGTTCTGTTCATTGTTTTTATTTTCCTTTTTCTGTTTTTTTTGGGGGAGTGGTGGTTTTTGTTTTGGAGACAGGGTCCCATTATGTAGCTCTGGCCTGGAATTCACAGAGTTCCTGCCCCTGCCTCCAAGTGCTGGGGTTAAAGGCATCAACTATCACACCTGGGTTTAATCAGGAGGTGGGGTTGTTGAAGATGGAACCTGGGGCTAAGCAGTTAATCTGCTACTGAGTTATATACCATACTAAAAGAATTTTTGTTTTCTTTTAATATTTTTAAAAGATTTATTTATTATGTATTCAGTGTTCTGTCTTCTGCAGGCCAGAAGAGGGTGCCAGATCTTATTATAGATGCTTATGAACCACTATGTGGTTGCTGGGAATTGAACTCAGAGCCTTTTGAAGAACAGCCAGTGCTCTTAACTCCTGAGCCATCTCTCCAGCCCCTTCTTTTAAAATTTTTATTATGTATATTCATTATGCATAGTACTATGTACTTTAAAAATATTTCTGGGGACAGGGTTGTTTGTTTTTATTGAGACAGGGTTTCACTGTAGCCCTAATTGTCCTAGAACTAACTCATGCTGGCTGTAGACCAGCCTGGCCTCAAACTCATAAAGATCTGCCTCCCAAATCCTCTGCTGGGATTAAAGGTGTATACTGCTACTGTCCGCCTGGGGCAGGGTCTTACGTAGCCCAAGATAGAATGTAGGCAGCCAGGGATGATGTTGAACTTCTGATCCGTTTGCCTCTGCCTCCTAAGTGCTGGGATTATAGGCATCTGACATCACACCTGGTTGTATATGGTGCTGAGAATTGAGTCTAAGAATTGATGCATGCAAGGCAAGCACTCTACCAACCAAGCCATATCCCTAGCCCCTCCATAAATTGTTGCCCAAACTGGCCTGCTTCTGTATTGGCTAAGACTTGTACCATTAGGCATAAAATTTTATTTTAACGGCCAGGTTTCATTATATAGCCCACTCTGACCTGGAATTCAATTCCGGGCTGGCCTCAGGCTCAGTTCTTCTGCCTGACTCCTGAGTGCTGAGATTATAGGTGTGTGGTGATCAATTTAATACATAAATATTATTGCTGGGCAGTGGTGGCACATGCCGTTAACCCTAGCATTCAAGAGGCAGAAACAAACATCTCTTGAGTTCAAGGCCATCCTGGTCTAGTAGGGAGTTCAGCATCTCAGGGCTACAAAATTATAATGTATCTCAAAAAGTCAGATTGGGGGCTGGAGAGATGGCTCAGTGGTTAAGAGCACTGGCTGCTCTTCCAAAGGTCCTGAGTTCAATTCCCAGCAACCACATGGTGGCTACAACCACCTGTAATGAGATTGGGCGCCCTCATCTGGTGTGACTGTGACCATGCAGGCAAAACACTGTATATAAAATAAATCTTAAAAAAAAAAAGTCAGATTGGAAGGGAAGAGGGAAGGAGTTTAAGAAAGCTGATTTTGTCTTCCACATTTCAGCAGCTTTAGTGGATAGTCGGTACTGCTGCTTATGGGCGACAGGTCTATCCTAGCAGGGTGAGGAAACTGCTTGAGGGCAGGGAAAAGCAGAAAGAGGTTGGCGGGGGTGGCGCACACCTTTAATCCCAGCACTTGGGAGGCAGAGGGAGGTGGATCTCTGTGAGTATGAGGACTGCCTGGTCTATAAAAGCTAGTTCCAGGACAGCCAGGACTGTTTCGCAGAGAAACCCTGTCTCAAAAAACCAAAAAGAAGAAAAAAAAGTGGTGATCAAAAAGAGAAAAGACTGCTTGCTGTTTTAATGTCTCATTCAAGTACATTCTTCCAGTGATCTGGTTTCTTCCCGTTAGGTCTGTACTCCATGGAGGTTCCACCACCTTTCAGTCACACCACAGACTGCTTATCCAAGCCATAGAGCAATGTGGCTCAAATTTTAAAAGAAAAAAATACCTCTTCCACTCTGTCTTGCCTAGTTCTCTTCTGGAGACAATCATTTTCACTTTGACTGTACGTGCGTGCAAGCGCGCGCGTGTGTTATACATAGATATACATACATATGGGGTGTGTGTTGTATGCATACATATATGTACCATACATATACATACATATGTACATATGGGTATGTGTGTTGTGTGCATACATATGTACATATGTGTGTGTGTGTGTCTGTCTGTCTGTCTGTCTTACCCAGGGTGACCATGAACTTCATTTTTCTAAATTACAGGTGTGAGCTACCATACTTGGGGGAAAGGGTGTCTGTCTTTCTGTTCGGATTATATAACAAATAGTGGAGAGAGTGCTTAGAGAGATGGTTCAGCAGTTAAGAGCACAGATTGTTCTTGGGAATTTTTTTTTTTAAGATTTATTTATTAAGTATACAGTGGTCTGCAGGCCAGAAGAGGAAACCAGATCTCATTAAAGATGGTTGTGAGCCACCATGTGACTGCTGGGAATTGAACTCAGGAACTTTGGAAGAGCAAGCAGTGCTTTCCCGCGAATTTGTTTCCTTATACACACATCAGCTTGCAAACATTTATAGCTCTATTTCCAGAGGCTCTGATGCTGTCTTCTAGTCTCCTTGGTTCCAGGTGTGATTGTGGCACATGCAGGCAAAGCATATACATAAAATTAAAAATCTGAAAATAAAAAATTTAAAGGCAGTTATGATTTTTGGGTATTTCAATTTCTTCATCTTAGATTTTGTTTTCTTTCATTAGGGATGACCAGCATATTCTCTAATTTAGTTGCATAGGGATTTAGGTTATTTCTTTGTACATTTATATGAGAGAGAGTGAGATTGTGTATGACAAAGACAAGTTGCAGGAGTTGGTTCTCACCTTCCATATGCATCCCAGGGTCAACTCTGACATTTAGGTTATTTAGGTTGTTTGTTCTTAGGCTATGAATATAATGGTTTTACTCTGTCTTGAGGGACTTGGATTTTGCTTTTTTCTTTGAGACATGGTCTCACATATTCCAAGCTGGCTTTGAATTTACTATGTAGTTGAAGTTGATCTTGAACTCTGGCTTTCTGGCTCTATTTCTCAAGGACTAGTATTACAGGCACATGCTGCTGTGCATGACTTACACCCAGGGCCTTGCGTTTGCTAAGCAAGTACCCTGCCAACTGAACTATGTATCTTTATCCTTAGCCCAGGATTTGTATTTAATCAGTTTCTTATTTTAAAAAATATTTATTTATTATGTATACAATATTCTGTATATTCTGTTTGTGTGTATGTCTGCAGGCCAGAAGAGGGCACCAGACCTCATTACAGATGGTTGTGAGCCACCATGTGGTTGCTGGGAATTGAATTCAGTACCTTTGGAAGAGCAGGCAATGCTCTTAACCACTGAGCCATCTCTCCAGCCCCTTTAATCAGTTTCTGAAGTGTCTAAGGGGGAAAGAATCTGTAGCTTGGGTAATAAGACTTAGAGAGCCACCAAGCTTGTGGTGGCACAAGCCTTTAATTCCCAGCACTCAGGAGATAGAGGTAGATAGATGACTCTTTATGAGTGCAAGGCCAGCCAGGACTACACAGAGAAACCTTGCTCAACAAAATAAAACAACCCCCCCCCAAAATCTGGCGAGTTTTTGAAGATACTTGAGCATGTTTCTGTATATATATGTATTGGGGAAGTGTGTATGTGTGTGTGTAACTTTGTTTTTTTTAATTTCTCAAAACAGTTGATAACTTTTATGTGGTTAATTAAGACCAGAATGTTTTCTGATCTGTTTGTGCCTTGAAGATATCTTGCAGTGTTTGGAAGCCTCCATCCTGCCGGCTAAGGTGTAACCTTCCTCTCTTTGTTCTCCTGCTTTTAGATATTGCCAATAGGAAGGGATAGAAGCTGCACAATGTCTTTTGTCTTGTCAGCATAGTTTTCCTTCTCACATTTTCTTTAATCAGGCTAACTGCTAATCTGCACATAACCTTTGAGGAGCCCTGTCCTGTCAAATTTCTTCCAAGTTTTTAGGTCCAAGCAGGCACACTGAAGGTTTACAAATCCAGCCATGCAAAGGAGCTATCAGAATGGGAACTGTGAGGACCAGGGGTAGCTGGTGGTGCTGACTTCAGCACTCCTAAGTCCTGGCCCTCCCTCTGTCCCAGGAGGAAGAGGAGGTAGAACGGGAAATCATAAAACAGGAAGAAAGTGTGGATCCTGACTACTGGGAGAAATTGCTGCGGCACCATTATGAGCAGCAGCAAGAAGATCTAGCCCGAAATCTGGGCAAAGGAAAAAGAATCCGTAAACAGGTCAACTACAATGATGGCTCACAGGAGGACCGAGGTGTGTGTGGCCGGCCCCGCCCCCCACCCACGGGCCGTTCTACTAGAGCAGTGGGCCCCGCTCATCTGCCCTCTCTCCCTCCAGATTGGCAGGACGACCAGTCCGACAACCAGTCCGATTACTCAGTGGCCTCAGAGGAAGGTGATGAAGACTTTGATGAACGATCAGAAGGTGAGAGTGGTGCCATCTTGCCAGTTCTGTAGCTGTTACAGTGTTTACTGTCATTGGTGTCACTCATCAATCGTTTCTGCTTACAGCTCCCCGCAGGCCCAGTCGCAAGGGCCTGCGGAATGATAAAGATAAACCATTACCTCCTCTGCTGGCCCGTGTTGGTGGAAATATTGAAGTAAGTACCGTATGACCCTTTAGTGGGGTGAAATGGGGCGAGAGAATGTCACCCAGTGGGTCTTTGGGAGGAGACTTGCTTCCTCTTATGGTGGTTCTTTTTCCTTAGGTACTTGGTTTTAATGCTCGTCAGCGAAAAGCATTTCTTAATGCAATTATGCGATATGGCATGCCACCTCAGGATGCTTTTACCACTCAGTGGCTTGTGAGAGATCTTCGAGGCAAATCAGAGAAGGAATTTAAGTAAGTTGAGGGCTGGGCATACCAGTTTGAGCCAGGGCCTAGCCTATGTTGTGCAAGGAAAGGGGTGTTGCTTGCTGCAGTAGACAGGTGAAGCTGTTGTTCATGAGAGTTGTGTTCCTGGCTTCCCCGAAAGAGACCGTGGTTATATAGTGTGGATCTGGAGATCAGCATTCCAGGCCGTTACAGGGCCTTACCTTGAGGTTGAGCCATGTTTATGGCCAGCAACAGTGTCTGATGGGCTCTCTGTTTGACTTCCTACAGGGCTTACGTGTCACTTTTCATGCGGCATTTATGTGAGCCTGGGGCAGATGGGGCCGAAACCTTTGCCGATGGTGTCCCCCGTGAAGGCCTGTCTCGGCAGCACGTTCTCACTAGAATTGGTGTCATGTCCTTGATTCGCAAGAAAGTAAGTGCCAAGCCTGTTTTCATTTTTAAGGATTTCTAGAGAAATTGGGGGCCAATAGGAAAGTAATATACAGCTGGAAAGGAGTCTTTAACTTGCCATCCTTTGCTATAGGTTCAGGAGTTTGAACATGTGAATGGGCGCTGGAGCATGCCCGAACTGGCTGAAGTAGAGGAAAACAAGAAAATGTCTCAGCCAGGGTCACCCTCTCCAAAGACTCCTACACCTTCCACACCAGGAGACACACAACCCAATACTCCTGCACCTGTGCCACCTGCTGGTAAGTCTGCCTGTCATATCATTTCTGTCCTTTTTAAAAAACTTTGTCCTGTGCCTTTTTCTGCTCCCCTGTGCTCAGTCTTAACAGGGTAGTCTGGCCGGACACACAGCAATTTTCCTCTCAGTTTAGGAGGGCTGTCCTAAGAGTAGGGCTGACTCTTAAAGGCAAGAGAGGACAATTTAGAAAGAGACAAACAGCCTAACTTCTGATCCTGGGGCCTCCCTAATTGACTGTCTTCTATTGATCTACAGAGGATGGGATAAAAATAGAGGAGAATAGCCTTAAGGAGGAAGAGAGTGCAGAAGGAGAAAAGGAGGCAAAATCTTCAGCCCCTGAGGTGACTGTGGAGGTGAGAGATGGGGTGACTGGATGCTCTGCTAATGTCAGTTGTCTCTTGAGATTCAGGCCCATTTGCTTCACCTTCTGTCTTCTGTTCCTTTGAAGTGTGCACAGCCCACTGCCCCTGCCCCTGCCCCTGCCCCTGCCTCTGAGGATGAAAAGGCTCCTGCTGAGCCTCTTGAGGGAGAGGAGAAAGTGGAGAAGGCAGAGGTGAAGGAGAGAACAGAGGAGCCTATGGAGACGGAGCCCAAAGGTATACATATTTATATATATGTTTACAAGCACTCCAGGTTGCTGTGTAGTTCTAGACTTTTCTAAGCTTTTGGAGTATCAGGGACCCTTGACCCTTGCTTCTAAATTATCCCCAGCCTCTGACATCTTTCAAACTCTACTTATAGCAGTATAGATGTGTAACACTGTCCAGGTTTTATGGGGGCCCGAGTGGAGTTGTCTTTCTTTAGAGTGTTCTCAGTGCCTTCTTCTTTAGGCTCTGCTGAGGCGGAGAAGGTGGAAGAGAAGTCTGCAATAGACCTGACCCCTATCGTGGTGGAAGACAAAGGTCAGTGTGTAGAGAAGCTGATTTTTTTTCTTTTTCTTTTTTTTTTTAAATATTTATTTATTATGTGTACAGTATTCTGTCTGGCTTGCAGCCCATTACAGATGGTTGTGAGCCACCATGTGGTTGCTGGGAATTGAACTCAGGACCTTTGGAAGAGCAGGCAATGCTCTTAACCTCTGAGCCATTTCTCCAGCCCTGATTTTTTTCTTATGATTTATTTTTTATTATGTATATAGTGTTTATTATGTATACAGTGTTCTGCCTGTATGTATGGCTGCACACCAGAAGAGGGAACCAGATCTCATTGCAGATGGTTGTGAGCTACCATGTGTTTGCTGAGAATTGAATTCAGGACCTCTGGAAGAGCAGCCAGTGCTCTTAACCACTGAGCCATCTTAACTTCTGAGAAGCTGATTATTATTTGAACTAAATTTGTACTAAAACCAGAAGCAAACTTGTAACCCACCCTCACCTCATTACCTATTACTATAGACATTTTATTTAGACATTTTATTTTATGATAAATGACTTAGTTGTTAGAGAACTGGCTGGTGACACCTTTTTCTGGGTCTGGGAGACCTGAGTGTGGAGGTGGAGGTAGATATAGCATACAAGGGCTGTAGTCCTGACATTTGCCTTTGTGGTATCCTGTAGAAGAGAAGAAAGAGGAAGAAGAGAAAAAGGAGGCAATGCTCCAGAATGGAGAAACCCCCAAGGATCTCAGTGATGAGAAGCAGAAGAAAAATGTCAAACAGCGCTTCATGTTCAACATCGCAGATGGGGGTTTTACTGGTATGGGAATAGGGACCTGAGGTGAAGTTGGGCTTCTTGCCAGAACTCAGTGCATAGTGGGGACATGCTATGAATCCCTCTCGGTTCTGTGTTAGGGAGCTAGAACTGGACCATACCAAGATGGATGGGGGAGGGGACAGGACAAGAATAACTGTTTGTTTGTTTATTTGCTTTTGTCTTTGGGTTTTTGAACAGGGTCCCACTATGTAGCCCTGTCTGCCCTGGGACTTAGTATATGGACTATAGTGCGCTCCACCCTTCCTACACACCTCAGTGGTTTTAATTCTCACAGGTGTTTGCCTTCTTCTCCACTCTCTAACCTTCCTCTCAATTCCTTCTCAGAGTTGCACTCCCTTTGGCAGAATGAGGAGCGTGCAGCCACAGTCACTAAGAAGACCTATGAGATATGGCACCGCAGGCATGACTACTGGCTGCTAGCTGGCATTATAAAGTATCCTTGCCTGAGTCAAGACTGTGTCTAGGTGCTGGGATCTTAAGGCTTTAGCTTGAGGCTCTTATTTCCTTTGTTTTTCCTGAGCACTTTTCCATTAGCCATGGCTATGCCCGATGGCAGGATATCCAGAATGACCCACGGTATGCCATCCTCAATGAGCCTTTCAAGGGTGAAATGAACCGTGGCAATTTTCTAGAGATCAAGAATAAATTTCTAGCTCGAAGATTCAAGGTGAGCAGGATGGGACAAATGAGACTGAAGGTTCTGTAAGGTCCATTCATTCAGCCACCTCCACCCCAAGATACTTATGTTTATACATGTTTTGTCTGCACATACATTTGTGTACTATTTCTGTGCCTGATGCCTACAGAGGTCAGAAGAGGGCAAATCCCCTGGGACTGACAGAAGGTTGTGACCACCCAGTGCTTGCTGGTAACTGCACTGGGTTTTCTGCAGGAGCAGCCAGTGCTTTTAACCTAGCCGTCTTCCCAGCCCTATAGTTTGTCTTTTTGTAGTCATGACTTTGCTTCCAAGTCTCGACATGGGGATCAAGATATATAGACTTGGAAGCTGAGTGAGAAGACATGCAGGTCTCTGTGAGTTTGATGCCAACCTAGTCTACATAGCAAGCTTTATCCAGGCCAACCAATGTTACACAGACTCTGCCTCAAACAAAAACAACAAAAGAGACATACAGAGTTGAAGTTATTGATCTGTACACAGACTAGTTCAGTGGGTTTGATGCCGAATTCTGTAGGTTCGGGGGTTCAGCAAAGTTAGGAAGGGATTGAATTGGATCCCTGAGGAAGTAGGGCTGTGGGTAGGCTAGGGTCTCTTTTTTCTATATGGACAAACGAAAAGCTGAGTGCAAAGAGAAGATACAGAGTGAACCCTGTTTTCAATATCCCACTAAGACAGCCTCATTCAAGTATTCAGCAGCTATTTATTGAGTATATCTTATATGTAGATATCAAATAGGAGACCATGGAAATAAGATGCAGTTCTCCTAAGTCGAGTGTATTTGAGGGAAAAGAAAATTTATATTAGGCCTAGAGAGGTGGCTCAGGGTTTAAGAAGTCCTGAGTTCAATTCCCAGCAACCACAGGGTGGCTCACAACCATCTATAATGAGATCTAGTGTCCTCTTCTGTCATGCAGGAATTCCTGTATGCAGAACACTGTATATGTGATAAATCTTGAAAGAAAGAAAATTTATACTAATAGTTGTATGCCTTTAGGTGTTATATAGTAAGCAATGAGTTGCACAGAGACATAAGAAGAGATAAGCAATGTGTTTGTTTTTCCAGCGTTTAGTTTCACATAGATGACATTGTGTGTTAAGGGGAAGAGGCTACTTAATGCCTTAAGGGCAGTTGGGGAGGTAGCTCATGAATGACTTTAAAAGTTTTGATAGATAAAATAGAGATTATTGGGTAGGAGCAGAGGGACCTATAGAGAAAGATTTGTGTTGAGTAGTGGTGGGAGGTAGGTTTAGAAAGAGGTTAGGAGTTAGAGGCCAGTAGGCATTGTACCAGAAGGCCAGTAGGTCTTGGTACCAGAAACAGGAGTATGAATTTTATTCCACTAGTTCATAGGCAACCATTGAAGGTTTTTTGGTAGGACCAAGGGAAATGAAAACATTGACAAGGTTGTAATTATATAGTTATGAGATATTAAGAGTTTGACCTGTGATGCTGACTGTGGACATGTGAAAGAAAACAACATCAAAGGGTTTCTGGACTTTGTGATTTACTGTGGGGTTAGCAAAACTTTTCTGTTAAAGTGCAAGAGAGAGCTGGGCAGTGGTGGCGCACACCTTTAATCCCAGCACTCAGGAGGCAGAGGCAGGTGAATCCCTGTGAATTTGAGGCCAGTCTGATCTACAAAGCAAGTTTCAAGACACAGAGAAAACCTGTCTTGGAAAACTAAAAAAAAAATAAAAAAATAAATAAATAAAGGGGGAGAGGAAAAGACAGAGAGAAAGTGAGTAATGCTTAGTGGGCCTAATGGCTTCTTTGTAAATCTACAGCTCTGTCATTGAAAGCAGTGGGAATAAGGGACACATAGTTCCAATTCTTCTTGTGGATGCTCAAATGGGAATTACATGTAATTTTCAAAAGGAAGCATGTATTCTTATTTTTTAATTTCCCCACAGCCATTTATCTATAATATAAAACTTAATTCTTAACTCTTGGGCTATACCAAAACTTGCCATGAGCACTGGTGAGTGCTGAGTCTAATGTACATAGTAAGACCCAAAAGTAGCTGACCTTGAGTCGGTGAGTGAGGTGCTCCTGTGAGAGCGGAGAGGTGCTTGCTTAGCTTTGAGAAGGTGTTCAGTTTGAGGAAAGCTGCTTAGCATTTCTCACAATTGACACCCCTTCAGCTACCTTCCTTACCACTGCCCACCAGTGGGATCCAAACTCTTAGTGTTTGTGAGGCACATTGAGGGACATCAGTCACCTGCATAGCAGTGCTGCCTGCTACTATGGACATCACTTGAGAGAGTTTGAAAAGAGTGGCAGTAGTTAGGGATGTTGACACATGTGTGCCACCTAGCATTCAGGAATTTGAGGCAGGAATTTAAGTACAGGGCAAACTAAGACAACTTAAAAAGACCTACAGCAATGCATGCTTGTCATCTCAGTATTTGGATGGTGGAGGTTGGAGAATTAGGAGTTTAGTGTTATCCTTAGCTAAGTTTGGCCACAGTTGGATCTATCTTAAACAACCCTTCCTAAAAGGCAAGGCTAAACATTTGGGATGCTTATAACCTGGGATGGGGGAGTGAGTTGGTGCGGTATATAGACTAGAAGTAGATGTGTATTTGGGCATAAATTGGTACATCTTGACTAACAAAGTCATATGTAAACAGGCCCATTCTTATAACATCCTTTATCCCTAGTAGGTCTGTGTAAGAACCAATATAGGAACAGCATGTTGGGAGCTCCTGCCTATAATTCTAGTGCTTAGGAAGCTAAAGCAGGAGGAACCTTGCCTTCAAAACAAGATAAAACAATAAAAACCAACCGCTTGACAGCAACAAAAGCAAAACAGTATATAAGGCTGGGTATGTATGTAGCTTAGTTACACAGCACTTGCCTGGGCCATGAGCTTGGTCTTCAGTACTAGGGAAAGAACTTTCAAACAATGGATACGTTTTGTAATTTAAGAACTAACATTCACCAAGCGATGGTGGCTCACGCCTTTAATCCCAGCACTCAGAAGTCAGAGGTAAGCGGATCTCTGTGAGTTTGAGGCGAGCCTGGTCTACAAGAGCTAGTTCCAGGACAGGTCCCAAAGCTACAGACAAACCCTGTCTCGAAAAAAATAAACCAACAAAAAAAAACCCAAAAAACAAAAAAATTTTCCTTAGGCAGAAGCAGGTGTAATTCTGTGAGTACCAGGTTAGCCAATGTAAGGTTGTCATCTGCTACATCATGAATTCATGGCCAGTCTTGGGTTTATGAAACTCTGCTGTTTGTTTGTTTCTGAGTTCCAGATAACCTGATTGGTACAGTTCCTATCTACATAGGATAGATTACTTTTCCACAAAACAAAACTTATTTTTTTCCTTAATCCCAGCACCTGGGAGAATGGATCGTGGCCAGTTTGAGGCCAGCCTGATTTGCAAGTGAGTTCTAGGGCTACCCAGAGCTGCAGAATGAGACCTGCCTCAAAAAACAAAGCTATTTTGGAAGATGTGGTAGTGGTGGTGCTGGTTCTTGCCTGCAGCCCCATCTGTTCCCAGATATTTGAGAGGCAATTTAATTACTTACTTATAATCTTTTTGTGTATGCCTATAAGTGTCCCGGGCATCTAACACAGGCATTTTGATGCTCTCTCACATTGCCCTCTTTCTTCTTTGAGAAAATGTCTACCTGATCTTGGGGTCAGCAAGTTCCAGTGATCTTCCCTGTCTGTCTCCCCCCTCCCCCCGGTCTGAGAGTTTGGGCTACATGCTTATTACCCTAGGGCTGAGGTCTGAACTACAGCTCTTGTGATTGTCTAGCAAGCACTCTTCAGTGCTGTGCCATTTATCCAGCCCCAGGGTTGCAATTTCAAGACCAGTCTGGGCAACACAGCAGTATTCTGTTTCATTTACCTCTTGTCCCCCTCAAACCAGAAATGGTGCACATTCCTATAACCCTAGCACTGAGGGAGTAGAGGTAAGAGGATCAGGAGTTCAAAGTCATTCTAGTGAGTTTAAGGCTACTCTAGTCTACCTGAAACCCTGTCGGAGAACAGACATTTTTTGTTTATTTTTTTGAGGCAGGGTTTCTCATTGTAGTCCTGTCTGCCTTCTAACTAGCTCTGCAGAGCAGGCTAGCCTTGAACTCACAGAGATCCACCTGCCTCTGCCTCTTGAATGCATGTGCCACTACCACCCAGCTTTATTTTATTTTTCTAAGTTGAGTTTTATTATTTCTCTATGATGATATAAAGAATAAGGAATTGTAAAATGGGAAGGAGATGGTGTACGGTGATCCACGTGGGGAAGGGGTAGTGATGAGGAGCCGGAAGTTCCTTACAGGCTGTTGTTCACCTGAGAAGCCCATCAGTGTGAAAGTGGCAATTAGTCCAACCCTTCTTTTCCCTCCCATGCAGCTCTTGGAGCAAGCCTTGGTGATTGAGGAGCAGCTTCGAAGAGCAGCTTACCTGAACATGTCAGAAGATCCCTCTCACCCATCTATGGCCCTTAACACTCGTTTTGCTGAGGTGGAGTGTTTGGCAGAAAGTCACCAGCACCTCTCCAAGGAGTCGATGGCAGGAAATAAGCCAGCCAATGCAGTCTTACACAAAGGTTGCCAGTGGCTCTCCTGTTCCTTCAGCCTCCCTCTTGACTCTCCCGCCCCCAACATCCGTAACTTCTTACTGAGGATCTTTACTTTTGAGGCAATCAAGGATAACAGTTTGCTCTTTGAACTCTTAGTATATTCAGGTTCTTGAGAATAATAGTGTCATCTGGGATAAGTTAGAGGTGACTTCAGGCTATTTTTAGATCCCTTCAAATTCTAGACCCCTTTCAATATTGTGTTTCTAATTACAGTAAAACATTATGAGGGGTAGAGGGTAAAATGAACGGATGGGTGTCATAAGGTAGTAGGAGACATCCAGAGAGTAGAAAAGCATGCGTGTAAAAGAGGAGATCATAGGCGTTAGTTTCTCAAGTAGAAGAGCACAAGCACTTGGTTTTATCCTTGATGCTGAGAAGAAAAGCTGTAAGAAATAAAACCCTATGTTGACATCTGCCTGTCATCCCAGCACGGAGACGCAGAGGCAAGAGGATGAGGAAATCATGGTCATGCTTAGCTACAGTGAGTTTGAGGCAAACCTTTAAAAAAAAATGGAGACAATAGAAAGGATGAACTAAACGGTTTGGTGGCATTAAGGTCAGAATCAGCCAACTGTGGTGGCTTATGCTTGGAGTCCCAAGTACTTAGGAGACAAGGCAGGAGTCTCACTTGAGCTCAGAAGTTCCAGGCCTATCCTGGGCAACAAAATCCAATTGGAACTAGAATATGAGGAATAGGGATCTGGGCCAGGCCAGTTAAGTGAGTGTCAAGAGGCAATAGCATATTGTGGTATATGCTGATGAGTCCTTAGAACTGTGCCCTTGACGACCACAGCTCACGACCTCCCTTTTTTTTTTTCCCTCTACAGTCCTGAAACAGCTGGAAGAATTGTTGAGTGACATGAAAGCCGATGTGACTCGACTCCCAGCTACCATTGCCCGAATCCCCCCAGTTGCTGTGAGGTTACAGATGTCAGAGCGGAACATTCTCAGCCGCCTGGCAAACAGGGCACCAGAACCTCCCCCACAGCAGGTAGGACCAATTTTTTAGTTGCAGCTCTTCCCACAAAGCTGTTGGGATTTGCACTTTGTGTCCTTGGCTTTCCTACTTGGCTCTGTGTTCTGACTCTTGGCTGTTTATCCCTCTAGGTAGCCCAACAGCAGTGAAGACCCAGCGATGATCCCACCTCCACCACTGAGCAGTGACCTTCCTCACTTTCTCTTGTCCCGGCTGCCCCCTGGGGGGCCGAAGAGATCCTTGCCTTCCTTCTGCCCATCTTCTGAGTTGTAAAGGAACAGCCCTGTGCACTAGGGGCAGGGAGGGAGTGAGGGGCAATGGTGCCCTTCCTGCTGGAGAGACAAGCAGCAGTAGCACAGCGCCATGTGCAAGGAGCTGCAGGCTGGCTGCCTTCTGGACCCTGGCTTCTCCCCACCGCGCGCCTGTTACAAACTGTTGTGGGTTCTGCCAGGCTTGAAGAAAATGATCTGAATTTCTTCCTCTTTTTGGTTTTATTATTTTGTTGGTTTACTTTGTGTTTTCTCCTTTTGGGGGTTATTCATATTCAGAGTGGGCCGGGCCCCTGGGCGAGACACAGCTACCTCTGTTGGCATCTTTTTAATACCAGGAACCCAGCGGCTCCAGCCACTGAGCGGCTAAAATAAAGTTGGAAAAAAAAAGAAAAAAGAAAAAAAAAAGGAAAAGAACCAAAAGCATAAAAAACCACAACAAATTTCTTGATGAGAATTGAAAATAAAAGTTTCCTTGTATTTTAGTGATCTGGTTGAGTGTGGGTGAGTGTGGGTGCCAGATGCTACTGTTGTAGAGAGAACAAGAGGCTGCTGCACCATGCCTCTGTATCCTCTAGCCTGGAGCAAATGCAGCCCCGCAGAGTCCTCCGTGAAATAAGGCCAGTATGACCACCTAAGTGCTAGGCAAGCATTCTATACGGGAACGTTATAATACACACAAAAGCACACAACATTTTATGTTTGCTTTTTGAGGCAGGGTTTCTCTGTAGCTTTTGAGCCTATCCTGGAACTCTGTAGCTTCGAACTCAAGAGATCCGCCTGCTTCTGCCTCCCGAGTGCCAAGTGGATGTGAGCCACCACTTCCTGCCTTTTTGTTTTGGACAGGCTGGCATTGAACCAAGAACTGCCTGTCTCTGCCTCTTGAGAGTGGGCATTAAGGAGGTGTGAGTTTGAGGCTGCCCTCAAATTCTGCTTTGAGAGAGCTGGATTAACGTTAAAGGAGTGCACCACCACACCCAGCTTATAGTTCATAATTTTTTGTATTACATTTGAGGGGAGGACTACTGTACACGTGGAGGTCAAAGGGCAATTTGCAGAAGTTGGTTCCCGACGTCCACAAAGTATGTTCTGTAATGAACTCTGGTTGTCAGCCTGGAAAGTTCTTGTTCTGCTTTGAAGAAAGGCCGAGTACGATGCTAAATGAAGATCGGCTTCCATAAGGAAAGCGGTTCTAATCAAAACCTGGGAGCAGGAGGGCGGAGACGGGAACCTCGTGATCCTGAGATCTAAGGCATTCGCAGGATGCCAGGGTTCTAGATAGAAGCCTGGCGGCCTCGGGCGTCCTAAGCCCGTGGAGGGAAGCCGACGTCGGCGGGAGGGCCGAGCAAGCAGGAGCCCGCCGCCGCACGTTTCCCTTCCTGAGCCGCCGGAGCCGGTGACGCGTGTGTTCCCGAACTAGGTCCGTTCCGGCTCCCCGGCCGGAAAAGGCGGGGCGCTGTCCGGAGGACCTTTGCGCGTGCGCAGTACGCTTTGTCGGCTCGCTGTGTGGGAGCTGTTCTCCGGGTGCACGTGGAGCGGGCCTTGGCTGGAGCCGCTTGTCTTCGGGAGCCAGGTTAGCCAGGCGGAGGCTTCGGGTGCATGTTTCGACCTGGGCCTGCCGAGAGGGGCGCGGTGCCAGGTTCTGATTCTGATGGGAGTGCCTTGAGGGGGCCCATCAGAGGTCGCGAGCGTGGCCCTGGGCCGGGCGGGTCTCCTTCCCGGGTAATATCGCTGAGCCTATGGCCTGCGTTCCCCTTTCAGTATCCACAACGCCGCCTTCCCCCGTTTTTCTTTGCTTTAGCACCATGGGGCGTAAGTTGGACCCTACGAAGAAGGAGAAGCGTGGGCCCGGCCGAAAAGCCCGGAAACAGAAGGGTGCAGAGACCGAACTGGTCAGGTTCTTGCCTGCAGGTGAGAGTCGTAGCTCCCTGACCCCGCCCAGCCCTTGGTCCATTTTGTATCATAACCTCTACCCGTTTGCTCGTCCTCCTTCTGCTGCGTATATGTGAGTTGTTAGGACAGAAGTCATCCGTGTTAGAAGGTAGGGTAGATGCCACTGGGGCACGGGTACCCGGGTGTGCGAGGAGAGGTGCCGTTCTCAGTTTCCAGAAAGGGGGCGCTCATGAAGAATTTAGAAAGGTTTTGCCGAGCCTGGTTTTAGCAAGCAGGAGTTGGGACCGGGACAGGCCAGTCATGAATTGTCTGGAAAAAGAGATGAAAGCATGGGTCTGAGTCCTGTGTAGTGAAACCCTGCTTGGGAGAAAAGATTGCCTAGGGAGCTGGTGTTCGGTTTTGAATGGAAGGTGCAGTTTATTGAAGTATTGGCCAGTCACAGCCCCATGAAAGAGATCGCTTCTTAGATCTTAGAGTTCTGGGCGAGAGGCTTCGTTAGGAAATGAATGCTGAGGAGTTGGGTGTCTTATACGCAGTGGAACGGGCTGCAATTTCTTCTAGAGTATATATAAAAAAATAACAGCAAAACTCTAGTTGATAACTGAATAAGCTGAGAATAAAGGAAAGGGCAGAGAAAAGGGTTTGAGGTTCTGCTGTCATCAGAATGTCCCTTTTGGTGTGATTTGGTTGTTTCATCGCCTCTACGCCTTTTGTCCTCCCCCCCTTTAGTGGAGTCTATGGAATGGAACCCAGGGCTTTTCGCATTCTTGACACAAGCTGTCCCATCAGCCCCGCCTCCATATCTCCCCTTAAATCCTAGTAAAGTGTTACAGAGTATTGCACACTAACTATACTTTGTAACCCTGTGTCTTTCTTTCCTGTCGCTGTGGGTGAACCCTAGGACCTGTACATGCCACACACCCTACCACTGAGCCACATCACTAATTCTCTGTTACACTTAGTGTAGCAGCTCTCTTCCTAGTTACATTTGTGCTCCCATTTTGTGTGTTTCCCCTAAACTCCTAATCTGTTCCTTTTTAACAGCTGGTGATGAGAATGTCAAGAGGCTGTCCAGTCGTGCTCGAAAGAGGTGAGTGTGGATGCCCAGGGTTAGCAAAAATTGGAGCTGCTTGGTACATGGATGAAGAGGGCCAGTCGTGCATTGCCATGTTTCTTTGTTAAGGTGGGAGGTAGCGGAACCTAGAGATGTGTTCCCATGTCTTTACCCTCTGTATCTTCAGGGCAGCCAAGAGAAGGTCCAGGTCTGTTGAAGTCCCTAAGTCAAATAAGTCTCCTAGAATCCAAACATTGCCTGGAGAGCTATCAAAAGGTTAGTGAAAATAGGATCAGTTGCTGTGTGAAGAACCTTCTGGGCCCTAGAATTTCTAGAATGAAAGGAAGAATAAAGAGGTTTTTTTTTTTTCTTTTAAATATAAAATCTATTTTTGTTTGTTTGAGACAGAATCTCCTTTTGTAGCCTTGACTGTCCTTGGACTCATTCTATAGACCAGGCTGGGCTCAAACTCACAAAGATCCTGTGCCTCTGCCTCCGTAGTACTGGGATTAAAGGTGTATGTTGCTATGCCTGGTTAAGATTGTTTTTTATTTATTTATTTCAATTTATTTTATGTGTATGAGTGTTTTGCCTGCATGTATAAGTGTGTATCGCATGTATCCTGATGTGCATGGAGGTCAGGAGACTGTATCAGATCCCCCAAAACCTAGGATTACAGTAGTTGTGAACCACCATCTGAGTGCTAGGAACCAAACATGGGTCCTTTGCGAGAGCAACAGCTGCCCTTAACCACTGAGCCTTCTCTCCAGCCCTATTTCTATTATTTGTTAATTATGTGGGTGGGTGGGAAGGGGGTGTGTGCACATGATGCTGATTCTACTGGAGGTGGAGATGCAGGTCATGGTGAATTGTCACGTGTGGGTTCTGGGAACTGAATTCGGGTCCGTGGCAAGGTTAGTTTGTGCTCTTAACTATTAAGCCATCTCTCCAGCCCGCAAAGGTCATTCTTGGGGCTATAAAGGACAGGCTCCAGAGGTGTGGGACAGGGAGTGTGGTGGCCATCTGCTCAGGATTTGTCAAACCCTTAACTGTTCTCAGGAGCAGTTCAGGCTCGAGGTAAGAAGCGCCCAGCACCAACTCATAACAGTGATGGGGATGAGGAGGAAGACTCTGAGGAGGCAAACCAGGGGGACCTCTGGGACTCTGAGGACAGTGATGCTGATATGGTGGATGACTATGGAGCAGACTCTGACTTGGAGGATGAAGAGGGAAAGGTGAGAATCACTTCTGTGTGTTCTCAGGTAGATCTTTTTGTTTGTTTGAGATAGGGTCTTACTACTCAGAGATCCACCTGTCTCTGCTTTCTGAATGATGGGATTAAAGGCAAAATGAGAGAAAGAGAGAGATCTCCTGATGAAGATGTAAGAAGATAGATACTTGGATATCCTGATGAGTGTAAAACACGCACACATTTGAAGTTCTTTAGACATTGAGTGTGTGTGCACATACATACTGTGAATGTGGAGGTTGGAGAATAACTGGGGGTCTGTTCTCTTCTTCCACCATTTGGGTCCCAGGGATTGAACTGAAGTTGCCAGGCTTGGCAGCAAGTGCTTTTGCCAGCTGACCCTAAGTACTTTGTAAATTTTATCTACTTGTGAGTATGTGAGTGCAGACGTACATACATGCCAAAGCACACGTGTGCAGTAAGAGAACAGCTTTTCAGGAGTTATTCCACTGAGTTGTCTCACTGGCCCCATTTATTTACTTATTTAATTTGTGTGTGCTTATTTAATTTGGGGATGAATGCTATCCTGCTGTCCTTCAATGTTCTTTTGGTTTTTTGAGGCAGGGTTTCTCTGGGTAGCCTCAGCTGACTCGGTAGACCACACTGACCTTGAACTCAGAGATCTGCCTGCCTCTGCCTCCCAAGTGCTGAGATTAAAGGTGTGCACCACCACCGCCCAGCTTGTTTTTTTAAGATTTATTTATTTTATGTATATATGTTCTTGTCTACATGTACATCTGCACACCAGAAAGAGGGCATTGGATCTCATGACAATTATGAGATGGTTGTGAGCCACCATGTGGGTGCTGGGAATTGAACTCAGGATCTCTGGAAGAGCAGCCTGTTCTCTTAACCACTGAGCCATCTCTCCAGACCCATTGAATGCTCATTTTTGATGAAGCAAATGTTGCAAGGATGAGGATACCGTCGTTGTTGCAGGGCTGAAATAATAAGAGCACTCATCTGACATGTGAGGCCTTGATAGTTGAACCCAACACGGAAAAGAAGTTTCTCGTCCAGATGGGACAGGTCAGTCGCTCAGGGGTTCAAGAGCAGCCTGGATGGTATAGTAAGATCCTGTCAGAGAAAAAACATTTCTTTCTTTTTATCTAGTTTATTGGTAGGGAGGTGGTGTTTAATAAGAGTAAAGGTTTCTTTACTGTGGTACCAGCGATTATGAGTACCAGGATGTGAGTGTTTATTCAGAAGCTTCAGTTATCTGAACCTGTATAGTGTATAGCACTGCCCTTGGCAGAGAGCATCATAAACGCCAAACACAGGAAACATCCGGCATATAAATGGGTCATAGCTCATACACATGATGAATTAACATTGGGTGTCATGTCTGTTAAGTATTTACTAGAGACAGGATCTCACTGTGTAGACTTGGCCTGCATCTCACATGTTAAGATTAAAAGCATGTCTGGCCGCCTTCTATAACTTGGTAGATGGCTCAGTGGCTAAGAATCCTTGCAGAGGATTCTTAGGTTTGGTTCCTAGCACTTGTTGAACTGATCACAGCTGCCTAAACTCTGTGGTCTGGAGATCCAAGGCCCTCTGCTGGCCTCTGGACATCTGCACTCAAGTGCACGCGCTCTCACGTAGATGCTCACACACATGTGTAGTTTAAAGTAAAATAAAATTTTAGCTAGGCATGGGTAGTGCATGCCTTTTATCCCATGGAGATAAAAGGGAGAGGCAGGCAGATCTCTTGAGTTCAAGGCCAACTTGATCTACAGAGCTAGTTCCAGGACAGCTAGGCTGGAAATCCTGCCTCAAGAAACAAGAAAGAAACATTTGGAAATGAAATATGATTCGAATTATGTGCATAGTAATAGTGTAAGATGTAGAATAATTCAAGAAGAAACTGTGAGAGCAAGACCCAAGAACACAAGTTTTCTCTGTGCACGAGGTTTTTCCTTTTGTTGTGTGTCTCAGGCTGGGTCCAAACTCTCCGTGCTCTAGTCTCGGCTTCCTGAATGCAGGGGTGGGTATAAGCGTACATGACCTTGTCTGTCTTCAGCCCTCGCACCCCCATAGCCAATCAAAAGAAATAAGGAGCCAAGCATGGTAATCCCCACGCTTAGGAGACTGAAGCAGGAGAATTGCTATGAGTTTGAGGCCAGCGTGGGCAACAGAATAAGACTATCTAAAACAAAACCAACCAAACCAGCACCTGTAGGTGGAGCAAGCTCAGTGACCCTGCACTTGTTGCTCTTACAGGTGACCCAGGTTTGACTCCACTGTCCACATGGCTGCTCAAAGCCGTCTCTAACTACAGCTCTCTCTGTTCCAGTGTCTCCATGGGCACTGCATGCATGTAATGTACACAGATATACAGGCAAAACATACAGATTTTAAAAATAAAGGACCTGGAGTTAAGTGCCCTGGCTGCTTTGTAGAGGACCTGGATTTGGTTCCCAGCATCCTAATGGTGGCTCGTAACTGTCATTCCGTATCAAGGGAATTAACTCTCCTGATCTCCAAGGGCTTCTTACTGCATGATCATTCAGGCAAAAGACCCATAATATCCATACTCTTTTTGAGACAGGGTTTCTCTTCATAGCTTTGGAGCCTATCTTGGAACTCGCTTTGCAAACCAGGCTTGCCTCAAACTCAGAGATCCACCGGCCTCTGCCTCTCGAGTGCCACCACTGCCCGGCCCCATGCATTGTTTTTTAAAAAAAATCAATAAAATAAAACATTTAAAAGTATAAACCAGTTGAGTGGTGGTGGCACGTGCCTTTAATCTCAGGATGTGGGAGGCAGAAGCAGATGGATCTCTCTGAGTTCAAGGCCAGCCTGGCATACAAGAGCTAGTTTCAAGACAGGCTCCAAAGCTACAGAGAAACCCTGTCTCAGAAACCCCCCCCCCAAAAAAAAAAGTAAAACCCTAAAATTAAAAATTTAAGAGCCAGGTGGTGGTGGTACACGCCTTTAATCCCAACACTCAAGAGATAGAGGCAGGCGGATCTCTGTGATCTTTGTAGGCCTGGTCTACAAAGCGAGTTCCAGGACAACCAGAGCTGTTCCACAGAGAAATCCTGTTTTGAAAATACACATAACATAGTTTCTGTGTCAGATCTTACTCGTCTTACTCGTGTCCCTAGCTTCTCTCTTTGCTTCTGAGAGAGTGTTAGATTTATGGGAAGGACGAACGAGGTAGGATGACAAGGGAGCCTTTGCCTTAGCCCTTCTCTCTTTGCAGTTGCTGCCCATCGAAAGAGCCGCTCTGAAGCAGAAGGCCCAGGAAGCTGCCGCTGGGTAAGTTTGGCGGCAGCTGGGTGGAGGAGAGTTGAGGAAGGAGGCTATCTGTTTTGGCTTGAACCTCTGTTCCCTGGCTTGTTTCTAGAGGTCAGTGGAGTGAAGAGGAGACAGATGAAGAGGAAGATGATGTTGTTCCCCCTGAATCCGGTCCCCCAAAGGCTGGCAAAGCAGAGGGGGATTTGCAGATCAATGTTCAGGATGAGGAAGCCTTTGTGCTGCCCCCTGCTGGGGAAGTGGAGCAGGATATCCTTGGAGTGCAGAGTGAGGGTTGGAGGAAGGCACCAGAAGAGGGTTTCTTAGGCCTATGACTTGAGGCGACATTTCCTTAATGGGCCCACATGCCCAGGCTCCAGACCTGCAAGGAGTTCACAAGCGGATCCAGGATATAGTGGAGGTGCTTCGGAATTTTGGGGCTCAGCGGGAAGAAGGACGGTCTCGTTCTGAATATCTGAATCAGCTTCAAAAGGATCTGGCCACTTACTATTCATATGGAGACTTCCTGCTGGGCAAGCTCATGGAGATCTTCCCTCTGTCTGAGGTACCCGCCTGCCAGTCTCTTCCTTCTGCTTTTCTCACCTTTGTAGGGGTGTGAAGGCATCTAGGACCCAACTCTGCGCTCCATCACTCTCTTGACCCATACACTGTCTCCATTGCAGTTGATAGAGTTCTTAGAGGCTAATGAGGTACCCCGGCCAATCACCCTTCGGACCAACACCTTGAAAACACGTCGCAGAGACCTTGCTCAGGTGAGGAGTCAGTGTCGTTTAATTCAGGACTGGACCAGCTTTTGCTCACCTGGGGCTCACCCTGCCCAGTCCTGGCTGGGTGGGGTCTTCAAACCTAAGTATGTCGTGTTATAAACATGGCCCCAGCAGGTGAGCTGGGAGAACCTGCTCTCTGGTGGTCTAAGGGCCTAGGGCACTGTAGAGTGGGGCCTTGTCTTTGCCACCTCTGCTCTCTGTGCCTGGGCTGAGACATCTGCATCAGGATGAATTGCTGCCTTCTAAGGGATGGAGGAGGCCACCAAGAAGCCCCAGTAAAACACAGCCATACACAGTTTTAATCTTCCGGAATCAGTGTTATTTTGTATACAATGTATTTGTTTTGAAGATTTAGCTTGTGTTTTATTTATGAACATGCACCCTGTGAATTACGGAAGGTTGGTGTGAGCCACCGTGTGGGTGCTGGGATTGAATCCTGATCTTCTTTAGCAGCGTGGTTGCTGAGCCGTCTCCACTAATGCATACTGTAGTTGTATGTTATTTAACAGCGGATGGTAGTCTGATTATTTGGAATGTACTTGACTGAGTTAGAAACGTGGGGTTAAAAAATGGGAGTGGGGCCGAGGGGCTGGGGATGTGGCTTGTGTAGAGCACTCTGCTTTAGCAGTCACAGGCCCTAGCCACAGTCCCTGTAGGCGAAGTTTCTGTCCTGCCAGCAGCTCTCAAATAAACACGGAGGCTTAATATTACTAGCTAACTCTTTTTTTTTTTAAAGAATGTTTATTTATTTATTATGTATACAATATTCTGTCTGTGTGTATGTCTGCAGGCCAGAAGAGGGCACCAGACCTCATTACAGATGGTTGTGAGCCACCATGTGGTTGCCGGGAATTGAACTCAGGACCTTTGGAAGAGCAGGCAATGCTCTTAACCACTGAGCCATCTCTCCAGCCCTACTAGCTAACTCTTACATTTAAATTAACCCATAGTTCTTACCTATGCTTTGTCACATGGCTTGGTACCTTTTCTCAGTACGGCATGTCCATCTTGGTACCTTTTCTCAGTACGGCATGTCCATCTTGGTACCTTTTCTCGGTACGGCATGTCCATCTTGGTACCTTTTCTCGGTACGGCATGTCCATCTTGGTACCTTTTCTCGGTACGGCGTGTCCATCTTGCTTCTCCCTCCTGCTTCAGTCTCCACTGTTCTTCCCAGCATTCTCAATGGCTTTTCTGCCTAACTTTGTCCTGTTCAACTATTGGCTGGTCAGCTGCTTTATTAAACCAATCACAGCAATAAATTTTCAGTGTAGAGAAGAATTATTCCACAGCAATCCCCAACTGGGCTGTGTGGCTAGATCTGGTAGTTTACACCTGTAATTGCTGCACTTGCAAGGTTGAGGCAGGATAGCTCAGGCTACATCCAGTACCTTGTCTCAAAACAAAGGGACTTGAAGGCCAAGGACTAGAATAGCTCAGCAGTCCTCCCCTTCTTTGTTCAGCCTTTATGAGGCACGGGGATGGTCTGAGGAGAGAAGTCTGCTGATTGTTGAGTGGGCGTGCTTGGCATTGCAGTGACATGGACCTGTGTGGACAGGTTCTCATGCCTGACTGTTTTAGGGTAGAATATATGGTTTTGACATCTTTGTCCTTTTTTTCAGGCTCTAATCAATCGTGGAGTTAATCTGGATCCCTTGGGAAAGTGGTCAAAGTCTGGACTTGTGGTCTATGATTCTTCAGTGCCTATTGGTAAGTGTCCCTAGCCAGTAGCCCTTGCGCTGCATCCCTGTGCCAGCATATCACACAGTGGTCCTCTTTCACAGGCGCTACTCCTGAGTACCTGGCTGGGCACTATATGCTGCAGGGAGCCTCAAGCATGTTACCTGTCATGGCCCTGGCACCTCAGGAGCATGAGCGCATCTTAGACATGTGTTGTGCTCCTGGAGGGAAGACCAGCTACATAGGTATGAAAAGGGCAGGCTAGGTGGGTCTCACCTGACTGCGCTTTAGAAAGAATGGTTGATGACTCCTTGAAGCTGATCCAACTTAGTATGCTTGCGTCTAGCAGAAAGGGGAGGGCGTTTTCTGGGATTTAGGCTCTGGATTCAGCTCTCTTTTTTAACCCTTTAGCTGACCTTGGCTAACTTGGATAGTAATTTTGGTTACGTCTCTTAGCATGGTTGGCTTTAAAAGTCAACATAATGCCTGTAGAAGCCCTTGGCACTCTGAGGTGGGTGTGGTACTGTAAGTTTGTAATCCTGAACACTAGAAGGTCAAGGCAGGCCATGGCTATATAAGAACCTTACTCAGAAAAGGAAAGAAATAAAAGTGATTTTGTATGTAGGGCCAGAAAGCTAAATAGAAGCCCTGTGGTGGGTGTGGTCCCCACTGGACAGGCTGGATAAGCAGAGGGGAGTTGGCCTGCAGGCTCTGTGAGTTGGCCTGCAGGCTCTGTGCTGGAGGATAGGTAGCAAGTGTGAGGCAGGGGAGCTGCTGCTGAGCCCTAGTCCTCCTCTCTTTCTGCCTACAGCTCAGCTGATGAAGAACACTGGAGTGATCCTTGCCAATGATGTCAGTGCTGAGCGACTCAAGAGTGTTGTGGGCAACCTGCATCGCTTGGGAGTCACCAACACCATTATCAGCCACTATGATGGGCGACAGTTCCCCAAGGTGGGCCTCTAGTCTTTCCCGAGGCTTTGGGTTATGTTGCCCTTGGTGACATTGCTGTGTTTTAGCGCTGTCCTCAGGAAGTTAGTAGTGCCAGTTGCAGCAAGCATCGGGTTGACCTTTCCTTTTCCCAGGTGGTGGGGGGCTTTGACCGAGTGCTGCTGGATGCTCCTTGTAGTGGCACAGGAGTCATCTCCAAAGACCCTGCAGTGAAGACGAACAAGGTGAGGGGCTTGGTGGTGGGGTCAGCTGAGAGGCCTTGGCTGATCTTGTGGGCTGGGGTGTTGAAGTCAGAAGTCCCTCCCTCGGGCTGTTTTATGAAGTCTCCACTCCTGGTTCTCTTGGGCAGGATGAGAAGGATGTCCTACGCTGTGCCCACCTTCAGAAGGAACTGCTGCTCAGTGCTATTGACTCTGTCAATGCTGCCTCCAAGACCGGGGGCTACCTGGTCTACTGTACCTGTTCCATTACGGTGAGCTCTCTGCAGGGGCAGCTTAGCGGAGACTGGGTGGGAAGGAAGGCTGTTTGATCCTGAGAGCTAGCGCCTGGGACCCGACTCTTCTGCTTTGTCCCCCTCATCCAGGTGGAGGAGAACGAGTGGGTGGTAGACTATGCCTTGAAAAAGAGGAATGTGCGACTGGTGCCCACTGGCCTGGACTTTGGCCAGGAAGGTTTTACCCGCTTTCGAGAAAGGCGTTTTCACCCAACTCTGCGTTCCACCCGACGCTTCTACCCTCACACTCACAACATGGATGGTTTTTTTATTGCCAAGTTCAAGAAGTTTTCCAATTCTGTTCCCCAGCCCCACGCAGGTAATTAATTTGCTCTGCTCTTCCCGTCATCTCCTTTGTTCTTCCTGTCTTTTCTTAGTACGTGTGTGTGGTGTGCACAGTGTGATACATGTGTGGTGGAGGTGTGCTCCTGAGCTGTGGGGAAGCTAGAGCTCACTTAAGCTATTGACTTCTGTTCCCCACCTTACTTAATTAGGTTTTATTTATTTTGTGTGTGGGCATGTGCATGCCACAGAATACCTATGGAGGTCAGAATGACTTCTGGGAGTTCTGTTTTCCACTGTGTGGCTCCTGACCCAACGCAGGCTTGTCAGAAGGTGCTTTTACCTGCTGGCCCACCCTACTTTTAAAAAGATATTTTAAAAATATTTGTTCATTTGTATAATGTGTTTTAGATCAAGTCTTTAATTCCTTCCCCACCACCTTCTCTCCCCTGAGTCCATTTAGTGTTGACTATATATGGATGGATATGAGACCATCTCCTGGAGCCGGACTCCATCCCCAGCAGCAGTCAGCTGCCAGGAGCTCCTAAGAATAGCAGCACTTCATAACCCCTGCCATACACACACACACACACACACCTCACTTTACTCTTTCCTTCCTTTTTTTTTAAAGTTAAACTGTCTGCAACAAGAACCCCTGGGATCCACCTGCCTCTGCTTCCCAAGTGCTAGGATTAAAGGTGTGCACTGCCCACCACCCCCTAACAACCTCCTTGTTTCTTAATCAAACCATCTCTAATTTTTATCTCAGGAAATACAGCAGCAGCAACCCCTACGGAGCCTGAGCTGAAGAATCAAGTCACCCCTACGTCTGAGAACAGTAGTCAGCCAGCCAAGAGAGCTGGTGGGGCGGCAAAGGCCAAGCAGCAGCTGGGGAGACAGCAGCATTCTAGAAAGCCCTTCCAGAAGATAAATGGCACCTCCAAAGGGCCAAGCTCAAAATCCACTGTCCCTTCTGTCCCAAAAGCCCAAGTGTCTGCCAGGCCCCAGGAGAGTAGCCAGTCTGATGGAAAAGCTGGAGTGATCAGGAAACTAAAGGTGGCTGGGAAGCTAAAGCGAAGAGGACCTAAACCAAAGTCCTCCAAGGAAGATGCTCTCTCAAAGCACAAAACCCCTCCCAATGGCGTGGACTCACCTGCTGTGCCTCCACCCTCTGAGATTTGCACAGCCCCAAGGCTTAAGGACTGCAGTCAATCCCTTGGGAAAACCAAAACGATTGAAAAAGGAAAGCAACAGTTACCAGGACAGCCTGCCAAGCGAGCTGCTTCCCTAAAAGAGGATGATGCCCCCAAGGGACCCTCAGTCCCCACTGGGTCTCCCCACAGTTCCACCAGGCCCCCACCAGCAAAAAGGAGGAAATCTGTGACAAAGGGCAACAGCCAGCCACTGTTGTCTTAGATGGACTTGCAAACCAGACTCACATTGCCCCTGGGCTGGAACTCTTACATCCAGCAGTGATGACCTTCCCCACTGTGCATACATATGAAGTTAATATACATATTTTCACCACTAGTCACTGTTGTGTTTTTTAAGGTGCCGGGTATTGGCAGCTTGTGGGTCTGGGAATCTCTTGAGAGGGAAACAGCTGGGCATTACTTGAATCATAAGTCTATATAGGTCAATGGTAGGATGCTTATATTTCTTGGTCTCCCAGGGGAAAAGCCAAAGAATCATATCTAGGGTATTGAGGAGAAGACGACAGCAGGGGATGTAGGGAAGACATCTTCCGCTGCTGGTGCTTACTAGGTACCAGAGCTGAAATCTAGCAGTAGTCCGCCTCCTTCTAGTGTTGACTCCACGCCCGTACTCAGACCCGGAAAGGTCCTGGGCTAAACCTCTGGTGAGGGCCTTTAATTGGCTTCCTCTGGTCCCGCCCTCATAACCTCTGCCCTCCTACCGGCCTGTCTGATTGGTTGCTCGTATCCCGCAGGCGCTTCATTGGCTCTTATCCTCTCCCTCTGCTGCACTGGTCTCCATCTCCCAGCAGTAGGCGCAGCCATGAATCCGTTATTCGGTCCTAATCTCTTCCTCCTACAGCAGGAGCAGCAGGGCTTGCCCGGGCCGCTGGGGGACCCTCTGGGAGGTGACCACTTTGCCGGGGGAGGGGACCTGGCCCCGGCTCCGCTTGCCTCGGCGGGTCCCGCTGCCTATTCGCCTCCCGGGCCTAGTCCGGCGCCCCCTGCAGCCATGGCTCTCCGCAACGACTTGGGCTCCAACATCAATGTACTCAAGACCCTAAACCTCCGATTTCGCTGCTTCCTAGCCAAGGTGCACGAGCTAGAGCGCCGGAACCGGCTGCTGGAGAAGCAGCTGCAGCAGGCTCTGGAGGAGGGTAAGCAGGGCAGGCGGGGCCTGGCCCGCCGCGACCAGGCGGTACAGACCGGCTTCATCAGCCCGATCCGGCCCCTGGGGCTGCCCCTGAGCTCCCGGCCCGCCGCTGTGTGTCCCCCGTCAGCGCGGGTGCTGGGCTCCCCCGCCCGCTCGCCAGCCGGACCCCTCGCATCCTCTGCGGCCTGCCACTCATCATCCTCCACCTCCACCTCTACCTCCACCTCCTTCTCCTCGTCGACCCGTTTCATGCCCGGCACCATCTGGTCCTTCTCACACGCCCGCCGGCTTGGACCGGGACTGGAACCCACGCTGGTGCAAGGGCCTGGCCTGTCGTGGGTACACCCTGACGGGGTGGGCGTTCAGATCGACACCATCACCCCTGAGATACGCGCACTGTACAACGTGCTGGCCAAAGTGAAGCGGGAGAGGGACGAGTACAAGCGGAGGTAGGGATCTGAAAAGTAGGGACAGGGTTCACGACATGCCACATATAGACACGAAGGGGCAGGGAGTTGGGAGGGCCCAGACCCGGGAACTGGGGGCCCAATAGTCATGGCAACAAGAGTGAAGTTCCTGCTGTGACAGTGAGGAGCTTGGAAGGAATTGGATGCAGGGGCTGCAGTCCACAGACAGTTCCCGTCAGACTCGTGACTAGAAGCATTCTAGAAGAACCTTGGGAATTGCTACTTTTCTTCTGGCACGTCTCCCTGTCTTATGCAGGCTGCAGTGTTTGCATGACTCTGCTAACTGTGGGGTGTTGTGTTGTATGAAAGGGAGATGTGTCCGCGAGAGCTTCGCATCTGTGGGTCTTGTTGTCTGGCCAGTCTCGGACCTTGAGACAGTTTCAGAATATAAACTCCACACTTTTTTTTTTTTTTTTTTTTGGTTTTTCGAGACAGGGTTTCTCTGTGGCTTTGGAGCCTGTCCTGGAACTAGCTCTTGTAGCCCAGGCTTAAACTCCACACTTGAGGCGAGGGATGTCGTTTTAATTTTGGAGGTAGATTAAGTGAAACTGAAAGGCGGTAGTGAGGAAGGGATCATTTGCCCAGGACTTTTCCCGTAAGGCAAACCCAGGTCTCACCTTGGTTCCATATGAGAGATTCAGGGACTCCAGAGCCTAAAGGCATTGGTTGCTTGAACCAGTCAAACAGACAGAGAAAGAGAGAAGGAAGGGGCACAGACTGTCCTAGGACAAGGGGAAGGGATGGCTGTCATCACAGGACTGGTAGAGAGAGGTCCTTGCAGAAGAATCCGGAATAGAGAGCCAGCAGGGGGATGGAATAAGAAAAAGTTGGAAACATGGGCACACCCTACAGTAAAAGAGTGTCTCAGGGCCAGCCCAGTGTATTCTGAGGATGAAGGTTTGGCTTTTGAGAGGAACAGGTTAGCACAAGAGTTAGGAGGAAGAGATGTCACATTGGAATGTTGACTGTATACCAGGAGGATTCACTGGATGGCTGGTAACCAGGCCATAGGACGGGATCACAGACAGAACGGGTGCTTGGAAGACTGACCAGGCTGTGACTGAGGAGGGAGGAGATGGCAGCCAGAGAGACCTAGGCTTGGGGCCTCCAGTTTCTTATCTAATATGATCCTTTTGGGGTTAGCCTGGACTGCCTGTGCAGGCCAAGGTGGCAGGGATTGCTCTCTGGTCAGCTGTGTGGGGGGACCATCTGGAGGCCCTGAGAACACAGTGCTGGGTCTGGGATGACCTTGAGGGGTTGGTAACCTGTTAGCATCCACCCAGTTATGTGCATCGGCAGGCTTTCTGAAGTTCAGCCCTCACGCTGGCATCTGTGACTTTGGCCCATGTTAGAACCATCTTTGGGCTTTTAGTTGCCCCAGCATCTAAGTACCATCGAGAACTAGGCTACACCTGCCTCTGCCCCTATAGGGCTTAACCCAGGATGGAACACTGACAGTTCTAGGGTTCTGCCATAATCCTAGGAACAGCTGCTCTTCTCCAGGGCAGCTTTTAAAACAGAGGGTGTTTGTCCTTGGTGCAGCTGTTCAGGGCAGCAGAGTTATCCCTTGGGGACTGATTGTCTCATCACCCTGCAGCACATTGCTGGGCTGTAGCTTAGACTTACAGGGCCCTGTGGCTACACTCGCGAGGTATGCGACAGCCTTCACCCCGAGCCTCTGCCTTCCTTCGGGGCTCATTATAGCAGCACTGGGCTCCTCATCTTCAGCCCGGACAGTGTGAGGAGCTCGAGTTCTAGACAAGGCAGGTGGGAAGCCTCACCCCCGAGTCCTGTTTTTAGCTCCTTTGCCTGTGCGTCCTTTTCCTTGGGGTTCAGTTTTTCCAAGACAAGAGAAGACCTTCACTTTTTCTCTTTAATGCAGAGTTAGGATTTATTTGCAAGAGACGCCTCTGGTAAATGCAGGATGTACAGAAATTGCCCAGATTCTACCCAAGTTATGGGTACCTTGCAAAAAAAGAAAAAAAAAAAGGCGAGAGTTGGATGGACGTCCGACTGCACACGTTTGTGTGTCTGGGTGAAGAGCAAACTGAACCCTCCTGAGCGCCCAGCTGAGTTTCCGTACTCTTCCCTGTATGGCCCAGCTCATAACCAGCATCCTGCCTTAACGTTCTCCTGTCTTACTTGGATTTGTTGAGTTCATTATTAGATAGGATTTCTGGCGCTCCCTGATGTGTCTTGGCCAGGGTTTTAACTTCTTGTCAGTCCAATAGGCTTCCTCCAGAGACGCACAGACTGGGCGCATAGTGGCCCCTTCCCATACCTTCATGTTGTAGATGAAGAAACCGAGGCCCAACAAAGCTGAAGGTCTCATCTAAGAAACTGTATGGCATAAGGGCTGTCAGTCTGTCATTGCCAGGACGAAAGCAGAAGCAGGTGGGGGCTGGCAGGGAAGGGGATAGAGGCTGAGGGAAGCCAAGAGCTGAGCTGCATGGTCAGCGGCAGGGTGGTGGCTGGGTTGGCCGCCTCTTCCCCCAGCCAGCTGGGAGGGGCAGCTGCGGAGTTATTATTAGGGACACTGCAGTGCGGCTGTGGCTGTTAGAGCAGAGACATGGAACCTGAGAGGGTGAGGGGCAGGGGAGAGTGAAGGGCCACAGAGAGCTCGGTGCTGACTGCAGAAGCTGTCCTCCGCTGCTTCCTTCCCTCTCCTCTCATGCTGAGCCTTCTCCTTCAGCTCCCTTGCCCTCCTTTCTGAGGTCAGAAGGATTCTATGCGGAATACAGCCGGAAGTGATGAGCTCATGCACCGAGGCTTAGAGTCCAGCCACTGACTCAGCCAACCTCGGGTTCTAAATCTACAGAGCCAAACCCTGCCCCACCTTCCATCTCTGTGACAGGATGGAACGTGCACTTAGCCCTGGGTAATGCCCCGTGGCAAGTGTGTCTTCCAAGCGCCTGTTGATCTCTGGTTTGAACTCTGGCTTGAGAGATCCTATGCTGTTTATGGGGGTCTTCATACACTCTGGTTCTCTGTCCCTTAGCCATCCCTAGCTTCTGATGGCCACTTCTTTCACACTGCTGGGGGGGACATCACACCAGCCCTGTGACCTTCTTGTAGCTCACTTCAAGGGGCTGGGTGGGGAAAGACTTTGTCCCCGCAAGACTGCTGAGCAGCTCTTGATCCCGCCCGTGTCCTGCAGATGCTTTCACAGGTTTAAGTGGTACCCAGGAGGCAGGGCAGCTCTGTTCTGTGCAGGCAGGAGCGGGAGACCGGATCTGTGCCACTGAAGGTGGGAGACTGGGCTGGGGGGTGGCGCGTGGTAGACTGGTGTGGGCAGGAGGTGGGGGATGAGTCCAGCCAGGCAGCTGGCGGAACTGGGCCCACGTGGGGATGGGTACTGCCGAGGGCCAAAGTGGTAGCAGTTGTTCTTAAATATAGTTCCTGGTACACGGTCCGGAGTTTCTGGCCAGACAGTTGGTGAGCTCGGCCCTTGCCAGGAAGTATGAAGCCACACAGCAGCTGCAGCTGCCCATTGGCTGGCGGCCCATGTATTCTCGTCTCCACGAATTCCCATCCAGAGAGCTAGACCTGGGGTCTGATCTGGGCCTAAGGGCGGGGGGGGGGCAGGAGCTGGAGTGGCAGGAGGGACTCTAGGTCTGTTCTCTCCCCCTTCCCCATGTCTGTCAGGTGGGAAGAGGAGTACACAGTGCGGATCCAGCTGCAAGAACGAGTGAATGAGCTCCAGGAGGTGAGGGTGGCCATCCCGCAGCCCCTGCTTCCCTGCGGCCCCACTGAGCCTGAGCCCTGCCCCTCCCATACTTTCCCACATTGACATCATGCCCCCCTTTCCTCCTGGCTGTAGGAGGCCCAAGAGGCTGATGCCTGCCAAGAGGAGCTGGCCATGAAGGTGGAGCAGCTGAAAGCTGAGCTGGTGGTCTTCAAGGGCCTCATGAGTAACGTGAGTGCAGACTTCCCTCTCGGCTCTCAGGGACCCTCCGGTGGCCTGCCGCCCATGCCCGTCGGTGTCTCATGTGCCACCTTCTCCCTTCACTTTCCCACCCTTTCAGGGTTCTGCTCTTCTTCCAGTAGACAAAGAAGCTGTCCCGTCACAGGCAGGGTGGGTGGCCTTGCCGTTACAAGAGGTTGTTAGGCAGTTAATGAGAGCACGGCTCATACCTGTAACCCTAGCACTTGAGAGGTGGAGACAGAATGGTCAGAAGGATGAGGGGTTCAAGACCAGCATCAAAACAAAACAAAAGGATGTGCACAACTCTGGAGCCAGCTGCCTAGGCTCCCTTCTAAGTTCTGCCACTTACTGGCTCTGTGGCCTTGAGCCTCCTCCTTCTCCCCTGCACCTCCTCTCTGGCCTCATCTGAGGAATAGGGAAAGCAGAAGGAAAGGCTGTTCAGGGTTGTCTTGACGAGGAGGATAATGCCCTGGCTGGTGCTCAGTGCTAGACTAGCGAGATGAGCGTCAGTTGCCAGTACTTTCTCCACTCTTTTGTTTTGCTCGAGACAGGGTTTCTCTATATAACAGCCCTGGCTGTCCCAGAGCGTGTTCCGTAAACCAGACTGGCCTCGAACTCACAGAAATCTGCCTGTCTCTGTGCTGGGATTAAAGTGACACCACCACCTGGCTGTCACTCTTACCCCAGTGGTATCTTTCATCAGTGGGAGAGAAAACCGTGGTTGGTTCAAGGGAGGCCCCACTCATTCCAGCCTCGGCCTCCCATGTCTGTAGTGCCTTGGGGGCTAGTATCATGAGCTGCCCTGTGGACGTGCACAGTGTAGGATGGGTCCCCGGGGAAAGGGATGTTGGTCCAGCAGGTCAGGGACTTTGTGGAGGAGGTGGCAGTGGTATGCCACAAAGGATGAAGATCTTGCTGAGGTCTTATCAGTCTTGGCTGGGGGTGCTGGGTGTCTCCTCACACTTCCTTCCCTGTGTTCCCGGTACAGAATCTGACAGAGCTAGACACCAAGATCCAGGAAAAGGCCATGAAGGTCGACATGGACATCTGTCGCCGCATCGACATCACAGCCAAGCTGTGTGACTTGGCTCAGCAGCGCAACTGCGAGGATATGATCCAGATGTTCCAGGTGAGAGGCCTGATGTCCGCAGCTCCCAGGGGCTGGGCAGGCGGAGAGGCCTCTGTCATAGCTGGCCTGGATCTCAGGCCCTGCTACCCTTCACCCCTGGGACACATCTTGGCCCCTGGGGCCCTTGGTGGGACTAGGTTGGGAGGCAAGGGACAACCTCAGGAGAGAGGTTTCGGAAGCTGTCTCTAACGCCATCTCCCCCTCCCCCTTCCTCTGTCTGCTTCTCTCCTCTCTGTTTCTCTCTCATCTTTTCTCTTGCTTTCTCCATAGAAGAAGCTGGTTAGTGTGACCTCACGCAAGCTTATTGTCCTGGTCCCATCTCTAAGCCACCCCACCCTGAGTTTTGAACCACTAGGCTCTTCAGCCAGATGTCTTCTTTCTGCTTTCCCTGCTCCTCCCGTTTTTAGTCTCCTCCTCGTTGGTTTCTTCCCTTTCCTTTACCCACTGGCCTTTCGGATCTGGATGTGATTCAAGTTCTCCGTAGTAAACATGAGCATCTTCCTCGAAACCCAGACTGTTTTCACTGGAGTCCTTTCATGAGAAAGACTGCAAAGCTAAACAAAACCCAATTCCTCTGTAGCCATTAAACACCTCTTCTCTTTCTAAAGACTCATTGTATGTGTATGTCTGTGCACCAAGTGAGTGCCTAGTGCCGAGGATGCCAGCAGAGGGCGTTGGATCCCTTGGAACTGGAGTTCTGAAGGACTCTGAGCCACCATGTGGCTGCTGGGAATTGAACCTGGGTCCTCTGGAAGAGCATCCAGTGTTCTTAACTGCTGAGCCATCTCTCCAGCCCCCACTAAACACAATGTAGTCACCACAAGCCATTTCTCTCCTTAGCTATCTGCTCTGTTCTGTTTCTCCTTCCTTCTTTGTCTGCAGCCCTGCCCTGTCTGTGTGTGTCTGCCCATGTCTCGGTGACTCTCCTGTTTCTGTTCCTGTCATGTAACTGTGTGTCTTCTCTGTCTGCCCCTCCCTCCCTGCTGGCCCTGCTCCACCCTGCGGCTTCCCTGCCCACCCTCTCCTCATGCACCCGGCCTCGCCTCTGTAGTCTCTACACTTGTCTCCCATTAAGGTCCCGTCCATGGGGGGGCGGAAGCGGGAGCGCAAGGCCGCTGTGGAGGAGGACACCTCCCTGTCGGAGAGTGATGGGCCCCCCCGCCAGCCCGAGGGGGACGAGGAGGAGAGCACAGTCCTCAGCATCAACGAGGAGATGCAGCGCATGCTCAGCCAGCTGTGAGTCCCGCAGGTCCATCCCAGCCACCCTCACCAGAAGCTGCCCTCACTACATGTACCCCAGGCCCCTCCCAGGCCCCTGAAGCCAGCTGGCAGGTCCATCCCAGCTGTCCTCACCACATGTGCCCCAGTCCCCCGAGGCCGGAGCTCCCCTAGTGCCCTGTGCCCACCCGCTCAGAGGCCCCAGTGCCCTTGACACCCAGGTTCCCTGTCTCTAGGAGGGAGTATGATTTTGAGGACGACTGTGACAGCCTGACTTGGGAGGAGACTGAGGAGACCTTGCTGCTTTGGGAGGATTTCTCAGGCTATGCCATGGCAGCCACAGAGGCCCAGGGAGAGGTAACCTCCTCCCTTCTGGCCTTAGGCCCCTCAGGCTCTGCTTCTGTGTCCTGCCACATTGTCTCCCTCCCCACCTCATGCTATGTCCCCAGTGTGGCTTTCATCTTCCCTTGGCTCCTCCCCATTCCGCTCTGCATCCTTCTCTCTCTTCTTTTTCCTCTAACCAGACTTTCTCTCTTCTCTCCTCGGCCCATGGAATGTCCCTCTTCTGTCCCTCCCTGGCTGGCTGCCCCTCGCTTCCCTTTCTCCAGCAGCAGCAGGAGGACAGTCTGGAGAAAGTGATTAAAGATACTGAATCCCTGTTCAAAACCCGGGAGAAGGAATATCAAGAGACCATTGACCAGATAGAGGTAAGTATGTTGGCAGTGGGGGCTCCGTTCCCGGGGCTCACGAGCCAGGCTGTAGGGATGGGGTCAGGGTGTCGGCAGTGGGGGCTCCGTTCCCGGGGCTCACAAGCCAGGCTGGAGGTGTGCTGCTGGACTCCTCCCTGATAGACCCCACGACCAGGACCCCCCACTGTTGACAGGCGGCATGCAAACCCCCAGTTGTGGTAGCTCTACTGGATCCTCAAGACCTCAGGATCTAGAGGCAGATAGATGTGGGTTCAAATCTTGGCTCCATCACCACTTGGAACAAATCTTTTGTCTTTCTTCCTTCTTTCTGTTTACTTTACATTTATGTATGTATGTGTTTGGCAGCGGGAGCGTGTCCCTGCCATGGTATGTGTGGAGGTCAGAGGACAGGCATCTTGAGGAAGTGAGTTCTCTTCTTCTACCATGTGGGTCTCAGGGATCACATTTAGGTTGTCAGGCTTGGTAGCTTATGCCTTTACCTGCTGAGCCACCACTCACCAGTTCCTTATTCTTTCTTAATTTTTTGGGGGGATGTGATAGGATTTCTCTGTAGTTCTGGCTGTCCTTGAACTCCCTCTGTAGACCAGGCTGACCTTGAACTCAATGATCCACCTGCCTCTGCCCCCTGAATCTGGGATTAAAGGCATATACCACCACTCCTGGCTCCCTTGTTCTTTTTGAGTACCTGTTTCATTATTTATGTATTTATTTACAAGTTCTTGTCTTGTAGTCTAGCTTGGTCTTGAACTCCTGGTCCTTCTACCCCCAATCCCCATTTGCTAGGATTATGGGCATGAGCTACAACATTTCAGCTTTGCAATGGGGGGGGCATGCAGATGTGCACACATGTGTGTGGAGGCAAGAAGACAAACCTAATGTTGGTCGTTAGGTGTGGTTAGTTCTTTTTTTGTTTAAGATTTATTTATTTGTTATGTATACAATGTTATGCCTGCATGCATGCCTGCATGCCAGAAGAGGGCACCATATCTCATTATAGATGGTTCTGAGCTACCACGTGGTTGCTGGAACTGAACTGGGACCTCTGAAAGAGCAGCCAGTACTCTTAACCCCTGAGTTGTCTCTCCAGCCCAGGTGTGGTTAACTTAAAAAAAAAAAAAATTGAGGTGGTCCTCTCGCTGGTCTGGAACTTCCTGAGTAGGCTATGCTGGCTGGCTAGGGAGCACTAGACTCCATCTGTCTGTGCCTCCTTCAGGATTACAGTGTGCACTGCACTGTCTAGCTTTTCTCGTACAGGCTTCCACTCAGGTCTTCAGGCTCATCAGGTAAGCGCTTCGCTGAGTGAGGTGTACCACCAGCTAGCCAGCTCTCGTTCCTCTGTAGTTCTTTGATACAGGCTCTCTCACACGCATGTGTGTACACACTTGTTCTCTCTCCTCTTT
>JAQHUG010000165.1:992245-1014023 GCA_028555095.1 Dicrostonyx torquatus
ACACTAAGAGAGACTTACATAGGTCTAATCTACGTGGAAAGTAGAAAAAGACAAGATCTCCTGAGTAAATTGGGAGCGTGGGGACCTTGGGGGGGGGGCTTGAGGTGGGAAGGGGAGAGGCAGGGAGGGGAGCAGAGAAAAATGTAGAGCTCAATAAAAATCAATTAAAAAAAAAATCTGTAACTCAGATCTGGTGGCACAGGTCTGCAGTCCCAGTCTTGGAAGGTCGAGGCAGAAAGATTGTCACGAGGCTGTCCTGGACCACAGTAGCAAAACCCTGTCTCAAACAAAAGGAAACCCACAGCAACAATAACGGATAAGACTTAAAGAATCACAGACAGTCATGTGCGGTAGTGCATAGGTGTCCCAGGCAGGTGGATTGCTGCAAGTACTAGGCCAGTCTCCCCTCTATATAGAGTTCCAGGCCAGCAAGGGATGCATACTGAGACCCTGTCTCAAAGAAATCAAAAACCCCAGCCCACTCCCCCAAGTTACACTAAGCTGGGCACAGTGTGTGTGCTTACTGGACTTAGTGGCCTTTGCTAGTCATCTCAGCTACTTTGGAGGCAAAAGTATTGCTTGCACCCAGGAATTTGGGTTCAGCCTTAGCAACACAGTGAGACATCTGTCCCCCCATCCCCATTACAGCTGGGCAAGAGTGTCAGTTCATGTGGGCTCCATGCTGTGACTTGAGACTTTTCTGATCTCCGAGCCTCTCAGAGCCTCATCAGAGGGATGAGTCTTCTCACCCCACTTCCCTGCCTGGCATCCAGCTGCTGCCTCCCAGAAGATAAGGCCATGAGCCAGAGAGCATGCAAGCCTCCTTAGGCTTCCTGCTTGCTCCAAGGTGACATCTGGTGTTTTTTCTGCTTGCCCCAAGGTGACATCTGGTGTTTTTTTCTAGAAAGTCTCCTGCTTTCACTGCGGTCCCGGTTAGCGACCCGCCGCCACCGCCAAGCGAAACTGAGGACTCCGATCGCGATGTCTCATCTGATAGCTCCATGAGATAGGGGCCAATGCCTGGCTCCCTAGAGCTCACCGAGGCAGGGGCGGGGTGTGCAGAGGACTGTCTTGTGCCGCTGCATGAAGCCTGGCCCTGAGCTGTGTGCTCCTTCCCTGGGCTGTCTCCTCCCCAGGGTTCCCAGGGTGTCTGGAGCTAGGCTGGACCCCACCCTTCCTGGACAACTCTCATCAACCGGGACACTCCTGCCTTCTTCACTTGTGGCTATTTGCTACTTCTCCATCTTTGAAATGCTGCCAGAACACTTGTGATCCTCCCTTCCCCATTTTGTAAGGAATGGAATGTAATTCTGGGACCTGCCTGTTCTCCTGGGGTATCTTGGACTTTGGTACTGGTGCTAACTGGTCCAGGCACTTTTGTGAAGCAGGTTCATCTGGGAGTTGCTGAGGGCTCATGCATCTGGAGGAGGCTTTACTTCCTTCCTAGTAAGGCCTCAGAGGGAGGCAGGGCACCTGGACTTGGAATGTGGCTGTGTAGCTTCTCCTTTGGGAAGTGAACACAGGGAAAGGACTCAGTGCTTGAGCTGAGAGTGGGGTCCTCTGCTCAGAGGAAGGTGAAGCTCTGGCCTGGCCTGCACGCGGGTGCGGGTGTGCGTGTGCTCAGGGCCTTCTCTCCAGGGATCAGCTGAGGGAGGGCCTCCCGTGACTGTCTCCACAAAGCCAACAGGTTAAGATGTTCTTGACCTTGGAAAGCAGGGGACAAAGTCAGGATGTCTCAGGAGAGGCCATGAGAGTGGATATTTAAGTGGAATCTTTAATGAAGGAGTATTTATTGAGCACTTCGTGTTGCTGTTTTAAGCACTTTGAATTTTTGATACAAGGTTTCTGCTACAGCACAGGATGTCCTTTAACTCAGAGATCCTCCTGCTTCTGCCACCCCAGTGTGGGATTGTTGGGGTTAAAGGTATGGGACACCACTGTTCCATCGGAGGCCTGAGGTGCTGTATACAAGCCACTCACTGCCTCAGAACCAAAGCACCCTCAAGTGTCCACCAGGGGAGTCTTGAGACTCCTGGCACATATCCAGCTCAGCTGTGTCAGGCTCCCATGACTGATACATTCTTACTTTATTGGGCACCCTTCCAATTTCACCTTATCTAATGTCTGGAGAGCCAGGTACAACTGACCTTTGCTGATAAGACACACACAGCTCTGGAACTCAGACAGTACCCTATGGTCCCATTGTCAAGCCCCACCCCTCACTGTGCCAGCCACCTCAGGAAAGGCAACCCGGGCTGGTGTGTGGCTAGGCAGTGGCTTTGGACTCTGCAGCACCCTGTGACAAGTGACAGGCCCATATGCACAAATGAAAAAGTGAAACTTTCCCAACCTTGCTTCCCTCCCTGATCCTGTATTTAGAACACCAAAGGGAGAGGGGTGCAATGAACTTTTATTGATGGTATTCAAGAGAGTAGGGCTCCCTAAGCCCCTCCTGCTATCTGGGGGTCTGGGATGGAAACTGTGAGGGAGACGTCAGTGTCAAGGGTTGAGTTAGGACAGGGACTGCTCAGCAGCCGAGGGCCTCTCTCTTGCTGTGTCCTTGCTGGGATGGGTGGTCCAGGGTGGGCTTCTTACTCCTTGGAGGCCATGTAGGCCATGAGGTCCACCACTCTGTTGCTGTAGCCGAATTCATTGTCGTACCAGGAAATGAGCTTTACAAAGTTGTCATTGAGAGCAATGCCAGCCCCAGCATCGAAGGTGGAAGAGTGGGAGTCACTGTTAAAGTCACAGGAGACAACCTGGTCCTCAGTGTAGCCCAGGATACCCTTTAGCGGGCCCTCGGATGCCTGCTTCACTACCTTCTTGATGTCATCGTACTTGGCAGCTTTCTCCAGGCGGCATGTCAGATCCACGACGGACACGTTGGGGGTAGGAACACGGAAGGCCATGCCGGTGAGCTTCCCATTCAGCTCTGGGATGACTTTGCCCACAGCCTTAGCAGCGCCAGTAGACGCAGGGATGATATTCTGGGCAGCGCCACGGCCATCTCGCCACAGCTTCCCAGAGGGGCCATCCACAGTCTTCTGGGTGGCTGTGATGGCATGGACTGTGGTCATGAGTCCTTCCACGATGCCAAAGTTGTCATGGATGACCTTGGCCAAGGGGGCTAAGCAGTTGGTGGTGCAGGAAGCATTGCTGACAATCTTGAGGGAATTGTCATACTTGTCATGGTTCACACCCATCACAAACATGGGGGCATCGGCAGAAGGGGCGGAGATGATGACCCTTTTGGCCCCACCCTTCAAGTGGGCCCCAGCCTTCTCCATGGTGGTGAAGACACCGGTCGATTCCACAACATACTCGGCACCGGCATCACCCCATTTGATGTTGGCGGGATCTCGCTCCTGGAAGATGGTGATGGCCTTCCCGTTGATGACAAGCTTCCCATTCTCGGCCTTAACTGTGCCTTTGAACTTGCCGTGGGTGGAGTCATACTGGAACATGTAGACCATGTAGTTGAGGTCGATGAAAGGGTCATTGATGGCAACAATGTCCACTTTGCCAGAAGTGAAGGCGGCCCTGGTAACCAGGCGTCCAATACGGCCAAATCTGAGGCAAGAAAAAAAAAAGGGGAGTCAGGGGTCTCTAGCCAGCACTGTGCCAACTAATGCTCTCCCATAGCTGCGGAGAGCGCACAGAAACCATGGCCCACTATGCAGCTGTCAGAACAAAGGCGCAGCACTTTCTATGGAGGTTCGGAACAGTATTGGAATTTAAGAAGCAGGAGATAGTTCTGTTTAGAATTTCCTATAATAAAGCCAGTTGAACGCTCAGATGTAGAACCCAAATACAGGACACGGGCATCCTTCATGAGGAACTGAGGGCCGGTTGGGCTTGTACAGCATGGCCATAAAAGTGGAGGTTTCCTCCTGTCCAAGAGGTGAATCAGGCTCAAAGCCTTGTCCACCCCCCTCCTTATACCCCAGTCATCTTAAGCCTCTAAGTGGCAGTGTGCCTGGCACATGGCATTCACCACCCCACCTCCCAGGCTCTGGGAAGTTTGTCCCAGCCTGGCCTGGCTTCAGCCTAACCCCCTGGACAGGAAGGACTTGTGCACTCAGCATCACCAAGCTCAAAGGGCAAGGTTAAAGGTCAGAATGAGCAGGACAGGGTCAGCCCACCTGCTTCCTCCAAGTCCCTCCTCCTAAAGGGAAAGAGACCGGGAAAACCACTGGGCCTTCCAACCCCTAATCTCAGGGCTCTAATTTGCAAGGCACCTGTCTTTGCTAGTTAAGAATCAGAAGCAGGAGCAACACATGTGTGTAGGGGCCAACAGGGTGGAATCGCTCAGACCCCAGATACAGAAAGGTCAGCCGGCTAAATTTAACCTCCGATTAGGGTGGAGTGGGGAGATCTGGTTTCTGGAGGATGGAATGGGGAGAAGGGCAGGATCCCCAGGCTCAGAGACACCCAATCCGCTTAGTGACCTTTACAGTCCGGCCTATAGGGTTTGGGTCAGAGTTAGGCTGTGAAGGGAAGTCGAGGCTATGGGGGGGAAAGGGGCTGCTAGCACCGGAGCCGTTTTCTGGTGGAAATTTTCTCTGCGGAACCATGACTCAGCCACCGCCCCCCCCTCTCCCCGCGGCACTACGCCATCGCTACCACACCTTTGGGGCTTGGAGAAGGACAAGCAGACCTCTAAGTCTGCTTAGATTCTCAGAGAACAACCTAGAAAACGCATCCTACGCCCGAGGAGAATCAGGCTGCTTGGAGGCTAATAAATGAGACAGCTTGGGAGGCAGAGCTCTCCCGAGAGCACGGAAGCCTTGCATCACCTGGCTTACAGGATAGAGGTGACTCCACCCGGCAAGAGGGAGTGGGAAGGTTAGTCACAAGCTAGAAAGGAGGAAGGCCCGAGGATGGTTTCCTAACGGTGGTTCATTCATTTCCTTCCCGTTTGCAACATGGCGGCGGCCAGTTACCCTAAGGGAAGCCAAGCCCTTGAGAGATGATGCGCCTAGGGCGCATCACAGCCCCGTGCCACCGAACCGGAGGAAGGGGGTGATTGGGGGGAGGGGCTCCTCTTCTGGCACGTGACTACTCAGGGCGCGAAAGTAAAGAAAGAAACCCCAGCCAGGGGATTAGGGTACGGATCCTGAGCAGGCGTGCGCGCGGGAGGTGGTCCTCCTAGTGAGGACTCCCGGTTGCTCATCCCCCGCCAGGGCGGAGCCTTCGCCCGGTCCGATCGCTGACCTTGAGGTCTCCTTGGGTGCTAAGGCCACCTTTCCACCTCCCCATACTACTGCAAAGACCCCGGGTCAGGTAGAACTGCATACGCAACGGAGTGGGGTCCGGAGCCCCACCCCAGCCCAGTCCCGAACTCACCCGTTCACTCCGACCTTCACCATCGTGTCTCTGGAACGAGGCTGCGGAAGAAGAAAGTGAGATCAGCGTGGCCCGGTGCACCATGCGACCCCCACCCCCACCCGCCACCATTCCTGCCGCTCGCCCCATCACGTCTTCCTCCAGCCCCTGCAATGCGTAGCTCGGGCTCCGACAGCAGAGCTCGCACCAGCGTTCCCTGACCCAGACAGCGCGCACCCCCTTCCCGGTTTCCGAACGTCCCAGGCCTTTTGCGGCCCACTCCGCGTTTTTCACCTGGCACTGCACAAAAAGAAGCGGCTGTCTCTAGAACAGGGAGGAGCAGAGAGCACCGGGGAGGGCTGCAGTCCGTATTTATAGAAACCGGGGCAGTGGGGGGGAGCTGATGACGCGCGCCCCGCCTCCCGCCCCGCTCATCCAGTCCCAGCACAAGGGCGCTGAGGCCTGAGCTACGTGCACCCGTAAAGCCGCGAGTAGCTGGGCCTCCCTCGTTTCCTCCCAACCCCCTCTTTGGACCCGCCTCGTTTTTGAAACGTGCACGCACCAAACGTGTGGGCTCGGGGCTGAGAGGGGGAGGGGAACTGGAATTGCCTCGCTGGGGAGGTGACCCGGTGATGGGTCCCAGGAAAAGACCGAGGGAATATAGACTATGGAGTTAAGGACGTGGAGTGTGCACCCAGGACATCCAGGACTCAGAGACCTGAAAGTTATCGCTGGAATAAAGTGGGAGGATCTTAGGAGCTGAAGGAACGGGGGAAATAGAGCAGAAGTGTGGGTCTGCCCACAGCTGCACCTTCGACCCTCTCCCCTTTTTGAAAGGCTGCGGGAAAAGTAGAGGATCTTCTCGTTGTTTTTCGGTAGTGACACAAACTAAAGCAGCAAAGCTGACGAAAGGCCCGGGAGGGGCCACTTTGCCTCCTGCGGGGGCCCTTCGCATTTGCGGCCCCACCCCCATCCCACCTCCCCTCCATCTCCTGGCCTCCATTTCTTGGGCCAGAGGCCAGGCTTGTGTACTGGACTGTGAGAGCAAGGAGGAGGCTAGGGAAGAGGCCTGAAGGGGCGGTCCCTACGCCATAGGTCGGGATGCCCTGCAGCCTGGAGACCTGATAATTGAGACTCACAAATACGCCTCTGTGTTCCCCAACTAAGGTCTAGGTTGGGGCCCCGGGATGAGGACAGTACCCTGGTTGTGGGTTGGGTTGGAGGAGGTTAAGAGGCCTTCCATAGTGTTCTTCCTCGGAACCTGCCGGTCAGGCTAGGAGACACTGCCCCTTTCACCCACTGCAGCCCCAGGGTGGAGTGCTGGACGTGAGGGCGGAAGTCCCTCCCCGTCCTGGGACGTGCCTGCTGGCCCTGCAGCCAGGGACTCTCTCTCCTTCCTTGGCTGCCCTCGTGGACGCCGGGTGAGGTCAGAGACGGGGGAAAGTAGAAGGGGAGGTATTATGCCCCGAGCCAGAACAGGCAGGCAGGCCCCCAGCCCCGGATTCCTCACTCGCCTGAAGCGCGTAGGGAGGGTGAAAAGGGTGGGTTCTGAGCGCTTGGAAGGGCTTGGGAGCACTTCAACAGGTGCAGGGCAGGGGGATTTTGGGGCCTCTTTACTAGGCCAGTGCAACTTGAGACCAGCCCCCTGCTCTTCTAGCTGAAGAGCTAATTGCTAAGTTTAGCTGGCCTGGTGATAACCTTTGCTTAAAAGGCAGGGAGCATGCTGCACTGCACCCCAAATAACAGTCCTGGCTCCTTGCCCTTCTGGGATTGCCCTACCTCCTTGGGGTCCCAGAGCCAAGGCTGTGGGACTGACAGCTGTGTGGGCCATGCCCAGGCTTTCCATGAGCAGGGAGCAGTCCGAGAGAACGGGGGTGGGGGGTGCGATGGCGAGTGGGAGTGTGATCATAGCGCTGTGCCCGGAGCAGAGGCATCTTCAGCCCCGTCCTTTTTCTGCCTTTCTTCCAACAGAGGCTCCACAAGCGGCATTGACCCTTTTCCACCAGGTCTCAGGAGCCCCTCCACAGTCCTGCCCTAACCTAAAGCATCTTTCCGAGGAGCCATCTTCTCTTTTGCCTCATGCCTATCATCTGTCAGTACTGTTCCCCCACCACACACATAAGAGGTAGGGACTGTTTCAGAGGCAATGTGCTGTTGTCATGGCAGCAGGAACATCAGTGTGCTTCCTGTTCCAAGTGACTCAGCAGAGGAAGGAATTGGGGAGGGTGGGCAGCACACAGCAAGATTTGCAGCTGAGGGAGGGGCAGGACCTCCTGCAGACCCATAATAGTGAGAAGGAAGGCCTGCCTGGGGAGATAGACCTAGTCACCCACAGAGCTCATGATCTCTCCCGGGATGGAGCACATTGAGAAAACAATCCTTAGGTCTAGAGCATTTTTCAAGTTGCACACTGCTGGCAGGCTGTGTTGGGGTGTCCTGTGCATGAAGGATCTTAGTCAACATCATCTTTTGTTAAAAGAGTGCTTAGAGTAGCTCCATGTCCCACAAGGCTGTGACAGAATCGGCCTCTGGGTACTGTCAAATGTTGTCTTGGGTACAAATTACCCCAGGCTGAGAGGTGCTTATTCGAACCTAGACCATGTAATTCTCTACAGTGGAATCTCTCACCAGTTGTGCAAGATGAAGCAATGCGGATCATGAAGATCCAGAGACAGCCTCAGGGTACCTTATCTTCTCTCTAGACTGATAACCCTCAATCTGCTGCCTGAATCTGGGCGAAGGTGAAAGATGAAACAGAGACCAGCAGAGGACAAAATACTTAAAAGTATATAAAAACATTTATTCTTAAAAAACATGACGAATGGCTAAGCATCTCTTGGAAAGTGAAAGCAGCCGTCAGATGGGGACTCTCAGAGAAAGACACTGGATGCAAAGACCAGTTACATATTAAAAGCAAAGAGGCAACAAACATTTTTACAAGGGAGGAACTGAATTCAAAGGCATCCAATAAGATACCCTGCACGGCAGGGATGGGAATAGGTGAAGGCAACTCCTAGGACCTCTGTCTCCGGGCAGATGCTCTGCGGATGGGGGTGGTTTTCTTGGGTGTCTCCTCTTCTGTCATCTCTGCTGAAAGTTCTATTCAGAGAATCATGGGAACAAAAACTGAGTCACCAAGATGGTACAAAACAATCTTAAAACATAACCAGAGCTGCACAGCACACTGTGGAAGTCAGCCAGGCTGCACAGCAGGGTGGCATTACAAGGAAATGACTCTACACCCAGGCAAGCCCCACTGAGACCCCAAGGCTGTCAGGAGGGCAGTCATACCGTCCTCGCTGGCCTCATCACTTGAAAAGGTAACTTTGGCTTTCTTCTTGGACTTCCGTTGCTGAGTGTTTGGTCGAGGACGGTTGGTACGTCGAGGCTTAGGTGTGACAAAGTCATTGTCTGAATCTACAGAAGTCAGAGGCTGTTGCCTTGAGACTAGAAGTGGAAGGGAGACAGGATTTCAAAAAACAAAAACAAACCACAAAGGAAAAACATAAAAGATGGTAGTGACTGCTTGTGGGAAGCCCCTTGTGGGCTTGTCTCTCATACCAGCAGAGGGTTTCTTGGCAGACAGGGCTCTCTGGCTGCCTCCTTGGCCAGCTTCAAGCTCCTCTATTCCATCCATGCCTCTGGTGTGACAGGCCCGAAGCTTCTGCTCAAATTCATCTATTGTAGACTAGAGAAAAATGAAGTTAAAAACAGGGCTGGAGATACTGTCTCCCTGCTTAAAAACAGCTGTGAAAAAAACAGAAAGACTTGAAATGTTTATTCTAAGTGATGTCTATCTGTTTATACAGTATATGGTAAGACCACAACTAAGTGGCACCACCACAGGAGTGAGGTGTGTAGGGCAGTGAACATGTCTAGTATGACCCTGTAGTGACAAGTCATTGTATTCAGTGAACCCAGTGTCAAGTGTAAATTGTGGCCCTTGGGTCAATCATATCCACTCATCCAGGTCAATAGAGACTGTAAGACCACAGTACCCAAGGACAAGGAGCTGATGGGGTGAAGGACGTACGTAGGTTTGGACAGGAGCAAACAGGAACTCTACTTGCTCAGTTTTTCTTTAAACATGAAACTGCTCTAAAAAAGAAGTCTAGTGCCAAGCATGTGGAGGTACGCCTTTAATCCCAACACTCGAGAGGCAGAGGCAGGGGAATCTCTGTGAATTTGAGGCCAGCCTGGTCTACATATCAAATTCTAAGCCAGCTAGAGCTACACAGAAAGACAATGTCTCAAGTAGAAATTGGCTTTTCTTTGGGGGCTGGAGAGATGACACGTGCTGCACCTGCAGAACACCTGGGTTCAGTTCCCAGCACCAACGCAGCAGCTCACAACTTTCCATAACTCAAGTTCCAGGGATCTGGCACCTTCACACAGACACACACACACACACACTCATATAGGCAAAACACCAATACATATAAAAATAAAAAAAATAAAAATCTTTTAAAAAACGACCTTTTAAAAAGGGACGGGAGCAGGAGAAAGGACCAGGAATTGGACATAGAAAGATCTGGCCTCAAGTCACCTTGGTGAAATGGCTGTAGTGAGGCTAGCGAGGCAGGGAGCTAAGAGTCCCACAGCACTCAGGGAGAGGACACTGTGTTTACTGCACTGCAACCCGACAGGCCAGTGACCCTATGCCACTCACCTTGACCTCGGGCTTGGCCCACCGACGCAATTTACCCACAACTGACAAAAAAGCAGCAAAGACAGAGTCATCTAACAGCTTATCTCCAAAGCAGTCAAAGTTGTCCAGCATCTTGTGGAGGCCTCGCTCTGTGAGGGGCAGCTGGGACACACAGTAGGCCAGATCCCGGTACTGCCGCTCAGTTCTGCACAAGGAATGGACACTGTGAGGCTGGCACGTCCTCTCACGTCAGTCTCCCTTGGTCCCTCTGAAGAGCCCCTGTAGGCATAGAGACCTCCCAAAATGGCAGCATACCGGGCTGTGCGGAACCGCTGACACAGCTTCTCCACCAGGCTCTCAGTCTGTTTGTCCTTGGTGATGTAGGAAAGTAGCTGCCTGTGAGGGGATGGGAGGGAGTGTGTGACTAGCCAGCAACATTCTCAACTACTACACAAAATCCACCCCACACACACCCTAGCACCACCTTTTCCGTCCTTGCTTTAGAAGAATGCTCGTGGCCATGGCCGACCACCATTCCTCTGGTCCCCCTTCCATTTACTGAGAATGTAAATAAGAACAGCTGCTATCTGGTGACTCCTACTATGTGTCCACCAACCTGGGAGTCAAACCCATTTAAGAGCCTCGAGAACGGTGAAGCAAGTACTAGCACTCTCATAGAGGGAAACAGGCAAATGGGTCAAGCTGCTTCTGGAGAAGGTACAGCTAAATGTACACTTGGGGCTGAAAAGAGCGGTAAGAGTGCTTGTCTAGAGTATGCAAGGCCCCGAGTTCATTCTTGTTCACTCTTAGCTTATCATAGTCAACCAACCAACCAGAGTTGGTTCCTAACCAAGTCTGTGTGCTGCACACACATACCCCATTCCACGCTACATCCCTGTAAGTTTATGTAGAAAGCCATACTTCATGATGGTGTGGAAGGGCTCTTCCTCTACCCCACCCTCTGGGTCTGACAGGCGACTGATGATGTCAGGGAGGAGATTATAGATTGCGTTGCCCTGAAGGAGAAAGAGACCAAAGACCATGAGATGGGGGCGGCAAGGGCGACCCATCCACTTCCTCTGCAGAAGGCTCCAAGCTGCTTCTGTCACCTTGTGGGAGAGCTCATTGAAGAAATTCTTGGCCAGAGCAGCGATGTGAGGCACAGGGTCGATGAGCAGCACGGCCATCTCGCTCACCTGCCCCTTCACTTTCACCATGTCCTTCAGGATCAGGTGCGTCATCACCAGCCCCGCTGTCCTCCGCACTTGCTGAGCTGGGTCTCGGAGGCTAGGGAGAAAAGATCTAGTCAGAGATCAAGAACTCGCTTATACCTTAAGGCCGACATGAAGGCCCGATGTGAGGATCTATTGTTCTACAGTATGCCATTCCGGAAGCAGCTCGAAGGCTATTTTGAATTGAAGGCTGAAGTCAGGGGCAAGGGAAGGCTTGTAGGCAAGATTTTAGAAGGCTACTTCAGCTCCCAGTGTCCACTTAGAGCTCGTTTGTACAAGGTGAATAGCTAGCAGATACTGAAGGCTCTGCCACGAGTCAGGGGAAGAGCTGTGGCTCGCTGTAGTAATGGACTGCAGAGGGAAACTCTTGGATCTCTTACCGGGCGTACAGATGAGGAGTCCAGGGATCCACCAGGTTGGGGAAGCGGATAGCCAGATCCCCAGTGGCAACCATGAGATTAGAGCGGACAGTGGGGAGTGAAGACTTTTCAAGCATGGTGAATAGAAGACGAAGCTGGGAGTCACAGAAAGGGGCACTGAGGGCAAAGAGAGAAAATCATCAGGGAAGCAGGAGAGCTGTGTCATCTCATCTTCCTAGAGGTGACACCAACTACCTGATCATGCAGAACTTGCCAAGGGCCAGCGAAGCAGCCGCACAGAGGTCTGGGTTGCTGTACAGGCCAGGGTTGCTGCAGACTTTAAGCAGCAATGGAACAAAGGCAGCTAGCACCTGATTGCCTGTTGGGAGAAGAGCTCCGGGTTGGGACACATGTGTCAAGTGGGGAGAAAGGCACCCAGCAGTGCTTCTTACCATCCAGCAGTTCCTTCTCACAGATGCCGCGGATTAGCTCTGCCTCCGTGTCATCGGCGGTGGCCCCGACCAGCCCCATCTCCTCCTCCATGGTTGTTTCAGAGCTTGTACTCTGGAGGGAAAGAAGCCAGGGTGATCACTTTTCTTTCTTGAGACAGGCTCCTGTGTAGCCCAGGCTGTCCTCAAACTTTCTAGGTAGACCAGGTTGGCCACAAATTCATAGGAATCTGCCTGCCTTGGTCTCCTAAGCTGGGATAAAGGCATGTCACTTCACCCTGCTTTGAGGAAAAAAAAAAACCCTTTTTTTTGGTTTTATGAGTGTTTTACCCTGCATGTATATAAGCACAGCACAAGTGTGCATTGCACATGGAGGCCAGAGAGGGCATCAGATTCCCCTAGAGCTAGAGTTACAGATGATTGAGCGGCACCGTGTACAGTCTGGGATCTGCTCAGGTTCTCTTCAAGTGCAGTAAGCGCTCTTAACCTCTGATCCATTTCTCTACTCATGAGATAGCATTTTTGATTCTAGCATAACACTTCATTTGCATGAAGAGATCTAAAGATGAAGTTTATAAAACCATCCACAGAAGTGCCAAGTATGTCCACAAAGAGAAAGAATTCCTGAGTGGAGGAGAGAATAACTAGGTCCCTACACCTCTTCCTCTGAAAACATAATTGACTCCAGATGGTAAATAACTGGATGGTGTGGGACCTGACATTGGCTCAAGGTCACTTACTCCACCTGCAAGACTGTCTTCTTTGTCTACAAGCAAATAAACCTTTAGCAGAGAGGACAAAGGATCTCACCAGGTGACAGGCTAGTAACACAGGCTGATAAAGAGGGGGTGTTGTGTGTGTTCAAACAAACAGCACCTCAGATGGAACCTGTATCCTAGACCAAGGTATACAAGTCAGTCTGTGTGTACCTAACCCCCCCACCCCAACTGGATGAGCATGGGAGACCATGCCATCTTTGTCGACGTTAATCTTTCCCAGGGAAGTAGCAACAAAGAGGCAGGGTCTTCACTTACTAATAAAGCAGAGATTTCCCTAGGAAGAAACGTCCTGAGCTGAGGTTATGAAAATCTGGGAAACGCTTGGGGGCATGAGCCCACCACCTAGTCACTCATTCACCTTCTCCTTGGGGTCCTTGGTCTTGTGTTCCTGTTCCTCCTGAAGAACTCGCCGCCGACCCAGCTCTCCACTCACCGCGTGTTCCAAATGTACCAGCTGCTGTAGGGCCACATCCCCAGCCAGTGACAGCAGGTTCATCAGCAGGAATGTGGGGAGCCTGGGGACAGTGTCCTCTGATGTAGAGGGAAGGGAAAGAGCAAAGTCAAATTCCATCCAACTCCCACTCCTTCCTCACGTGCTACTCAAAGTAGGAAGAGGAGGTGGGGTGGGACACGTGGCTCTTTACCCTTTAGGGAAACAACAGAAGCTGAGTGCCCACTCCGTCCCCAAGCACTCAAACTTCTGTCCACTTACCGAGGTCCTCCTCAGTGGTGTTCTTCTCAAGCTTCTCCAAGGCTTGCTTTGCACAGCCTTGTAACATCTGGGCACAGATCACTTCAGGGCTCTCTGCCAGTTGGTAGGTCAGAGTCACTGCCACCTCTTTGAAAGGGATCCAGAGGGGATCTGGATGTGCAAACCCTACAGAGAAAAGAGAAATTGATCACTCTGCGAATGACACAGCCACAGCTACCTCAGGCCCTTTTGAATAGCTCACCCTTTGTGACCATCTCTCGAAGTCGTTCAAACAACCTGTGTTCTTGAGGCAGCCGGAAGGGAGGCTGCCGTTCACCCAGGGAAGGCTGAGGAGAAAACAAAATGCCAGGGTGGAGAAGTCAGACAGGAGGCTCTCCACTCTCCTCAGCTGAGCCATGGCCAGGCCGTATCACCTACCTTCCTCCTGTCTGAGATGTTGGCAATGGCAAGGCACACCTGCTGGGCCAGCTTGTAGTCCTGTGGGAACTTCTCCTCCAGCCCTACATTCACCAACGTGTCTAAATTGCTTCCTACAATTTCTGGTTTTCCTCTAGAGAAAGGAAAACAGAGTTAAAGGCAGCCCTGGGCAGGATTCCAGGGGAGACGAGGGCAGTGTAGGAAGGCCCCAGTACCCGCCCTGGGGTTCCTAGAGCCCTGGAGCACTACAAAAAGGCCCTGACTCAGGTCCAGGTCCCTAGACCCCCTTGTGTTAGTGACTGTTTCTACTACACAGGCAGGCAGGTGCTCTCTCCACCCGGCAGCCGACCAGGGAAGCTCAATGGGCTGGCTGTGACTAGAGGGAAGGCCTGTCTGTCCCTCCTTTCCTTTCCCACGCTACTTGCTTTCCAGGTCTGAGCCTCACCGTGCCATCATGCCAAGAAGCATGACAGAGGAACAGCGCTCCAGCGGAGAGCAGGGGACCTTCGCTGTGGCTCGCTCCCACAGCAGCTGGGTCACTGCTGGCTTTATCTCACCCTTCTGTACAAACTCACACAGCTGAGGAGGAAAGACAAAGAATTCAGCTTCAGAATAACAGCTCCCGGATGGTCTACTTATCTGAAGACAATTCTGAGACCTGAATGGAACTAACACTGGCAAACAGAAGAGGAAGGAGTTTGGGGAGGCACTTCTCGCTCCAGTCTCTATTTTCCTATCTCATGTCTTTCTTCAAGGCTACACTTCCTAAAGTAACACATTTAAATGGATCTGAGTTCTGTGTGGACCACTGTTCTACTCACTCTGGATATTTCTGGTAATTTTTCTTACCATAAGAACAAGGTCAACCTGTCTCTGACAGGGTCACTGTCCTTTTTCCTTTTCTTTTCCCAGCAATGCCAACACCCTCTTCTTTACATGTGCATCCATTTTAGCCACTCACTCCTGTAGCTATTTCTCCTCTCATCCGTGCCCACCTACAGGAGCCTCAGACAGTACTTCTGCCCTGCTCACAGTTCTCCAGGTGGCTTGTGTGGCAGGCAGGGCGTCTCCTCAGCATCTGTTTCCAGGTCTTCTCTGCCTACTGTAGAAGTTTGGAGCATCAGGCAGCCTGGGAAATATCAAGGCAGCTACCTCCCCCAGGTCCTCTCTTTCCACAGAAAAAAGTAGCAACCAGGAGGCAAGGCCTGGCAGGGGCACTACTTCCTACAATGCAGATTCAACTCATTAAAAAGCAAGGGTCCCTTTGACTTGAAGGCACCAGCCTATGCTCCCAACTTGACTATCTTCTGCAGGTAATGACTCCGAGACAGAACACAGACCTCTTCATTCTCGGGCTGGGAGAGTGGACTTTCCGTAATTTTTGCCAGAAACTCTCTCCTCTTCTCTATCTCTCAGTCTCACTGAACTTCCATGATCTCTGCTGACTAGCACCAACCACTTGAGGTGGCACGTCCCGTAAGCAGCTCTGTGGTCTCTGGCTATGTTTTCTGGCATATATACAGTGTAACTGCTGCAGCCAGGCAAGTTGCCGAGCCTCTCCTGGAGCCTCCCTCACAGACCCCATTCTCCAGAGTCACCCAGTGGTGTTAACAACAGCGCCCAACACATAAACAGCATTGTGTTATTACTGCTATTACAGTTGTTACCTATGCCACCGATTCTACAAGTGAATTTTGTTTTATTTTGTTTTTCAAGACAGGGTTTCTCTGTGTAAGAGCCCCGGCTCTCCTGGAACTAGTTCTTGTAGATTAGGCCAGCCTCGAATTCAGAGATCCGCCTGTCTCTGCCTGGTGAGTGCTGGGATTAAGGGTAGGTGAATATTTACTTGCTACATTTTTCTAAACATGTTTTGTTTTTTACTCCAAGCAAACTACTGGCATCTTTATATTTGGGCACGTGAGCTGAGCACTGCAGCACACAGGAATCTCAACACCGAGGAAGCGAGGCAGGACCCTGAGTATGAGGCCAGCCTGGGCTACACAGTGAGACAACTGCCTGAAACACAGCAGCAAACAAACAAGCAAATGAAACTATAGTCGAGAATGGGAAGCAACTAATCTTAAATCTCTCTGTGTGCTGAGTAGACCTCTGCACACAGGAAACAGCCACTGACTATACCTGCTGAATGAGAAGGGGACAGAGCAGGACACTTACAATTTCCTCAAGACACTGGATGGTCCCGACCGAGGCATCCACTAACAACAGAGAGAGGTTCTGTATCAAGGCCTGGGCGGTGGCTCTGTGGGAACAGCAGAGATCAGTGGTCACTATGACTGGGAAGCTGAGCCTGGCAAACAGGCTGTTAGGTTAAATAACTGCTTGGAGTAGGTCCTAGCAGAAATCCACCCTAAGCCTGGTATGGACCCATCCATGAGTTCAGACTCCCCCTAGACAAGTATCTTTCAGGATACTAGGATTAATCCTCTGAGAAGCTGACCTCAGAAAAGTTAACAAAGACAAGGAATCCCTATACCTGGCTGAGTCCCCTTTTGGACTGAGGTAGAGTTGGCGGTAGGCATTAAGTACAGCGTCCCGGACACCAGGCTCCTTTGACCAGATGAGAGGCAGCATGCGGCGAACCCCAAACAGGGCCTGAGGTACCCCAAATTGGAATACCATCACAAAGAATTCAATCACCTCCTGCACCACTGAGAACAAATACAAATGTCACCCAGCTACTTGACAACTTGACAAATATCACAACAGCCATAGATGGAACCCCTGCAACACAGTAACGTGGATGTGAGGTCACTCTCATTGTCCCAGAGAATGACTGCTACATGCCTTCTCACGACACTGGCTAAACTAGGTAAACTGCAAAATGCTATCAGTGGTAAACACCCCCTGACTTTTAATGGTGCAGGCATCGGGGATGATTGATAGCTCAGTGGTTAAAAGCACTAGCTGTTTGTTCAGAGGACCTGGTTCGAATCCCCAGTGTCCACATGGTGGCTCAAAAATCCTAACTCCAGTTCCAGAGGATTTGACTCCCTCTTATGCTTCCTGCAGGCACCAAACATGCATGTGATACACATACATGTGGACAACATACTCATACACACGAACAAGAAAATCTTAAAAATAAAGCAATAAGAAAGGTATGGGCATCAATAACTACAAACGTTCTTTCTGAAGAGCCCTGGCTTACCTGTGCTTGTGTTTTCATACATCATCTTGCTGATGATGCTGATGGCCTCTGTAACCTTCTGGGAGAAACTGTAGGCATCCTGCAGATACTGCACCAACATCTCCTGCTTCACTAGCTCATCATCCCTCTGGGGTCCTTCAGGCTCAGACGCACTGGGAGTGTCTTTACTGTTAGTCAGCACAGGGGCACTGTCCCCATGAGACCCCTGTGTGGGAGTTGCAGAGCCTAGGAATTAGAGAGGTACAGGAAGTTTTGCTCAGCAGGCCAGTGGCTACCAACATCCCTGGATATTCCTTTCAACAATTTGAAGGTTTGAAATTAGAACCTATTCTAACACACTTTGGTTCGTTTCTTAGTAGATCCCTGTAGACCCCTATGACCGAGCTGCTTCCCTTCCAGATCAGCAATGTCAACCCCTCCCCGAGCCTCCTTCAGCCCACGGCTGTGCTTGCTGACTGAAAGGATTACCTTTGAAGATAATTCCCAGGAGATTCAGGAAGCTGCCCTCCTCCAGGTCTGTGTGACTGAAGGGTTGGGACTCCTGGAAGTGACTGATGGCTTCTCTAGTGAGAATAATAGCTTGCCTGAAAGAATACCAGTCTGTCACCAATTCAGAAGAATGTCACTGAAGCCCTTGTAAGGGATTCTACCTCATGATTCCATCCAGGCCCCCCACCCCCCACAGTACCCTAAAGAAAAAGGATGTTTCATGCTTCAAGAGCTGAGCAGTACCTACTAGGATATCAGGCCCCAAATTCCAGGCCTTTACTGTAGTCTTCAAAGAAGTTGTATCTTTTTTAAAATAAGCTTTTAAAATCATAAACCCAGGGCTAGCCAGAGAACTTGGCAAGCAAGGGTACCTACCACAGAGCTTAATGACTTAGAATTGATTCCCCGAAGTTGTCCTTTGATCTTTACATATGCTGTACCCCATGTACATTCCCATAAATATATAACTAAATATATATTTATGTATACATATATAATCCTACTCCAAACACCTGTGTAAAAACCTACTGGGTTTGCAGTCAACAGAGTTTCAATAATTTGTTACTTTTATGACTAACCACACAATGAGGTTCTTTTCTTGAAACAGAGTTTTACAATGTACTCAGAATGACCATGAACTATGTATCCCAAACTGCCCTTCCACCCCCAATCCTCCAGCTATAGACTCCCTAAATCCTGGGATTACAAACACGTGCTGCTGCTCCATAGTAACATTTGTGTAGCCAGGACATGGCTGGGAGGCACAGTTTAGCAGTAGAGCATATGCTGAGCATAACAAAGTTCCTGGCTGCCAAGTCTCTTAGGAAAAACAAAAAAGCAATAGGTGGTACCACACTTGGTTTATATGGGGCTAGGGATGGAGCACACACCTCAGATGCAGCTGAGCCACATCTCCATTCCTTTTCACCTTTTGGAGATGAAGTTTCATTACACAGCTCTGGCTGTGAGGAAGACTTGCTGTTTAGACCTTGCTAGCTTTAAATTTGCAGCAACCTCCTGCTTCTGCCTTCTGAGTGCTATGATTATAAGCACGCACCACCATACCAGTTGTCTGTGAAGTGCTGGGAACCAATGCAGGGCCTTGAATAGACCAAGTAAATGTTTTTTTTTACCACTGGGCTAGACCTCCAGGCCTAGAGTAACTTTCTGTTTTGTTTTGCTTATTGGGCCCTGAGGACTGAACCTAGAGCCTTGAGCATGCTAGTGTTCTACCACTGACACATTCCCAGTTTTCTTTAAACTCTGAGATAGAATCTCATTAAGTTGGCCTCAGTAATAGTTCCTGACTTAGCTTCCCAAATAGTTTGGCTTACAGGCCTGTGCCATAAACTGGGCTCTGAAGTAGTTTAAAAAACATTTTAAAAAGTAGAAAAGCAGTTATGGATTATGCTTTTGGTCAGATATTACTACAGTAAAAATGCCTATCACCTCTGAGTGCTGGGATTAAAGGCGTGCGCCACTGTCACCTGTTTAGTACTAATCATTTTTAAGGACTCATCTTAACTCTCTCAAAGGTTAACTCTAAATCCTTACAGACCTGTTGTGAAATAATCTTTTTGTACACTGTGAAGATGTGTCACTCTGGTTTAATAAAAAGCTGAACAGCCAATAGCTAGGAAGGATTTTCAGGGCAGAGAGGATGCTGGGAAGAAGGCAGAGTTGCCAGCTGGATGCAGAGCAAGCTGGATGGGGAATAGAGATGAGGTAATAAAGCCAGGAGGCAGAAAGTAAATTAACAGGTGGGTTAATTTAAGTTAGAAGAGCTAATTAGAAACTAGCCTAAGCTATCGGCTGAACTTTCATCATTAGTAATAAGTCTCTGTCTTTTTTATTTTTTTGTGATATGGCAGCCCAAAGAAAGATTCACCTGCACAGACCTGCAGAGAGCATCCTAATCTTGTACATACTTGTAACCAGCCTTGGCGAGCAGTTGACGGATGCGTCCTTTCACCTCTTCTACAGTCTCTGTTCCAGTGATTTGTTGATCTTCCTCTTCCTGGGGAAGCTTTAGAAGCTGCTGCAGGGTGGACTTCAATTCTGGCAACATGGCTTCCCATTCCTCCTCCGGGTCTAGTGCTGCAGCTGAAAGGGAGTCTTGTTTAGTCTCTCTCAGCTTTGTGACCGGCCTGGGGAAAAAGCAAGTCAGACTCCTGGGGCAGCTGAATACTCACAAGCAGCTGCGGGTCGCCTCTGGGCTCTCATGTCTTGTAACTTCTGGGTCTCCTTCTGCAGTGGTCCAGCAAGGTCAGCATCACTGAGCTGTCAGGTAGAATGCGTGTCAGGTCACTGAGTGACATAATGCCATCTCTGTCTCCATTTTTCACTCCTCTTTTGCATGCACCATGTTAACTTACCTTGCAGGAAAAGGGATTATTAGCTAGAAAACTGGCCAGCAGCTGGATGGCATTCTTACATACTAGCACCGACTTGTCTGCCAGACGTCCCACGGCTAAGGCCACCACTGCCTGGAAACGGGTCAGTGGGAGCACCTAGATGAGCAGAAGGAGAACCAGCATAAATTCAGCATCACCCAACTATAGCCTATGGGCCACTTCCAGTGGAGGACAGCTATATATTTGGCTCATCCAAGATCCCTAACCCTACTTAAAATATTGTGCTATTTTGTTGTGATTTCTCTTATTGTAATGGGTATGAACTTGGTAGATGATAGTGTCAAGTTGCAGTGTCCAACGGTTGGACACATTCATGAGTTTAACCTAAGCCTCACTCTAAAGGTGAGATTATAAACTATGTGAGCATCACCATACTGCAGTCCTTAACTGGAGCAGACACCTTTGTCCTTAGAAAGGGAAGACTTTCATTTAATTTTATTTATTTATATTGTATGCATGAGTGCTCTGCATATATGCCTGCAGGTCAGAAGAGGGCATCAGATCCTATTATAGGTAGTTGTAAGCCACAATGTGGTTGCTGGGAATTGAACTCAGGACCTCTGGAAGAGCACCTAGCGCTCTTAACCGCTGAGCCATCTCTCCAACCCCATGGAAGACTTTATTACTGGTAGTAAAAATCTCAAGTCTAGACTCTTCTTTGGGGCAGTTACCAGATTCTCTGTCTATTTAAAAACAACAACAAAAAAAAGAAAACAAACAAAACCCACTTTTTTCAGGGGTTGGAGAGATGACTCTGAGGTTGTTCAGCTAGAGGACCTGGGTTCAATTCCCAGCACCCACATGGCAGCTCACAACTGCACTACTGTCTCTAACTCCAAACCCATGGAATAAGAGGCCTTCCAGCCTCTACAGGTACTGTACATATGCAGTACATGGACACAAGCTAGCAACACACTCATGCACATATAATAAAAATAAAAGAAATCATCTTTCCTTGCTTTTTAAAATTGGGACAAGGTCTCATATATATATATAGCTCAGCCGTCTTCAAACTTTCCATGTGGCTGAGGATGACCTCAAACTACTGACCCTCCTACCCCTACTTCTCAAAGTCTGGTATCATAGGCAGTGCCACAATGCTCAGCTAGATTCTCTCTTTATTTTGCCAAGTATACAGAGAAATATTCAGAGTTTTAGCTTAGAGAAGGTTGTTTACCTTCTGTTGGACAATTCGAGTAAAGAGCTGCAAAACACGGCTTCGTACAAAGGAGTTGACGTCGTGGACATGAGCTTGCAAGATGTCCAGGAACTGATCTCTTGTTTCTCGGGCCGTTTCTTCTAGTTGGTCCCCTTTTAGAACCTGTAGGACCATCTCGGCCATGGCTGCTAGCACAGCATTGCGCATCATGTAGTTCTGAGAGAGACATCAATCGGAACGGAGCTCTCATTTTCTTTCCCCACTCCTCTGCCCTTAGTCAAGGTGAAGATGGCTTGTTCTAAGCTGTGACTTTCCTGGCCAATGCCCAGGGTAACAGGAAGATACAAAATCTCAAGGGGATTTGTTTGCTCAGAGAATGTCAGTAAATAAGAGTCAAAAATCAAAGGGTTCTGATTCCTAGTCTGAAATTCTTGGGACACAGTATTTTAGATTTTGTATATCTATGTATACATAGTATCTTAGGGATAGAAACCTAATCTAAATGTGAAATACATCTATGTTTCAAATATATCACACTCATAGCCTAAGGGCAATCTTAGATACCACCAAACCTGAAGACCTGAGTTCAATCCCCAGGACCAGTGAAAGGAGAGAACCAATTTCCA
>JAQHUG010000165.1:1016403-1032357 GCA_028555095.1 Dicrostonyx torquatus
GGCGGTGGTGGCGCACGCCTTTAATCCTAGCACTTGGGAGGCAGAGGCAGGCGGATCTTTGTGAGTTCGAGACCAGCCTGGTCTACAAGAGCTAGTTCCAGCGCAGGCTCCAAAGCCACAGAGAAACCCTGTCTCAAAAAAACAAAACAAAACAAAAAACAAACAAACAAACAAACAAAAAAAAACTTGGATGTCAGTCTCTGCCCTTTTTCCTCTGTGCAAAGGTACATGTAGGCAAAACACATAAAAATCATAAACTGGGTTTTTTTTTGGCTGGAGAGACAGCTATGGGTGCTGGGAACTGAACTCTTATATTTTTAGCTGTAGGCCTAGCCTTTAATGGCTAAGCCATCTCTCCAGCCCATATATATATTTTTTTAAGGAAACAAATTTTTAGAGCATGTGCTTATTAGCATGTATAAGTCCTTGGGTTGTTACCCAGAACCATGTTAAAGTGAAGGGAGAGAAAGAGACAGACTTCAGAAACAGGCTTAAAGCCCCTAGACAAATTGGATTACCCACCTCTTCATCCAAATGATCCAACAAAATGCACATGCTGGACATAAGGACAGCAGGGATTCGCTCTGCTAGCTCAGTGAGGAATGCTGCAAAGCTCTTTGTCCCAGATGTGTCTCGACTCAGCTCCTGAGGACACTTCTGCCCAATCTCTCTATAGAGGGAAGAAAACAGATACGGCAAGAAAGTTCAATTATTGGGTTCCCAATAAGGTAAGCCAAGACAGGCAGATAACATGAAGGAACCCAACATTACACGGAGAAAGGGCCTCTAACTTTCCTTTACCCCACCCACACCAAGAAAGCAGAAGCTTGGAGGATCAGGAGTACCTTACAATCTCTCCCACGATGCTCTTCATTCCATAGTCTGTTGCCCACAGACTCACAGCCGCCACTAGCACAGAGGGCAGATGCTCAAAGTGCTGCAGCATCTGGATGATCTTCACAGTCGCACCTGGGAAGCACCAACATGTGGCATTCAGGGAGAAAGGGCAATGCAGGGAACAGGCGCCAGGCAAAAGGCAACTTACTGAACATATGATTATAACGGACCAAGGCCACCCCAAGCAGGTGTGCTATGGCTTCCCTAGTGGGGCGGTTCTTCTGGTGACTAATGGTGGGATTTTCCAAAAGCCGGTAGCAACAGCCAGTAACCAAACTAAAAAGAAAAAAGATGGACAGAAAGAAATCAGCTCTGGAGTCACCCGCAGCTCCCCTTATTCATTCTGTCCCTACTATGTCTGAATCAAGGTTTCTAGAGCTCCGCTCATTCTGTCTAAGCACCTTCCACATCAAGGCGCTTTGGAGAAAGCAATCCTAGAAGGAGCTCTTACCTTATGATCAGTAAATTTCAGCTAGTTATCATGCGTCAAGAAACCTGAATATATGATCAAGATGGTAGGGCAAGATTACTGAAGACTTCTTATTGTTAAAAATGGCCAGTTCAGTCTTTATTGAGCAGACTTTTCATTTACATCTGCTGCGAGTGATCATTTTTTTTTAAAAAGATTTATTTATTGTGTACACAGTGTTCTGTCTGCATGTATCCTTGTACGCCAGAAGAGGGCACCAGATCTCATTACAGACGGTTGTGAGCCACCATGTGGTTGCTGGGAATTGAACTCAGGACCTCTGGAAGATCAACCAGTGTTCTTAACCTCTGAGCCATCTCTCCAGCCCATGCGACTGATCATTTACTTTGGTTTTACTATGTGTGTGTGTGTGTGTTTGTGTTTCCCTGAATGTGCATGTGGAGACCAGAGGTCAACCTTGGGTTTCATTCCTCAGGAGCTGTTTGCCTTAGTTCTTGAGACAGGGCCTCTCACCTGGGGCTCACTGAATAGGCTAGGCTGGCAGTCCTAAGTCCCAGAAGTCTCGTCTCCACATCCCCAGAACTGTGCCATGTTTGGCTTTTGACAGGAGCATTGACCATCAAGTGTTGATGATCATAAGCCCTCACGATGCTTACCAGGGAAGCTGGCATGGTAAGTACTTTACTGACTGAGCCACCTCCTCAGCCATTATTTATGTCAACCAAGATACCCTTGAACTCTGCTTCCTAAGTGCTGGGATTACAGACGTGTGCCACCATGCCTGGCTACTTATATTTTGAGATAAGATCTTGCTATGTACTCTTGGCTGCTCACAGTATAGCGTAACTCCCCCTGAATTCCTGGCAAACGTGCTTCAGCCTCTCAAGTTCTGGTATATAGGCATGTACCACAATGCCTGGTCACTTTCTCCTTCAAACACACACTTCATTTGGCTTCTGGACTCTGGACCCCTCTCTCAGATTCTCTGGCTGCTTCTCAGCTCACTCTACTGGCCATGGTGTACCTTAGTATATAGTCCTTGGCTTTGTGCTCTCTCATAGTTCCTGATTTAGTCACCTCATTTGATTTCAAGGGTTTAAACACCATCATATCCCCAAAGGGGTCTCTTTAGTCCACACGCGCCTTCCTTTCAAGAGCTCAATCTAATACTATTCAGAGGTCTAACAAGCACTTTAACGTGCATGTCCAAAGCAGGACTTCCGATCTTCCCTGGAAAATACCCCAACTTCCCTATACCTCCATTATCAGCAACTCCTTTTTGCCAAACGCTCGGCCACATCCCTGGAACAGTCATCCTTGACTGTATCCTTCTCTTGAATTTCATACCCAATCTGTTGGCAGATCTGGTAACACCATAAGAAAAAGAATCCTACTTCTCCCCATCCCCAGTGCCATTCCATGGTCTTGCCTTGGCTACTGGAACTGGTGACTGGTCTCTTACTTCCTCTGCTGTTCCTGCAATCTATTTCTTTTTTTTTGGGGGGGGGGTTTCGAGACAGGGTTTACTCTGCAGCTTTTGGAACCAATCCTGGAACTAGCTCTTGTAGACTAGGCTGGTCTCGAACTCACAGAGATCCACCTGCCTCTGCCTCCCGAGGGCTGGGATTAAAGGCGTGCGCCACCACCGCCCAGCTCCTGCAATCTATTTCTATCCCATAACCAGGATGACTCCATGAAAGCAGTCACATAGCCTCATTGCCCAGTCATGAGTGGCCCATCAGGCACTCTATGAGTATAGATCAAAGTTACCATAAGACATATCAGATCTTGCAATGTGGCCTGACCCGCCAGCCCACTCAGACCTCACTAGTACTGGTGTGTCGCGTGATATTTGATCACACTGTGTTAAGGTGTGTTGCTGTTTTACTTCACCTGCCTATGGCACCTTCTGACTGGTTTAATAAAGGGCTAAATAACCAATAGCTAGGCAGGAGAGGACAGGTGGGACTTCTGGGCAGAGACAGGAACTCTGGGAAGAATCTGAGAGGTATAGGATACACCAGACAGAAACAGAGAAGTAGAAGAGAACTTGCAGAACTGAGGTAACGAGTCACATGGCAGCACATATAGATTAATACAAGTGGGTTAATTTAAGTTTTAAGAGCTAGTTGGGAATAAGCCTAAACTAAGGCTGAGCTTTCATAATTAAGAAGTCTCGTGTCATTATTGGGAGCTGGTGGTTCAAAGAAAGACTGCCTGCACAGGTGCCTGTGGGATATACTTCCTCCTTAGGCCCCAAGACTCACTCTTCCCTGAGCTACTCACTCATTAACTTCCCCTGGGTCATGATTAAAATGGCTGCACTCAAAGAGGTCCTGCTTGAACAGCTGACTTAAAAATTACAACCCTTCCCCACCAAATTTCCTAGCCCCTTCCTCCATTTTGCTCTGCATTAATATATAATATATACTATATATTTTTCTTATTTTAAACATCGCCAGTCGAGAGTGATAGCTTATGGCTGTAATTCCAGCATTTGAGAAGTTTGAGGCAAGACTGAGTTCCAGGCTAGCCTGGACTGCAATAGTGAGTTCAAGACCAGTTGAGCTACATGGCAATACCAGCCTAAAAAAAACCAACTCCCCTCTAAAAGCACAAACAACAAGAATAACAACCACCCCAAAATTGCCTTCATTTCTAAAATAGAAAGTGTCTATAATAATGCCCACCATGCACCTAGGGGATTCTTAGCAAATACATTTCCACAAATATAGGTACTAGCAATGAGACATTCATTGTGGAGGCACATACCTTTAATCCCAGCACTTGGGGAGGTAAAGGCAGTGAACCTCTGTGAGTTCAAACCCAGTTTGGCCTACATAGAGACTTCCAGGCCAGATGGGCTGCACAATGACATAGTGTCTCACAAAAGTAAGAAAACAAAACAAAAGCCAGAACCTCATTCCTCAGAGTTTAAGAATGTCTACAGCCATCTTAACTACCCACCTGACAAACTCTTCTTCAATTACTGAGTGGTTCCACAGGTGACGAATGTCCAGCTGAAGTAGCTGTGTTAAAAGCTGAAGAACTGGTTGCCTCTCTTCCTCCCAATCAAAGCCAAGGGCTGCCTTGGCCCGGGCCTTCTTACCCTAAAGTGATCATACAGACATTCAGGGGTGGGGTGGGGTAGTCTTGTGTGTCACACTATCCAGTATCAAAGGCAAGGTTAGGCAATGCTACAGATGCTGCGATGCACAAGAACCACTCGCCAGGGAAGGAGATCCAGTACTTGAGGGCTCTCTCCTAAGCCCCAAGCAAGAACATAAAGCATCCTAGAATCCCGGGCTTCTTTCCCATCAATATAAAATAGGCCAGGCACTCTCACTTACCCTCCCACCCACATCCAGGTTAATGAGGCTTGTCTGGCTGGTCATATTCTCAAAGGACTCCAAGAGGCGGACCAGGGTGTAGCAGTTCATCTTGAGGGTGTTTAGATGGGCAGTTCTATCTGATACACTCAAAGTGGCATCATCCAGGATGGATGGAAGTTCCTGGGAGTGGCAGGATACCACTGTGAGGGGCAGAATCTGGGAGTTGGTTTCGTTGACTTTCTTCATACACCCCAACTTCTAAACACTTAGCACTTGTAGCCATCAGATTACCAAAGATCTGTGTATCATCTCTCAGTGGCCATGACACAGCTAAGTCCTTTGGGACCCCTGACCCCTGTATCGAGATAGAGCCTGTTCCTACTTTCATTCCAATGACAAGTCCTCACAGGCAATGGAGAATCACCCCTACTTAGGGAGGTGGTTCAAAAGCAGGAAAATTTCTGTTGGTCCGCCCTTACAGCGATCGCACATTACTCTGTATCGACCACCAAGATTACAGACCTGGATAAGCCAGAGGTCCCCCAGACTTAGCCAAACCAACTGAATCACAACAGCCTTGATATCATCACATGGCTCAGAGAACGGAGGAAACGCTACACATAACAATCACCTTCCAGCCCCTACCCCCAGACCCACAGACACCTTTTATCAGGAATTCCAGGGTATCTTCCTTGAGGCCAGGATCTATACTTCGAAAGTGACTATGAGGGAAAGAGAGTGTGGGAGTGAGATAGGAGCCTGCAGAGCCCATTCTCCTAGATCAGATCTAAGGATCGAACACGTGAAAATATCCCGCAGTCGTCAAATAAACATGGTGGAAGCTGGATCAATGCTCACTATGGATGTCAGCACCCAGAACCAATATCAACTTATAATTTGGAATTTCAAAACATGCAAAAATCAGAGAAATAGCCACCAGTTGTTTAAAAGCACTAGCTGCGTATTTCACTTACTGTAAAATGCTGTAGATTGTATCAAAGTGCTCCAGCATAGCGAGAGGTCCCTGAGCTCGGAAAGCAGACTGAAATGCTAGAAAATAAAGGATGCTGTTTAATTTAGAGGAAACATAGATTTTTTTTTTTTTTGTAAATTCTATTTCTATGTAGAAGGCATTTAGCTGACATGTTTCCTGAATCTTCAATCTTCGTCTTTCATAATTTTGTTGTTGTTTGGGTTTTTTTTAGACAGGGTTTCTCTGAGTATCCCTGGCTGTCTTGGGGCCTCCTTGCTCTGTAGACCAGGCCAAACTCAACTCCTCTGCCTCCTGCAGTGCTGGAATTAAAGGCATGCACCACCACACCTGGCTCATTCCATGTTCTACACAAACATGTACTTCATTCACAAGCATCACATTTCTGTCATAAAAGGAAGCAATGTTTCATGGGCCACGCTTCACCCCAACTTTGTACATGTGCTGCTAGAGTGAGCATTTGTTTTCTTATTTCCTCACACCACAAGATGGTCCAGGTTTATCTTCTACTTTCCTTGGCCTGGTGCTGGAATCAACAATTCTTGGTGGAGTCCTAGCTTACGGTATGAGAGAACAGTTTATAAAAACCCAAGCTCTCGGCACTGCATAGATTAACTGTTGGTCCTGGCCGATAGTACCAGCCATTCATTAGAGAGGCTGAGGCAGGAGGATTCAAAACTCAAAAGCCTCACTTGGCTACATAGTGAATTCAAGGCTAGCCTGGGCAACTTAGCAAGCCCATGTCAAAGTACAAATAAAAAGGAGGTGGTGATGTAGCTCAGTGAAGCACTTATCTGGCATGTGCATGGCCCTTGGTTCAGACCCCAGTCCTGAAAAAGGAGAAACCAACCCAGCAGATGAGAAGGAGGGCAGGAAGACCAGAAGTTCAAAAATCATCCTTAGCTACATATTCAGTTTGAGACTGCTCAAATTGAGACCTTGTCTCAAAAAATTTAAAAAAAAAAAAAAATTGAAAAAAGAAAGAAAAAGCACAAGACAGAAATGCCTTTTCCCATTTCTGAACCTTATATCCAGGAGCTGCCATTTCTAGTAGGTCACTTGTCCAAGCTCAGGGTGGCAGAGGAGACAAGCCCAGGCCTGGCTCAGCAGCTTCAGTCTACTTGTAATTCCCTAAAGCAACCCAGTGAGAACCAATTCCAAGAAGTACAGTGGCATTGAGGGGTCTTACTGATAATATACAGTTGTTTTTAGTTGTTCATAGACGTCAGGAGGAACTACATCCAACCACAGGCGCCACACTGTCAATGAACAGTCACATACACTTCAAATCCCATAAAGCACGGCACAGACAGTTATGAACAGTAGATAATTCTTGGCAATAAAAGACTAAGTTACTGGCTATGTAAGTGCTGTAGCTGTTCTTTAGGGTATATTCCTCCTGATAACTTACTATAAAATGCTGATGCTGGGCTACTCTCTTATTTATTTCTGTTTCGGAGACAAGGTCTTACTCTACTGTATATATAGTCTACTCTTGAACTTCCAGCAATCCTCCTGCTCTTTTCATCCCAATTGCTGGGATTACAGGTGTGCACTACTACATCTGGTTTCATTTGGTGATGAGGATTAAACCTAGGACTTTATGTATACTAGGCAAGTAATTTGGAGTACATGATACCATTTTTATTTTATTTTGGTTCTTTGAGACAGGGTTTCTTTGTGTAGCTTTGGTGCCTGTCCTGGAACTCACACTGAAGACTAGGCTGGCTTCAAACTCAGAGATCTGCCCACTTCTGCCTCCTGAGTGGACTATGCCATTTTAAAAACTTGCACATGTAAACTCTATGATGATGTTTCATAATAACGAATCATCTAGCAACAGGCTTCTCAAAACATATCTCCCACAGTCCACTTGTTAAGTGACAGATGACTGTTTTGTGTTGTTGCAGCTATGTTTCTCCTTTATTGCACTTCTTGGAAACACGATCTAGATTTAAGAAAAGGCAAATACTGTCACTGCCCACAACTGTGGCATGTTTTATTTTTTACTTTACTCATTTATTGTATGCAGGTTGGTGCTTTGCCTGCATACATATCTGTGCACTACATGCACAAGTTACAGTCAGAGGCCTGGTGGTGGTGGCGCACACCTTTAATCCCAGCACTCGGGAGGCAGAGGCAGGCGGGTCTCTGTGAGTTCGAGACCAGCCTGGTCTACAAGAGCTAGTTCCAGGACAGGTTCCATAGCCACAGAGAAACCCTGTCTCGAAAAACCAAAAAAAAAAAAAAAAAGGATCTCACAAGTTACAGTCAGTTGTGAACTGCCATGTGGGTGCTGGGAATCAAATCTGGATCTTCCAGAAGAACAGTTGGTGCTTTTAACCTTTAAGCCATCTCTCCAGTCCCTAGTCTACAATTCTTAATTTTACCATAGTAAAGGGTAAAAATACAGCCAAGCGGGGGTGGTCCATGCCTTAGTTCGAGGCCAATCTGATCTACAAGGTGAGTTCCAGGACAGCAAGGACGGTTAAACAGAGAAGCCAAAATCGAAAAATCAAAAAAGACAAGAAAGAAAAACAAAACATTCCCACTCTCACCCCCCAAAACCTAGAGTAACTAGGTTAAGCAACACTGTTTCTTTTCTTTCTTTCTTTCTTTTTTTTTTTTTGGGGGGGTGGGGGTTCAAGACAGGGTTTCTCTGTAGCTTTAGAGCCTGTCCTGGAACTAGCTCTTGTAGACCAGGCTGGCCTCAAACTCACAGAGACCCGCCTGCCTCTGCCTCCCGAGTGCTGGGATTAAAGGCCTGCGCCATCACCACCACCCAGCAACACTGCTTCTTTAATAATCCAGGGAGGATAGCCTTTTGCCTCATGAATCCTGTGCAGAGCTACTAAATAAACAAACAAACAAACAAATAAGTGAAATAAAATTAGGGACTAGTAGGAAAGATATTCTCTGCCCTGATAAAACGTCACAGAGCTGTAGAACAGAGACACTATAACTGCATTCGGGACATTTGTCTACTGAAGCTCGCTGGCAGCCATGGTGTCTTACCTCTGAGTTGGGATGGAAGCTGCTTGATGGGCAACACCTCCTGAACAACATACTGATTCACGCCTCTACTTTTCAGCAACTCCTCTGGGGCTAAGGGCAGATGGAATTCAAAGCTTTGGGGAGACATCCTTCTCCTATCAGTTCACAAGCCTAGAAGACAAACAACAAAAACATCAGTCTAAAACCAGAAGTTCTCACACTGTGGGTCTTGACCCCATTCACAGGGGTCTCTTAAGACCATCAAAACACCGTTATGATTTATAACAGTAGCAAAATCAGTTATGAAGTAGCAACGAAATAATATTATGGTTGGAGATCACCACAACATGAAGAACTGTATTTAAAGAGCATTTAATATAGCATTAGGAAGGTTGAACCACTAGTTTAAATCTAAGAGGGCTGTGGTTTTTATTATGTGGTAAGAGCATTTCTTTCTTTTTCTTTTGGTGGTGGTGGTACTGGGAATTAAACCCAGCATCTTTGGTATGCTAGGCAGGTACTTTACTACTGAGCTATAGCCCTTGCCTCAGAAATTATCTGGTTCAATTATGTACCCCACTTTCAACATTATGTTTTTCAGTCTTACAACAAGCTACTAACATTATCTTGTAAGGTCTAATATCAGAGCCAAGTAAAGTAGTACAGGGTTGTATTTATATTCCTAGTATCCCAGCATTCGGGAGGCAGAAGGATGGAGTTCAAGGCCAGCCTCTTCTACATGATCTGGGCTACATAAGACCTCCAGTCCCCAATATAAGAGCAACTCTAGATGAGAATCTAATTCTTGTTATTACTCTGCCACTAGGTAGGTCACTGGGTCCTCATGGTCTCATCTCTAAAATGATATTATTCTGGGGGCTCAAATGAATCAAGGGTTAAAAAAATTCCGAAAGAGCCGGGTGTGGTGGTACGGGCTTATAGATCCTACACTAGGAAGGCTGAGGCAGGAGGACTGCTGAGTTTGAGGCCAGGCGGGGCTGAAGAGAGTACTAGGTAGCCAAGGGCTATCTCAACAAAACGAAACAAAAAATTTAAATATTAATGAAGTAGTAAGTGACAATCAGTGTGTACAAACGGCCTTACTACTTCCATTTTAAAGTCAAACGATCCTTACAGCGTCGAGGGTTCCTGGATGCAGAATGTGGCCTCTCGGGGTGCATAAAGAACAACTAAATTTACAGAGTGGGTAGTAAGGTTATGCGATCTGCCCGTATCACGCGTTCCGTTGCTGATCTATCACTCACAGCCACTTTGGATTTCAAGGGCATCCCTACCAGATGTCGCTGCCGACTGCACACAGGCAAAGGCTGTGTCCTGTCCCGGACCTGATTTTCTCAGCCCTTCACTTCCCGCTTCCTACCCCTACCATACCTCACCTGGACACCGCTCACCCGCCGCTTCCTCGACTGGGATCGACCCCGCTGGAAAGGAAAAAAGAAAACACCAGAGGACAGTCCGCGCCAAACAGCGAGATGGTTTTCAAGCTGGCGGACAAACCAACCAATCCTTGGCAGGCTGGGACGGAAACCCGCCTCGGAGTCAGGCGTCGTTCTCGCAGAGCCCGCGAATCGGAGTTCAAACCTCAACGGCTGCCGGGAGACGGAGCGTGAAGCGGCTGGAGAGGCCGACCAATCACAGCGCCGGGAGGCCGAGGGTGACGCAGTAGAGAGGTCGACCAATCACAGCACCGGAGGCGGGGCAAGCGGGCGGGGGCGTGCCCCGAGGGTCTGCGCTTTCTTAGAGTCCTCCACGGTGGCCTGTTCCCGGAATGGCGGCCCGGATGTCCCTCCGGGAGACCCCGAACCTCAAATCCCTGCCCTCCAAACTGCTAGAGTATACTGTCTCAGCAAAGCCGTGTGGCGAGGCGCAAGGGGACTTTGTCGTAGCGCAGGGCTCCCATCCTCCACCTCACTCACAGTTGACGGCGCCCAGGGAAACAGGAGAGGGTTTATCTGTACGGAGTTTCGGGTTGGAGGTGTCCTACCCTGCGACAAGAAACGTGCCACAGCCCTACAAACGTCCAGTGGCTAAACCGGAAGTATCTGGGTTGAGCTAGGCCGGAATTTGGAGGGCGGAGCTTGTGGCTAGGGCGGTGCGAGCTGAGGGGCGTCCGCTCCCAAAGCTAGCTGGGTAAGGCCCAAGATGGCGTTTCTTACGTTCAGACCCGTGTGAGGCCCGGCTGAGACTGTGTCCTTCGCCTGGTCTTTGAAATCTACACCTGGTCCCCATTTTCTGGCTGGTGTGGGGCCCTGTCGAGGTAGACGGGCGCTAGAGTAATGGCAGGGAGTCTCCCTTGGGTGGCAAGTAGGAGCCTGTGGGGCTGGATGCCCTTGGCGTGCAGAAGCTTCTCTCTGGGTAAGTGGCTAATGTACAGATTGACAAACGACCCGCGAACTGCTTGTTGGTAGGCGGTGCCGATTCTTTCTTTCTCCCTTCCATTCCTAGGTGTACCACTGTTGACCCGTGTGAGGCTTACGCTTCCGCCCCCGAGAGTGGTTGATCGCTGGAACGAGAAGAGGGCGCTGTTTGGTGTCTACGACAACATCGGGATCCTGGGTAGGACTTGTTTGCTAATTTCAGAAGGACTGTTAGGCTGTATTGACTACTTTGTTTTTGTTTGCTTGGAGAATAGTATAGTGTGCTCAGGGCAGGTTCTGGAGTGCCCACAGCTGGATGGTAGTGTCAGTATTCGAATCCCAAGCATTCTGGCGTGCGCGCTTGCCTGTTTTACTGTACCTGTGCCATGTGCTATTGAAGCAAGGCCCGCAGGTACAGGGTGTCAGGCTCCCTAGGACTGGCCTTGCACACAGTGGTGAACCTCTACATGGGTGTGCTGGGTCTCGGGCTCTTTGCAGGAACAAGTGTTCTTAACCGCAGAGCCATCTCTTGAGCCCCGAAGACTGTTCTTAGTAGCATTACGGGCGTGCCTGGTCTGTAAGCTCTGCTCAGGGAGCTGCAGCGGTGGGGTGGAGGCTTAGCTGGCCTAGGCTGCCTTCCCTTCTCTGCAAGCTGACGTTCTCTCGCATTACAGGGAACTTCGAAAAGCACCCAAAGGAACTGATCAAGGGCCCGGTATGGCTTCGAGGCTGGAGAGGAAATGAATTGCAGCGCTGTATCCGAAAGAAGAAAATGGTCGGAAGCAGAATGTTCGCCGAGGACCTTCACAACCTTAACAAACGGATCCGCTATCTCTACAAACACTTTAACCGGCATGGGAAGTACCGCTAGAACGGAGAACTGGGGGACTCAGGAAGAGACTCGCTTGTCACCCTGGAGAAGGGGAACAGGACCTATCCCCGCGAGGGAAAAGCTCAGTGTGCTCTCTGTAATAAAATGGGCCTTCTCTGGGATGGGATATGCACACTGTATATTCTCACAGTGCTACTTACTGCTCACTCCTGCAGACTGAAGTTTCTCATCCCTGAGTCGTAGGCTCTTCTGTTAAGACCTTGCTTATTTACTATCCAATCATACTTTCGGTCTTAGAAGTACAACAATTAGAATCATTTATTGTTGGCTCTTCCCGACATTGGCCCTTAATGGTTTTTTGTTGTTGTTGTTTTGTTTTTTAAAATGTAATCTTAGAGACAAAACCCAGGAACGTTCTCATTCTAGGGAAATGCTCTGCCACTGAGCTACCCAGCCCCTTGGAAGCGTAATGATGCTGTGGTTTCTAAAGAGTGTGACACACCAAAATGAAATGGGAAAGTGAAATTACACTTGTACTGCTCTCGTCAAAATAAATTAGGTTAACTTCTTTGAGTAGAAAAGTATTTCAGAGGATGACCTTGAACCACATCCAGTCTTGTTTGTTTTTTTTTTTTCTAGTTATCAAGACAGGTCTCTGACTGTCCTGAACTTGCTCTATACACCAGGCTGGCCTCGAACTCACAGAGATCTGCCTGCTTCTACCTCCCAAGTGCTGGGATTAAAGGCGTGCGCCACCAGTGCCTGTGAACCACATCCAGTTTTATGGAGTGTTAAAGATCACACTAGGATTTCCTATGTGCTAGGCAAGCACGCCACCAACTGAGTACCTCTTCCTTGCTTAAAAAAAAAAAAAAATTGTGTGTGTAGTGGGGGAATGGAACAGACAGGTTTCGCTAATTCTGACCTAGAGCTCAATTATATAGACCAGGCTGGCCTCTGACTGAGAGTTGCTCCTGCCTCTGCCTCTGTCTTCTGAGTGCTGAGATAGATGTATGTGCCTCCACACCTGGCTTTCTCACCTTTCTAATAATAGTGCGTGCCATGTTAGAGCACACGGGATGTGAAGCTGAAGTGCTCATCAGAAGCCTCATCCCGCCGGGCGGTGGTGGCGCACGCCTTTAATCCCAGCACTCGGGAGGCAGAGGCAGGAGGATCTTTGTGAGTTCGAGACCAGCCTGGTCTACAAGAGCTAGTTCCAGTGCAGGCTCCAAAGCCACAGAGAAACCCTGTCTCGAAAAACCAAAAAAAAAAAAAAAAAAAAAAGCCTCATCCCAGGCTACAAAAACGGATTGGCAGAGATGAATCTTGGACTTCCATATGTGGCTTTATTTTGTTTTCTGGATATAAGGGCTCATGTTGCTTAGGTTGGCCTAGAACTTACTATGTAGCTGAGGCTGTGCCACCTCCCAATGCTGGAATTACAGGTGTGTGCTACCATGCATGTTTTGTTGTTGTTTCTTTTAAGAAAATATGTGGCACTTAATAAGGATATTTTAATATAGGTGTAAGCACCAGGGTTATAAGAGAGCTGCTCAGATGAAAGTAAAACTCTTAAAAGCATGAATGGGCTTCTTTAAGACTTATGTGTGTGATAGTGCTGGGATCTTTTATATACCAAGTACTTGTTCCACAGTGGACTATACCTTCTGCCTGGATTTTGTTTTTGTTAGTATATATTAATTGTAAAAGAATTATTATGACGTTTTTCTGGGTGGTGGCGCACGCCTTTAATCCCAACACTTAGGACGCAGAGGCAGGTGGATCTCTGTGAGTTCGAGACCAGCCTGGTCTGCAAGAGCTAGTTCCAGAACAGGCTCCAAAGCTACAGAGGAACCCTGTCTCGAAAAACCCAAAGAAAATTAAAAAATTATGACATTTTTCTTTTATTCTGTTTTTTGGAGGCAGGGTCTCTATATAATCCCGACTGTCCTGGAACTCACTCTGTAGTTCAGGTTAGCCTTGAACTCACAGAGATACACCTACCTCTGCCTCCTTAGCTCTGAGATTTAAGGCTTGTGGTACCATGCTTGGGCTCATAATGACATTTTTCTTACATTTTTTTTTTTAAATAAAAAACAATTCACTGAGAAGTCTGGAAATTACAAAAAGGTAATCCAGGGAATTTTTTTTTTTTTTGGTTGGTTTGTTTTGGGGGACAGAATCTGGGGGCTGGAGAGATGGCTCAGCAGTTAAGAGCCATCTTCCAGAGGACCCACAGTTGTCTAGCTCCAGTTCCTGTCCTTCCCCTGGAGACAGGCATGTACATGGTGCTCAGACATAACATGCAAGCAAAACATGAATTCATAAAAATAATTTTTGTTTGTTTTTGGAGATAGGGTTTATCTGTGTAGCCCTGGCTATCCTGACTACCTCTGTAGATCAGGCTGGTCTGGAACTCAAAGAGATCTGCTTGCCTCTGCCTCCAGTGTGCTGGGATTAAAGGAGTAACCACCACCACTACCGGTCTTAGGGCGATTATTTTATTTTATTGAAATTGTTAAGTCTTGTGTCAATGATTTTTTATTACACAGCAGTCCATTCTGAAGTGTGATGTTTGAAGGCATTAATTCATTTTTTCTGGGTTTTCTTGTTCAGCTAGTTAATTCTGTTGTCATGAGGCCATATCTTCAGCAGGGAGCTTCCCTAAGGCATCTTCACTCATAGTTACTGAGTCAGTTGGTATCCGAGTTTTTTTTTTTTTGAGAACCAAATTGGGGCCACTGCAAAGACTGCAAGTGCTCATAAGTCTGAGCCATCTCTCCAGCCCCAGCTGAGGTTCTTTTTGTACAAGGTTGCTTATTATTCAGTCTCTCTTGGGCTTGTTTACTTAAAGACTTGATCCCAAATGGCAAAATGGAAGTGACAGGGCTTGATAACATGAGACTAACAAGTCATGGTGTCAACAGCCATGATAGTAAACACCTTTGATCCCTGTACAGAGGCAGGCAGATCTGTCAGTTTGAGGCTAGCCTGGTCTACATAGCAAGTTCCAGTCCAGGCAGGGATGCACAATGAAAACCTATTTCTCTCTCTCTCTCTCTCAAAAAAAAAAAAAAAAAGGTAGAAAAGGAAGAAGAAAATGTTTTAGTAGAATCTATGTTTCTTAGAGAAGAGGAAATTAACAACTCAGCTCCACAAGCCTGTATAAAATTCTTCCACTCTAAATAAGATACAAAAGGTCTCATTTTGTATTTTCAAACACAGAGCTGTATTGTTTCTGGTACAAAACAGTAGGCACCATTTTCCTTCAGTAAACACTGAACTGTTGTGTGTAAGAATCTTGGAGGCATATAAACCACAACAGCAGAGCAATCTTCTGCCTCCACATAGACTTCACCCTTCTGGTGTAGAGGGTTTGTAAACAGGCACACAGTTGAATATGGTAATTGCATAAGAAAAGTAAGAGTTACAGAATCAACGCAATGCCCATCAAAATCCCAGGAAAACTCTTCAAAGACCTCGAAAGAACAGTACTCAACTTCATATGGAAAAGCAAAAAACCCAGGATAGCCAAAATAATCCTGTACGATAAAAGAACTTCTGGAGGCATCACAATCCCTGACTTCAAACTCTACTACGGAGATACAGTACTGAAAACAGCCTGATATTGGCATAAAAACAGACAGGAGGACCAATGGAACTGAATAGAAGACCCAGATATCAATCTACATATCTTCGAACACCTGATTTTTGACAAGCAAAAAATATCAAATGGAAAAAAGAAAGCATATGTAACAAGTGCTGCTGGTATAACTGGATATCAACATGTAGAAGAGTGAAAATAGACCCATATCTATCACCATGTACAAAAATCAAATCCAAATGGATCAAAGACCTCAACATAAAGCCAGCCACACAACCTTATAGAAGAGAAAGTGGGAAGTACACTTGAACTCATTGGTACAGGGAACCACTTCCAGCAGCACAGACACTGAGAGAAACAATAAATGAGACCTCCTGAAACTGAAAGGCTTCTGTAAAGCAAAGGACACGGTCAACAAGACAAAAATGACAGCCTACACAATGGGAAAAGATCTTCACTAACCCCACATCAAACGGAGGTCTGATCTCCAAAATAT
>JAQHUG010000165.1:1046942-1058876 GCA_028555095.1 Dicrostonyx torquatus
GCTGGGAGTTTCTCTCCATTTAGTTTGATGTTGGCTGTTGGCTTGCTGTATATTGCCTTTATTATGTTTAGGTATGTTCCTTGTATCCCTGCTCTCTCCAAGACCTTTATCATGAAGGGATGTTGTATTTTGTCAAATGCTTTTTTGGCATCTAATGAAATGATCTTGTGGTTTTTATTTTTCAGCTTGTTTATATGGCGGATTACGTTGACAGATTTTCATATGTTGAACCACCCCTGCATATGTGGGATGAAGCTGACTTGGTCATGGTGGATGATGGTTCTGATGTGTTCTTGGATTAGATTTGCTAGTATTTTATTTAATATTTTTCCATCAATGTTCATGAGTGAGATTGGTCTGTAATTCTCTTTCTTAGTATTGTCTTTCTGTGGTTTGGGTATCAGGGTAATCGTAGTCTCATAAAAAGAGTTTGGCAATGTTCCCTCTGTTTCTATTGTGTGGAATAATTTGAGGAGTATTGGTATTAGTTCCTCTTTGAAAGTCTTGTAGAATTCTGACCTGAAACCATCTGGTCCTGGGCTTTTTTGGGTTGGGAGACTTTTGATGACTGTTTCTATTTCTTCACCAGCTATAGGTCTGTTTAATTTGCTTATCTGGTCTTGATCTAATTTTGGTAAGTGATATTTATCCAGAAAGTTGTCCATTTCCTTTAAGTTTTCCTTTTGAAAGATTTTAAGACTCTCTGTTTTCCTCCCTTGTTCTGAGATTACAGAAAGATGTGTCTTTGGTGTGATTCTTTTTCTTTCACTGTGGTAGCTAGAAGCCACTATTTAGTCTGCAAAGGCTCATTTAATTCTGGAAGTTTCTGTTGCATTTATTTTATAAATTAACTCCATATCCATTCATTTCATTTTCTCATATATCCTGTTTTCTCCTTTTTGGATCCTTTATTACTCAGACATTAAACTGCTTGGCATGATTTTTTAATTTCCTTAATTCCTGTGTCTGCCTCCCTGATTCTTGGCATTTCTTCCCTGATTTGTTTTCAGCATCTGACCGCAGTTTATTTCTCTTGGAACTGTCTCTGTGGAAATTCCCCAAGGCCTCTATTGCAAGGGAGCTCACGAGGGAGGTGTGCATTGCTCCTGCTGGTGCTGGGTGGTTGTCAACCCCGGAGCACTTGGAAATGCCTGCCATGTTGGTTTTAGGAAGAGGAGCTGCTAAAGCTTTCAAAAGTGACTATAACAAGGATTTCAGGCAAAAGTATTAAAAATAGTTCAAGGTTATGAATTCAGATATTCAAAAGGACAAGAAGAGGCAGAGAGAAAGAGAGAGAGAGAGAGCTTCAACAGGCACCTAGATTGCAAATAATTTCATTTGCAGAACACTTGAGTGGCATCTCTTTTTTTTTTTTTTTTTTTGGTTTTTCGAGACAGGGTTTCTCTGTAGCTTTGGAGCCTGTCCTGGAACTAGCTCTTGTAGACCAGGCTGGTCTTGAACTCACAAAGATCCACCTGTCTCTGCCTCCTGAGTGCTGGGATTAAAGGCGTGCGCCACCACTGCCCGGCTTGAGTGGCATCTCTTTAAAACCTCTTAGTTGCCAACATAGGGGTTCCAGCCTCATGCAGGGACTTTCTATTAGGTCTAACTTTGAGAAAGATCTTTGTGTTGTTTTCTATGGTACAGTGGCACCCATGAGGCCACCGTGCTCCATGTTCAGCTGCCTCTTGGAGGATCAGCTTTCACTCGTGTTGGTCTTTAGACCACGTTGACTTTCTTGTCAGCTCAAGAACATCATTTTTTAAAAATATTTATTCATTTATTATGTATACAACATTCCGTCTGTGTGTATGCCTGCAGCCCAGAAGAGGGCACCAGACCCCATTACAGATGGTTGTGAGCCACCATGTGGTTGCTGGGAATTGAACTCAGGACCTTTGGAAGAGCAGGCAATGCTCTTAACCTCTGAGCCATCTCTCCAGCCCTCAAGAACATCATTTTAAGGTGCCCGTTCAGTGTCACCCTAGCACTAGGAGGGCTGAAGCCGGAGCGTCGCTTGATCCATCTCAGAAAACCAAACCAAGTCACAGCCTGCCTGAGGTGAAAAGATCTAGCAGCCAGGCATGGTGGCGAACGCCTTTAGTTCCAGCACTCTGGATGCAGAGGAATTGAATCTCTGAGCTTGAAGACAGCCAGAGAAACCCTGTCTTGAAAAACAAAACAAAAATAGGATTTAAAGTAACAATTTTAAAAAAGAAAAATAAATACCATGCATGGTTCTTTGGCATCTATTAAACTGGGATGCTTTGCTGTAGCTCTTAGCCAGGGAGTAACCACAGTGTGTTTGTCATACCTGCTCAAGAGAATTAAACCTTGGAAAACGGATGTCAGAGGCTTGAAAGAACATTCCAGAGGGAGAGGAGGGCCATCTTTAGCCTCTTGGGAAACGCTGCAGCACCACTAAAGACTTAGCATGTGGAAAACTATGAATCTCTGAGAAATGGGCTCAGGGGTGGGGCTGTGGCTCAGTTGGCAGAGTGATTTGCTGGCACGTAAAAGGACCTGAGTTGACCCAAACACTCTGGCAAGGAAGGTGGTATATGTCTGTCTGTAATCCCAGCACTCAGAAAGTGGAAGTAGGGAGGACCAGAATTTCAGTGTCATTCTTGGTTACATATCATGTTCCAAGCCATCCTGGACTAACTACACAAGCCTCTTAAAATAAATAAATAAATAAATAAATAAATAAATAAATAAATCCTCTGAATGTGAAGTTGTAGGTGTTTCATTATTATGTTATTTTCTATTTTCCTTTGTATGAATACCCAAGGATGAGATAAAAATTTACATTGCAGACAAACCCAAGCTTTCAATAAATGTAAATTAAAAATTCTAGGGCTAAGAAAATGCATCATGCCGGGCGGTGATGGTGCATGCCTTTAATCCCAACACTCCAGAGATAGAGGCAGGTAGATCTCTGTAAGTTCAAGGCCAGCCTGGTCTACAGAGCAAGTTCCAGGACAGGCTCCAAAGCTACAGAGAAACCTTGTCTAGAAAAACCAAAAAGAAAAAAAAATCACATGTATAACTGCTTTTTAAGATGTGAGACATAAAATAATGTTGAGTTTTACAACTGATGTCTAGGAAAGGGATACTATTGGAAGAAAGAAGAAAATTCTTTAAATAGTAAGAAAGAAAAATCAGCCCAGGAGGTAATGGTGGACAGTTTAGATTCTAGTACTTGGGAGGCAGAGACAGACGGATCTCGGTGAATTCGAGGCCAGCTTACAAAGCACAAAGCCAGGACAGCCAGGACGGAGAAACCTTCTAACAACCCCCTCCCCCAAAAGGAAAACTCTATTCCTTAATGATTTTTTGGAGGTGGTGTAAAGAGGAAGGGGTGGAGCTGCAGAGAGATGGCTCAGTGGTTGAAAACATGTGGCTTTTGCAGAGGGTTTAGGACACATGCACAAAACCATCTGTAATTCAAGTTTCAGGGAAGCCCTCTTCTGGTCTCAAAGGGTACTAGGCAAGCATACATGCAGGCAAAAATTTGTACCATAAAGTAAAAATAAATGAGAAAAAAGTTTTTAAAAAAAGGAAAGAGAAAACAAAACAAACAAAACCAACCAAACCAACCCCAAACAGGGAAGTCTAGTATCTGGGCTGGGTTAACTAAGTCGCTGGGGTAACCTAGACGGAACAGTTGGTACGAAGTTCATTTAGGTGAGGCTATATAGAAAAAACATTTGGCTTTACGTTCTCAGGCGGGGAGGGTGGCAGGGTGGCCGTCTAGCCAATGCGCCATGAATTTGCACCCACTGCTGAACCACTGCAGCCCGTAGGATTCCAGCGCCCAGGTCACCTGGGTTTCTTTTCGCCAGGTGCTGTGGGCGGGAGCAGTAAGAGTGGCAGGAGGCTCCGGCGATTGGTTGGCAGGCGCCACAAACCGCCTAACTCAAGCGCTGAGTCTGGCTGGACATTAAACAACCACTGTCGTGTTGGCCGTGAAGGAGGAGCGATGAATGAGAGGAGAACTGTGATTGGTGTCGTTGCAGGGGCGGGGCTGGAAGGACATGCTCCGCGTGGATTGGAGCTAGAGATTTTAACGTCACCCGAGAGGCGTGGTCATCGCTAATAAAGCCGGGAGTCGGCGCCGCACCTGCAGTAAGTTCCACAGCAGTTAGAGCTCCGGGTGGCGCTTGTGAGGCGGAGCTCCGCAGTTCCGTCGGCTTCATCCGCAGCGTCTCCCTGTCTGTCTCGTTGCATTCTCCAGAGAGGGACGGACCTCCACTTCCTCTATCAGAAAAATGTGAGTTGACTCTGGTCTAGGGTTCTCAACACCTCCTTACGGACTCTCCCTCCGCAGTGTCCAACTCTGCGGGACGGAAAATGGCGCATTGCAGCAGCTGCAGCAACGCCGGGAACCACCAGCTCGCGCCGCCCCCAGACCGGGCCATCCCGGGATGCGGGCAGCGCTCCATCCCGCACCAACTGCAGTCGGCACTCCTCTGCAGGGCAGGGGCGCGGGGGTCCCACGTTCATTGCATCCTCTCCTCTCGTCTTTGTATCGTGGAAGCCCAAAGGGGAAGAATTGGGGGAGGTATAGATAACAGGCAGGGAACTGGGAGACCCTTCTTGTTTGACAGAATCTGTCTCTTAAAGCCTCTGGGAAGACTTATTGGTGCACCTGTCCATAGTAACTCGGGTTGCCTACAGTCTCTGGGTTTCTGCATGCCCCTCACCCAAAAAAGTGTGATGTACCTGCCCCATGGCTGTGAGCAAAGCTGCAGAAACTTACTTGCCAGTTCTGTGGCGCCTTGTGAGCAGCTCAGAAAGTCTCAGGGGACTTTTATGCTAAGAGATGCAGCCGTTTATGCTAAGGTGCTTTCCAGTGATCAAGCCCTAGCCAAGTATTGGAGGAGAAATAGGGAGACCAGTGAATTCTTCATTTCATCCAAATCACAGTTAGTCTCCAGCTGTGTTCAGCATCACCGTCTTCTGAAGATCTGTGGCTAGATAAATTAAGAACTCCCTTCATGATCACATACACGCAATGAAGCATTTCCTTTCTGTTTATTGCCTGGATCTCTTGCTTGGTGCTAGATGTATTTGCATGTGTGTGTGTGTGTGTGTGTGTGTGTGTGTGTGTGTGTGTGTGTGCGCGCGCGCGCGCTTGCATTTTCTCTCTCTCCCCTTCTTTCCCCCTCTTCCCTCTCCCTTTCTCCATCCCTCCCTTGTTTGGCTTTTCCAGACCAGGTTTCACTGTGGAACCCTGGCTGTCCCAAAACTCCCTCGATAGATCAGGCTAGCCTTGAACTCAGAGATCTGCCAGCCCCTGCCTCACAAGCGCTGGGACTAAAGGTGTGCGCCACCACACTTGGTTTGTGTTGCTACTTTTGATGATTTAAAAAAAAAAAGGATTGACTTGTATTACATAAGTATTATAACTCGCTGGGTAAGTTAATGTGGAGTGTTTCTAGCTCCCAACAAGTAGTAAGTGAAGTGAGCCCTCTAAAAGCTCACAGTCATCCCATTCTTTCTTTTTGGATTTTGTGGTTTTAACATTTTGTGCGTTTTTGACAAGCTACTTTATTTGGGGAGGGGCCCTTCTTAGCCGACTCTCTCCAGGTGGTTTCATGTGTGAGGCTGGAGGAGGTAGGGAAAGCATGATGGCTCGCCGGGAATCACGAGGTCTCTGACCTTAGTCTTGTCATTGGTGCCACCATCCTGGACACCTTCCAACTCATTGGAATCCCTACCTTCAGTCTAGAACTGGATTGCTTAGCTAGCTCAATAGCAGCGCAAGTCTTGTGGCTCCCGCGGCTCTGCATCTTCCTTTCCTTCCTCTGTGTCTGGGGAGGACATGGGAAAGTGACTCCTTAAATGGAAGAAGCCAGTGTCATCTGACTATGGCCTCTTGAGGGGCGAGAGCATCTTGTCTAGAAGAAAGTTACTTAGTTATGGAAAAGGAGATTCAAGGTATTAATTCTATTGTGATTAATCAAGGAAATTACTTTTTTTGGCAACTTCGTGATGGCTTAACTTCTATCTTATTTATTCTTGGACTTCTCTGGCAAGGATGTTTTATGGAGTTTAAGAAATTTCTATTCTCCATCAAATTTTAGTTATCTCTCTTTACCTTGCTTGTGCAGCCTCCACATGGCAGGGGGAAAAAATCTCCTTTTGTAGGTTTGATTTGGGAACTTGTTAGCTGGTGAACAAGTTTATCTTAGTGACCTCGCATTTAATACATGTGTGGGTGCACACCTTTAACCCCAGCGCTTGGGAGGCAGAGGCAGGTGGATATCGGTTTTAGGTTAGCTTGGTCTACATAGAGAGTTCTGGGACAGCTGGGGAACAGGAAATACCTGCCTCTAAATAAATAAAAAATAATAAATACATAAGAAAAAAATCCAACAAACCCCTCCCCCAAGGAAAAAAAACCCAACCAACCGCCAAACCAAAGACAAAACCAAGCGCACTCAGAATCATTCCCTCCAAGGCCGGCAGTGCCGGGAGAGAGACTAGTGTCCTCACGTGCCGGGTAGTAGTGCAGTTCAAGTGTTCTCTTTGGACACAGGCCCAGGGCAGTACCCTGAGACTCTGCCGAGTCTGAAGAAGGGACGCCAGTGCTGCATGCACATGGAAGATTTTTTTTTTTTTTTTTCGAGACAGGATTTCTCTGTAGCTTTGGAGCCTGCGCTGGAACTAGCTCTTGTAGACCAGGCTGGTCTCGAACTCACAGAGATCCGCCATCCTCTGCCTCCCGAGTGCTGGGATTAAAGGCGTGTGCCACCACCGCCCGGCTCACATGGAAGATTATTTCCAGCGTTTTTACTTCTGGTCTGTGCTCTTGGAACAATTAATGTAATTGCTCTAGGCCCCAGATTCAATTTAAATGAAAACCCTATCTTCTCCCTGCCAAAAATAACACAGAAATCCCTGACTCACTCCTTCTATGCAGAGTCTCCAGATTGTTTTTGCAGCAGCTGTCATGTAGCAATTACAGTATAAAACCTAACTGTGGCCAGACCCCCCACAAGCTCGCCCCTGTCATACTCCAACCAGAGTTCAGTCGACCTCACATTTCAGTCTTTTCTACAAATCTTTTCTCTTCTGGCTTGGGTTTTCCTGTTTTATTTCGTGGGAAGAGCTTCTAATGGCCAGGCCAATTCCATTTAGGTCAAGGGTGGCATATTTGTCCCTATGGCCATTTGCCAGAGGATGTGTCTGAGTTTACATCACAGGGTAGCCCCAATCAAGATCTCTTCACTCTGACCCTCATCCAAATGGCAGGAGATCTTTCATCCTCTGCCCCGTGTCTCTAGGCTGTATCTCAGCTCTTGGGATTGCAGAGGAGCTAAAGAGTTCTCAGTTTGCATTCATGCTTTGCTTGGTGGTACGTGCTGATACCTGTGAGTCTCTTCTTGTCTCAGTCACTGTACTGTTTGCTTCTCTCCACAGGTCTGCTCCAGCTCAGCCACCCGCTGAAGGAACAGAAGGGGCTGCCCCAGGTGGAGGCCCTCCTGGTCCTCCTCCTAATATGACCAGTAATAGACGACTACAGCAAACCCAGGCACAAGTGGAGGAGGTAGGTACCTGGCCCGCTCCCCGACAGTTTCTAAACCAAGGATCTCAGGAACAGAAAGCATCATCTTATCTGTTCTCTTTTATATAGGGCCAAACAGCTCTTGGACTCCCAGGCCTTGGCTTGTGATCCCCCAGGCATTGCTCATTTCCTCTGTTTCTAGTAGGGAAATCTCAGAAGCTCTGTTCCTGCACCCCCCTCAGGTGGTGGACATCATGCGTGTGAATGTGGACAAGGTCCTAGAGAGGGACCAGAAGCTGTCAGAGTTGGATGACCGTGCTGATGCCTTGCAGGCCGGAGCATCACAGTTTGAGAGCAGTGCTGCCAAGCTAAAAAGGAAGTACTGGTGGAAAAACTGCAAGGTGCGCCTCCTTGCCTCTCCTGAGTTTCCCCATCTCACTGGAGGCTAGAAAACCTCCAGCTTTCCTTCCCTGAGGTCTGGACACCTCATTGATATGCATTACCTATATTGGCCACCAGGGTAGGCTAGAGTATTCAGAACCACAGAGAAAGCCCTGTGTAGAGGCATTTAGATTTTAGGCTAGTGAAGTAGCTTTTTCCCAGAAACTCTTGCCTGGTTCTTCTTCAGACCCCCAACAGCAACACACTGGCTCAGTACATGCATTACAACTTCTGTAAATGCAGACAACATTTCACAAAATTTGCCTTTCAATTGGAATTTAGCATCGGGAGCTAAATAGAAACAAGGCTGAGTGTCTGTGCTCCGTCTTTACAATCCTGGGAGAAGCAGAAGCCTGTGGATGGCTTCTGTCTCTAGTCCTGTTCCTTTCTTCCTTCCTGAGTCCAAGGGCTCATGCTCTGTCCATGTCTCCTCAGATGATGATCATGCTGGGAGCTATCTGTGCCATCATCGTGGTAGTTATTGTAAGTAAGTATCGCTGAGGTTGCCATGGGGTGAAGAGGGGGAAGGTCCTGGAGTCTTCTCCCAGCCCTGCCTGCCTGCCTGCCTGCCTGGGGAGTGGGGCTGCTCTGACTGAGGTATGGAGACTGTTGCTGTGGGATCATCGCCTGGTTGGTGGGAGGAGGGAGGGCAAAGACAAGGGAATTCCTTGATGGACAAGCCTCCCCCTGCAAAGAATTGTGGGAAGATGGCCCCTTCTGCCGAGAAGTGTGGCCGTGCTGTTTGTCTCTGCCTGTGTCCCAGGGAGACCTTGGGACTGGGGTGCCTGTAACTGAGAGACCTGGATGTCTAGTAACATGATGTAACTTGCCCTCTTGTTTTCTCCTGTCTCTTTTTTCTTCTTCGTCTGGGACTTCCTGATTCCTGTGTCCAGTCTACTTTTTTACTTGAGAATGTGCCATCCCATCCCTGTTCTCCATTGCCATCCAAGTTCATGTCTTTTTCTCCCTGTCTGCTCTCTCAGCCAACTCCTTCATCTGCCTGTCTCCATTCTAGCCCAGGCTTCTCCGTCACCCATGCCTCCTTTTCTGTTGCATTTATTTGCACTCTCTTCCTTCACACTAGAAATGCTGCGCGTGGCCCGGTCTTGAAGTCACTACCCAAAGAGCAACAACTGGCACCCCCTCCTTACCCCGTTTCTGTGTACCCCAGAGCTTAAAAGTGCTGTGGCCAGGGGAAGGAGGAGAATGGGGATGGCAGAGGTGAAGTGTCTGAGAAGCTGGCATGGCTGAGGGAAGGAGAAGGGTGTTTGTCTCCTCACTAGGCTGGCCTTCAGCACGAGGGGACCCAGACTACTTGAGAAGTAATGACTTGCTGCCTGTTTTATATAAACACTTGGAACTTTTCCCTCATACCAGCCTGTCTTGGGTCCCAGAGGTCTGTTTAAAGACAGAAGTCCAACTGGAATTTTGTAGTTACTGCTTATCTGTCAGTCTAAGATGTTCTGTCTTTGGGGAACTTTACAGCCTTAGACATTGTTCTCTGTGGGCCTAGGAAACAAGTACTTACTAATTATAAAAACAGCAGGAGACTCTTGTATTTTCCTAGAAGCCATCCCACATGCTTCTGTCTAGAAGGAGCTGCTGTCTCCTCATCTTTTCTGAAGTGTTCTATGTTGCTCATGAGGGCACCAAATAATTCCAGTCAGCTTTGAAATAGCAAGCATTTGGGAACATGTTTCTTGCCTTCTCATTATTGAAGTTTAGCCTCCCTTGCTGCTGATAATGGGAACAGGGTGTGAAATGGTGAGACTCCCAGGCTCCCACAGAACCCCTTCCTCCACACCTTTCTCTCATTGTTGCCTGAGATAGGGATGTGGCAGGAAGGCCTTTCCAGCAAACCCTTCAGCTCAGTCTTGGATGGGAGGGGTGCCAGCCTGTGACAGGTGTTCTGTGCACTGCTGTGCCGGCATGGGGCCTCGCATCTGGAGCTGTGTGCTTCTCCTCCTCAGTATCTTCTCTGGAATCATCCTCCCCCATCTGAATTCTGCATTGCCTCCTCTCTTCTACTCCCTTTGCATGCCCTCTGCGAATAGAGGCTGAAACCTGAGGATGGGAGCTGCTGCTGAGCCTCACGAGAGGATGCCGCATGCGATAAACCCAGGTGCTGGGGGGAGTGCAGGAGGGGGTGCTCTCAGGCCTCTGTTACTTCTGTTTTCTGGTCCACAAGTAGGAGGAGGCTGGGGCCTTGCCAGCCTGCGTGCCCCCTTTCCACGCAGCAGCATTTCACCCTGCAAAACCATCCTTCTTTTCCCTTTGCCCATTTCCCACATTCCCTTCGTCCTGCCTCAGGGTGGGACTGAAGAGCTGAAGAAAGCAGTCAGTGTACTCTCCCAACGTCCCCCTGAAGCTCTCCACTATCCTCTGGGCTTCTCTTTGCCTAGTGCAGGGGGGTCACCGCTGGAGAAGAACCAACACTGTCCTCGATGTACTCCGAGCCCGGAGCAAATTTACCCTGTTGGCCCATCCAGCCCTAGCACGGGAATTCAATCCTGGGTTTCTGTCCCTCTAAGGCTTACCAGGTGTAGTTGGTTTTGTTCTTTTGGGGTGTTAGCCCTTTTACTTTCTTTCTCACTCCACCCCGAGCCCTCTTCTATGTCTTTGCAGTCTCTTTTTCCTCCACCGCCCATGTGCATGAGCAAGTATGCCTCTAAACCCTGGGACTTTGCAGCCAGTGAAGCCAAGCTTCCCACATCCCCTTCTTTGGTTTGCCATGAAATGATGTGGGGTTTCCATTTTGTCTGTCATTGCCTCTGTCTTTTTCCTAACCCGGTCTCATAGTTTATGTATAGACTAGTAAGAGTTGTATTTCCACCAAAGGCATGTGACATATTTACCAATTTCATGTATTCTCAATGACGGCGAAAAATACAAATTCCTTCCACAACATCATTTTGGTTGTTGTTTGGGTTGTTGTGCTGGGGAGGGGGGAAGAGGGTGTCATCCTAGGTTGGCTGTAGGCCAGAAGGGCTGCCTAGTGTGTGTTCTTCGGTCTTCCTGGAAATTAAAGTCTCTGTGTTGGCAGAGGAAGTGGCCTGTGTTGTTAGCCTTCGTACATGAAGCAGCCCAGCCCGTGCAGGTGCTGGTGAGAGGAAGCGATGACAGGAAGCTGAGTGGGCACTCACACTGGCAAACAACTGCAGGCTTCCTCAGGCCTCCCCCAGCTGCCTCCGCCTGCTTATCGTCTTTTATGGGTTGTGCCGAGATGAGGCTTCCAGCCTGTACCTCCTTTTTCTCATCCTCATGCATGGTTTGCTCCTCCCTTCTAATTAATTTTTATTTATTTATTTTTAGTGTCTCAGGACAGGGGTTTCCAGTGTTCACCACTGTGCTTGTCTCTTAAATGCATTCTCCAGACTCAGGTCTTCTGAAATAGCAAGTTTGCTTTTAGGACCTATTCCTATTTATTTTAAGCATGTGAGTGTTTGCCTGCATGCATCTACTTACACCACGTGTGCCTGGCACCCAGAAGAGGGCATCAGATCCCATGGAACTGAATTACAGATGGTTGTGAGCCACCATGTAGGTGCTGGGAAGCAAACCTCTTCAAGAGCAGCCAGTGCTCTGTGAAGTAATCTCTCCAGCCCCTCCAGCACCAAAAGACACTGCTTTGTGGCTTCTAAGCCCAGGAAATTTTTTCTTTTTCTTTTCTTTTTTCTTTCTTTCTTTCTTTCTTCCTTCCTTCCTTTCTTTTTTTGAGGCAGGGTTTCTCTGTATCACAACCCTGGCTGTCCTGGAACTCATTCTGTAGAGCAAGCTGGCCTCAAACTCACAGAGATCTGCCTACCTCTGCCCCTCAAGTGTTGGGATTAAAGATACATTGCCTGTCAGCCCAGGGAATTTTTATTGTTTTTTTCTTTCTTTCTTTCTTTCTTTCTTTCTTTCTTTCTTTCTTTCTTTCTTTTTTTTTTTTTTTTTCGAGACAGGGTTTCTCTGTAGCTTTGGAGCCTGTCCTGGAACTA
>JAQHUG010000165.1:1059801-1080855 GCA_028555095.1 Dicrostonyx torquatus
ACATGGCAGCTCGCAACTGTGGATAACTCAAGCAACTCTTCTGACCTCTGCAGGCTTCTTCATGCATGTGGTGCACAGACACATGCCCAGGCACGCACAAACACAGATGTTTTTTAAAAGATATATTTGTTTTTATTTTGTGTGTATTCTTGTTTTTCCTGCATGTATGTCTGTGTACCACATGCATGCATCTGATGCCCAAGGAGATCAGAAGAGGGTGTTGGAATAAGCTATAGATGGTTATGAGCTGCCAAATGGGTGCCAAGAGCCAAGTCCAGGTCCTTTGGAAGAGTGGTCTTAGCTACTGAACCATCTCTCTAGCACCCCTGTTTTGTGTTTTTGATAGTAGACTTCATAATCCACAGTTTTTATATGCTGAGTTGTGTGTACCCATAACATACCTCATAGAAACGAACACAGGAAACCTCTCCTACAGCTGAGGGAGTGCCACCTAAGAATCACAAAACCCCTGGCAACTGTCTGAAGGGCTAGAACCTTAATTTCTGATTATACAACAGTGGGGTGTAGCCCTGGCAGGCCTCTGAGGGCACCTCCTTCACACTTTGAAGCTGCATGTTGGAACAGCGAGAAATGGGGGCACAGGGATCTGTTGGGACAACAGGGAGAAAGACAAGAAAGTAGAAAAGCATGGCTGTGTAGACACAAAGTGCTTTTATTTGGACAGTGTCAGGAGTTTGTGAGTAGTGGCCGGCCCTGCCCTCTTCCCCTCTCCCTTCACTTGCTCTGCCTTTGACTGTGGTGTTAACCTCCACTCAGATAAGTCTGCCTCCCTTTTTATCAGTCCAGGGTCTTCTCAACAGGGAAGGAAGGCAGAGACCTGTATGGGCCAAGACCAGCACCTCACTCCCACACATGGTGCCTCCTGCAGGCCTTTTTCAGTCCGGCAGCTCAGCACAGGATCCTCACAGTAGCTAGAACACGGGTACTCGGCTTTTTCCTTGGAAGCAAGAGAGTGGCTACCCAGAGTGCCTCATAGTCGTAGCAGGCCTTGACCCAGAAACAGAGAGAAAACAGAAGAAGACTGGTTTCAAATGGGGTACTTCCAAAAGCAGGTGTTGGGGACACAGTGGCAACATCTGGAACTCGGCACTTGGGGCTTCATCCCTGGTGTGGGTGGGCAGGTACTTAGGTGGGTTCATCTTCAGACTCACCTTGCTGTGTCCGGAGTGCCAGAAACAACACAAGAAAAAAGAGAATGCTGGCAAAGATGACTCCGAAGGCTGTTCTCTGCTCTGTGGGTGAGAAGGAGCACCCCTCCCCTTAGGAAGCGAACGCTGGTGGGTGGGTGCTTGTGCATCTTCACGGGAGCCCTGGGCCCACGCACACAGCGGGGCCCTCTCTTATTCAAGACTGTCAAATTTGTGTTTGTTTTTTGCCTCTTTTCACATCAGAACTTTGTTCTAAGGCAGGGTCTCCCTGACGTCCAAAATGGCTTTGAACTTAGGCTCCTGCTGCAGGCTTCTAGTCTGATTATGGGAACACACACACACACCACACACCACTATCCCCCATTCCACCTCAGACATTTGAAAATGTTTCGCAAAAGAGATTGAGGTTATACTAGTGACCAATAGCAAATAGCTAGGATAGTGTGAACTAAAACAAAACTTGAGTTCTGGTGAGCAACCAAATGATGTCTTGGGTTCTCAGATACTTTCATTCTGAGGTTCATATCCTTTTCTGCTTAAAAGTGCAACATTCTGTGGCCTTTGGAATGAAGTTCTAGTGTGTGGTGCATTGAGATTATAGGGTGTAAGTTTGTAAGGACATTCAGGTTGCCTGCTGGTTACATTTTCTTTTTCACTATTTACTGGTGGAGAACCTTGGGCAAACTGCTCAGTGTTGCAAATACTAGCTTATCATCTGTAAGTGTTGGACATGGTGATGGTATCTGTAGTCCCAGTTATTTAGGAGGCTGAGTAGGAGGATTGCTTGGGCAGAGGAGTTTGAGACCAGCCTGAATAACAGTAAGACCCATTTCCAAAAATAAGTAGGTGTAACGTGTGACATCATACTTAAAAGGTGAGAATATTGGGGATGGAGAGTTGTCTAAGCAGTTAAGAGCGCTTGTTGCTCTTGCAGAGGACCTGGGGTTCCGTTCCCAGCCCCACATGGTAGCTGACAACCATATGTAACTCCAGTCCGAGGGGATGTGATGCCTGCTTCTGGCCTCCATGAGCGTCACATGCACACGGTGCACTCCTATTCAGGAAAAACACTCAAACTCATAAAATATTAAAATCAGTCTAGAGAGTTGAGTTTCCAATGTCTGGTCACATAAACGTGCAGATGTAACTACCTTGAAGTATCATAGTCTCTTGCCCCTTTTCTCATATACCCTCGGCTATAGCCATGTTCCCTAAATTCTCTGTCGGCTATTGTACAATCTGGTTTTCACATGGGCTGTGCTCTGGTCATAAGGGCTCTCTTCCTGCTGAACTAGCTCCTAGTGGGAAGAAGCACACACCTCCACCCCGCAAGCCCAAGCTTATTATTTGGAGACTGGGGATTCGTAGTGATGGTGGCTGCCACTCTGGGAGAGGTAAGCCAAGAGTGTGAGGGTGGAACAGAGCAAGTGCATGGGCATCAGCACGAGGCTGAAAATGACCCGGAAGTAGGCGAGTCTCAAGCGGAGGAAGAGGTAGGACACTCCCAGTACCTGTGTCAGGTAAAACCCTCATGCTGACTCTCAGGGGCTCCTCCAGGGAGATGTGGGTAACTTGGCAGATGTAAGTGGCGCCTGCCAGGCCGGGCTCAGCTGTCACGGTGGAAGAGATGCTGTAGGTCCCCATCATGCTTTGCCTGATGCTGGAGAAGGAGGCACCAGAGACTTGGGCTGGAATTCCACCCAATTCCTCCCGAATCCATGTCACCACCACATCCAGAGGGTAATAGCCAGTGGCACTGCAGATCAGGGAGGGGGGCAGATCCTTGTTTGCCAAGTTCAGTTGTACTTTGGGGGGAGCTGGAGAAAGATTGTAGAGGCGTCTGATCAGGGCTCACAGAGGAGCCTGAGGCCTCTGAGAGTGAAGGTAGGTTGTGGGGATGGAAAGGGGCTTGACCTGGATGCAGGTCATGAATGGATGCATTTCTGGAACTTTAAAGTCAATGACAGGCCAGCATGTTGTCCCCCTGCCCCCCCACCTCCCAGACAGGGTTTCCCTGTAGCTTTAGAGCCTGTCCTGGAACTCATTCTGTAGGCCAGGCTGGCCTCGAACTCACAGAGAGATCCACCTGTCTCTGCATCCTGAGCACTGGAATTAAAGGCGTGCACCACCACTGCCTGCTTTTTTTTTTTTTTTTTTAATAGTGCTGGGAATTCCACCTAGGGTCTTACTTGTACAAGCAAGTGCTGTACCACTGAGCCACATCCCCCTACCCCCTTAGTTTGCTCCTTATCACCCCTGCAAGCCAGTGATGCTCATTGTGATGAGAACTGTTCCCTCTGCCTGCCCTTGACTGACTGCTGCCCCCTCAGGAAGTACTGGGAGCAAAGCCTGAAGTTCCCTGAGCCCACAGATCTCCAGAGAAGCCAGGAATGTTAAGCATACAGATTATCTTTCCAATGGGAAAGATGAAAATCCTGTTTTTCCAGAAAGCTGAGAATTAGGAGTGACAAACAGCCTGGTGATCTGTGTCAACTGTTGGCCCAGGCCACATCAAGTTCTTACTAGTAGTCTAAATGATGTTTATGGCCAGAGGCTCTACCAAGCTCCCACAACCAGCTCCAGAGATACCCAATAGTCTAAATTACCCTTGCATTATCTGTATAGCCAGAGGCTATACAACTCCAAGCTCCCACCACCAGGTCAAGGTGGCTAATAGCCCAAATGACTTACATTTCCTGTAAGACAGACCAGGCCAGAGCCTTCTCTAGGCCCTTAGGCTAGTACAGGTAGCCTATCTCTAGAACCCATCTTCTTAGGAGAAAAGACAGTTCTGATGTAATTACGGGGAATTATATTACACCAGGAAACTCTTTCCAGATGACACCCTCCGCAAGTCTGATCCAAGCTGACAAAGTCAATGTGAACCAAGTTTTCATTCTCATCTCTTCACAATTCGCCTAGACACCTGCAAGGTCCCCTCAAGAAGTGGTCTAGGGGACTAAGTTACAGACGGCCAGCCAGAGCTGCCAGATTCTGGACTAGCTATTTCTTGGGGGAATTATCTTGGCATTCAGTGGCACTCCTTATCGGATGCCATCTATGCTTCCAGGATGAAGACTGTGTTTGAGCTGTGGGAATGGCATTCTTTCTCTCAGGAGATTCCCTGTGGGTTTGGATTCTAGTCTGGAGAAGACTCCTCATAGGCACCCCTCTCTCCCCTCTCCCCAGGATAACCCAGGCCAGCAGGCCTTACCTAGAATGTCAAGTGGGATGATTTGTTGAGCTTGGTACAGAGAGGTAGTGATCTGGCAGATGTAGGTCCCCTCATCCTTCAGAGTGAGGTTGGCTAAGGTGAGCGAGGCATTTCCAGCCGCATGCAGCTGCTCAGGCTCCAGCGTTGCGCCCTTGCGTGTAGCCTGCACCTGCCCTGCCTTCCAGCTGTACACCCGCTGCCCGCTACCTTTGTGCTGCAGCCGCCACTCCACACCAATGAGGTCCAGGCCGGGTGCCATGGAGAAACTGCAGTGCAGGGTCACAGGGGACCCCAACAGGCATTTCAGGGCTTGGGTCTCCGACGTCACCTGGAACTCCACTGTGGAGAGAATAAAGGGTGACTTGTGGACTGTTTCCTCCCTGGGTCACATGGCCTCTGAGCTGTGGACACACACAGCTTCTCCTGCTCCCTGTCCCGAACAGTGGCACCCATTGAGTTCATTTCCTGTCCAATGGAGCTGCAAATAAATGGGGCTCTGCCAGGGCAGCATGGCACATGTGGGAGCCTGAACTCATGGTCCTCCTGCTTAGGTCTCCAGTGCTAGGACTGCAGGTGTACACAACCCCACCAGCTTTGCTACTTAATTCTTCTTCCATGACTAAAATACGGTTAAATTCTGTGTGCACTGGATCCCTCGTTACCATGAGTAGCACACTCCCCAGCCTTGATATGTTTCTGAGATCATTGTTTGGTGGTTATGGAGCAGAATGGCCTTGACTTTCAGCTCTAAGCTGTAGCTGTACATGGGAAGGAGCATTTGGGGGTGAAGTGTTGTGGTCCCTGTGGTCTAGTCAGTTCAAGGGGAGATATGTCTCTATTTTAGCAGGGGCAGAGAGGAAGTAGGACAAGATGAATAACTGGTGAGACTGGTCAAGGCCATGTGGGTCTATGTTATTTCACTTATTTGTCTTTTGGGGGTTTTATTTTCAAGACAGGGTTTATCTGTGTAACTCTGGCTGCCCTGGAACTCACTCCAACTCTCAGAAATCCACCTGCCTCTGCCTCCTGAATGCTGGGATTAAAGTCGTGCACCACCACAGCGTGACTTTATTTTTAGGTTTAAATATCTCAAAAAGGGAGAAACACTAAGCCACACAAGACCTGTGGTTGATGCTGGACATCTTTTCTGATGTGTCAAGGTTCATTTAGATAGGGCTGTAGAGGCAGTGGGAATGGTAGTGCCTACTTGGACTGTCAGTGACTCAGGAGGCATAACAGGATCATAAGTTCAAGGCCTGCGTGGGCACCTTGGTGAGCGTCCCCATTTCACAATAAAACTGAAAAAGGAGTCGCAGCTGTAGGCCAGCATAGAGTAGCTGTTTAGCATGCACAAGGCTCTAGGTTCAATCCTCAGCACAGACAAAATAATCGTAAAGGTTAATGTCTTATGGCTTCCCAGGGATAGGAGAGGAGCTCCCCCACATCTCCATCTTTTGTGGATTTGGTTGTCTCCTTTTGGAGGCAAAATATTGAACTCTTCAGATACCTGCCACCATGTTCCCAGTTTCTTTGCACCTGGTGCTAAATGGGAGAGGGCAAGGACTGGTTATTATTATTATTAATTAAATTTTTTCATCTACTTTCCATCCCGTCCAGTTTCTCCTCCCTCCTCTCCTCCGGCTCCCTCCCCTCATCCTCTTTACCCACCTCCATCCACTCCTCCTCTGTCTAGTCTCCTTTCAGAAAGGGGCAGGCCTCCCCTTGGGTGTCAACAAAACATGGCACAGCAAGTTGAAGCAGGACCAAGCTCCTCCCTTAGGAGGTATGGAACAAATTCTGTCTCCCTGTGCTCTGTTGAAATTGCTGTGAGAAACCAGAGCAGCGTGGCTTTTCAGCGAGAGAAAACAGGTGTTTGGCTAAAGAAGACAGCAGTGGCCACAGGTGTAGACAGAAGAACCTCATTTCCCCACGACAGCCCAGTCAGAGAAAAAGACAAATCCATTTTGGAGAAAATACCTGATGATTTTTATATTTTGACCCTTAATAAAGTAAGGATCTCCCAGCATCCCCTCTTCTGGGACTCAGGATATTTTAGAAGGAAAAGATGAAGCTCTATGGGGTATCCCAGGAGGACCTACATGATAGATTATAGATTTTGTTTCTTCCTTCTATCCCAGCTCTCACAACTAAAAGAAAGAAACTTGGGGCCACTGAGATGGCACAGTGGGTAAAGGGGCTTGCTGCTAAGGCTAGTGAATGGAGTTCAGTCCCTGAACCCGCATGGTGGAAGGGGAAGGAGAGAACCAACTCCCACAAGTTGTCCCCTGACCTCCACCTATGTGCTATGGCATACACACACACACACACACACACACACACACACACACACACACACACACAATGTAATAAAAACTTAAAAAGAAACCTTGTGCCACTGCTTTTGATTTCTCACCTGCAACCCTGACCGTACCCTGGGGACTCAGGGGTAGGTTCTGCGTAGGGTGCCAGACAGCTCCAGTTTCAGCATCTCCTAGAGTCTTCATCACCATGGAGACACTGGGTCCCCCTCTAGATACCTGCACGTTGCTCATGAACCAAGCTGCTCTCTCCGAAGTGGCCTCTGGTGTAGCCTGGAGGAAGTACTGGGAGATCTCACAGGTCACCGCCTTCCCGCTGCAGTCCGCATGGAGCAAGGCCTCTGCCTGAGGGATCTGTACCAAGTCCACTGGGGAGAAGGGTGGTCACAGAAGTGATATTAGACGACACCACCAGGCAGATGGGAAGCAGGGGCAGATATGACTGGGACCTGAGCTGTCCCCATGGAGGAAGCTTGGGAAGGAAGAAGGCTTTTACCTGAGGCCTCGAAGATAACAGGTGGGTCGTCTTTGGCCACTGTGCTGGCTTGGAAATCAGTGATGTCGTCTAGGGAGCCGTCATCGGGCACTGGCACCTGCTTCAGCACAAGCAGGGCCCTCTCCCTGTCCCCACTGCTGGCCAAGGCCCCTCGATGCCTGTCTTCTGTCACCAAGAAGCAGTCCAAGACTATGTCGGTGGGCTGCCACTGTCTCTCTGCTGTGGGGGGCTCTGTAGGATCAGTGAGATGAACACCACCTCCCTCCGTATTTGCCGCCCACCCCTTTCCCAAACCACGAGCTGATCACCAGGAAAGGGTGCCTCTGGGTCCTGCTGTCTTGATGCCTTATCCCAAATCCCAGCTTCTGGGGAGGCACCTGCCACCAGGCAGCTATTCGGGGAATTATTTAAGTTCTGGATCTGTCCTGCTCAGAGTTGGGAGGATTTATGCTTTTAAATTTTTATAGTCCAACTGTGGAATACAAGGAAAAATTTTTTGAAAGGCCTTCCCAGTAAAAAAACCAGAAAACAAAAACAAAGGAACAAATCTTGCCATGGGGGAGAGGAGCTGGGCTCTTGCTGTTCCTAGGGACACTGACAGCCATTTTCTCATTTCCCAACCTGCCCAGAGTCCTCTGCTTTCTGCCATTGCTGTGACCTCTAGCCTCCTGCTCCAGAGTCACCTCCCCAGTGATTCCTTAGCCTGGGAAGCCCCTTCTAAGGTGCAGTACCCTCTCCCATGAAATGGTGGCACCCTGCCTTTCCACAGAGGAAGCCTCTCTACTCTTTCTGTGAGCTCTCAGCCGTACCCCTCTCCAAATTGGCTCCTCATGTCGACCTTAGAGCCACACTCATCTGCTGGGCTTAGAAGGCAATAGGAAGCTCTTGTTCTGGGTAGGTGTCTTCCCCGGACTCCCTTAGCTCAAGGCTTCCTTCCCCCACCAGGGAGCCAGACCTTGGCACTCACCAGTCCCTGCTGCCCCAGAGAGAGCCAGACAGAGCAGCAGACACCAGCTGGGCTCCAAGCTCATGGAGGCTGCTCTCAGGCTCCTCGCTGGCTGCCTACTCCACGGTTCCTCTGCTACAGATCCCGGGCTGAAGAGAGGATTCTTTGGAGCGCCCCTCGCTTGGCTAGCCGCTTGAGCTCTCTTCCCCTGCTATCTCAGTCCGCTTCTCTTTCGCTTTCACTTCGACTGCCTTTGTCGCCTGAAACCATTAGCAGCAGCGGCCAGAACCCTCCTCCCTGTCCTTCTGTCCACCCTGCACCCAAGAAATCCCCAGGTGATTTCAAAACCGGTTTTGTTTCCCGTCAGCTCTAAGAGAAAGCGGGAGAGGGGATGGAGTCAGAGCTAGATCTCCAGGACTCCGGATCCTTCATTCTTTTAGGTCCATGTGAAATCCTGTTTGTCTGCCCAGGTGACAATTGGCTATTCAGATCCATGACTCCACCGGTGAGATGGGGTGTGGCCTGGCTGTGGGATTGCAGTCTCAGGTAGCTGGAGAGCTACAGTGTGGAGTTTCACTTTCAATTGTATTAGTGTGTGTGGTGTATTCACGTGTGGGGGTGGGGGCGTGCAGCCACGCCTGTGTGTGGAGGGTCAGTGTGGACCCTGCGTGTCTTCTCCATCACTCCTCCTTATTCTCTTGAGATAGGGTCTCTCTCTGAACCTAGAATTGTTTGGTGCCAACAAGTGCCAGTGATGTCCTGTCTCCACTCCAACCCCTGCCCTGCCCTCCTGGTACCCCTTGGTACAAGCACAGAGGGCCACATCGAGTTTTTGTTTGTTTCCCGTTATTTTCTTTTTTTTTTTTTCTGGTGAAGGGTGCTAGAACTCACCCTTCATTCCATCTTCCCAGCCCCTGTCACCCCTTCCTCCTCTTCCTCCTTTTCCCTCCCCCTTTTTTTTGTAGGAAGGGAAATAACTTGTAGAATGTTCACAGCTGTTACTGGAGCCCCTGGGCCATAAGGCCTGGCTCTGGGTTTCAATGCTTGTCTACACTGAGAGAAAAGGACAATGGATATAGAAATAGAAAACGGAATTTATTTACAGCTTGGGCTTAAACGGAGAGAATGTCTCAGTCTCTGCTTCACCCACAACAGTGTCACAACTTCCAGAGAAGATGGAACCAAAGCAGGAAGTGTATGTGTTTGTAGACAGTGTCTTTCGTGGTAAGTGAGACCTTCGGCTCCAGGGCTTCTGCGGGTCTTCTGCTGGTGGCCTGATCAAAAAGTTTTTTTGAATTTTATTTTTAATCATGTGTCTGTGTGTCTGTGTGAGTGAATGTTCTGTGCTTGGAGGTGTCAGGGGAGGTGGAAGGTGTCGGATTCCCTGAAACTGGAGTTATAGGTGGTGTTGAGCCACCTGCTGGTTCTGGGAATCAAACTCTGGTCCTCTGGAAGGACAATATGTGCTCTTCACCACTGAGCCATCTCTCCAGTCCTTCGAGGGCCGTTTTCACCCTTAGCATGCAATTTTGCCAGCCGGAGGGCTTCATTTATATTAAGTGTGTTTTATAGCTAGAGTCTGGGCCTCCCCAAGATTGCTGACCACACACTGGGGATCCTGTTTTCATCACTATCAGTCTCAGAAGGGCGGTGTGTCATGTGTACACAGGAAAGGTTCTGATGACGATGGTAGATGGTAGGGGAGATCTCCCTGGATGGTGCCTCAATAGAAAGGACCCCACCCCGTGCTGGTTCAAGGGTAGGAAGCAGGCTCAGGTTTTCGGTAGTCTTCTTGGATGGGGATGGCACTGCCCTCCTCCTCCCTGGGGCAGCTGTAAGGACACTCTTCAGGTTCTGCCTGGTCATCTCCATCTGTGGAAAGACAACGGGCCAAGGCATGGTCAGCAGTAGGGAGGGTGGGGATGAAGCTGAGAAGAGAAAAGCGAGGTAGGGGTGGGGGCTGTGAAGGTGAGAGCAGGGTGGAGTCGGGATGGGGCTTCAGGTGAGGCTAGCAGGGCTCAGATGGTGGGTTTGGGAAAGAGGGAAGGCTGATCTCTTACTTGATCCATGATTCCTTCTTTGACGGAAGAACAAGATTCCTCCCAGGATGAAGACAAGAAACATGCTGGAGAAGGTCACGAAGATTCGGATACAGTCTGAACTGCACAGGGGTCTTCGGGCTGTGATAGGCAAGGGTGCCCAGAGGCTTTGCCAGAGGGTCTAACCTTGGACTCCCTCAGCCCAATCCGTTTTTCCCTCCATCATCAGCCTTCTGCTCGACCAGACCTGGCTAGATCATGCTTTCCCCTCCTTTGCCTCCCACTCTGCTCTGTCTTTCTGTCTGTCTGCCTCCCTCCCTCTCTCTCTTCTCCTTTGTAGTGAGTACTCGTGCGTACATTCAGAGTTCAGCGTGCTCTCTTGAGACAGGGTTCCTCTCTGAACTGGAAATGTGGCTGTTTCAGCAAAGGTGGCTCTGTCTCTGCCTCTGAATGCTGGAGTGACACACGTATTACTCCGGTCTTTAACTCGTTCTCAGCAAGCACCCTTATCCACGGAACTTTCCTGCAGCTCTGTACCCCTATTCTTCACCCCGTGCTTAGGGGTTTCCCAGTCGCTGTCCTCTTGGCCTCTTTCCTCTGCCCTTTCTCTGAGGAATGGGGATTAGTAGAGAGAAAACTCACATGACCAGTGGGTATAGAGAGTTGAGTCAGGAGGCTGCCTGGTGTGTGCAGGCCAGATCGTCCTGGCCTCTGGCATCACTGGAAGAAACAGACAGAATCTGTCACAGCAGAAAACCCGCCCTACTTCCTCTCCACCCCCGGAGGATGCACTGGACTGGAAGCCTGTGATTCTGCAGGAGGGAGACAAGTTGGCCCAGAACCTAGCTCGGGGTAAGTGCAGATCGGGTAGTGTTAGGTGGGCTGCCCCACTGCCTCCAGCGAACTGGACAACGGGCAGCCTGCTACATACCTTGGGCATAAGGTAGGTGGGTGGGTGGAGTGTGTGAGTCTGAGGCCTTCGATGGCTGTGTGGTCAGCGCAGGCTTTAGAGGAGGGTCACACTCCATACATTCCTTGTCCCTGCACTCCAGGCCCTTGGAGCAGGCGCACTCGGCGTTGGCAGTGACTGTGCAGTTGCGAATGAGAGGACCTTGGGAGAGGGGAGGGCCAGGAGAAACAGGATACAACAGGCCTTCAGGGACCTGAACCTGTTTTCCCATTTCCATCACCTCATCCTTGCCCACCCCTGCCCCTCCCTCACTGCCACCTGCTACCTTGCTATTGTTTCTGAAGAAGAATGGTTGACAGACAATTCATGGGCTCAGAAACAGGAACTGAAAGTCGGAGATTGTATGATTTCTTTTCCTACTCTCCTCTACTTTACAGCTTTTGATTGGCATGTCATACACTTCTGTAGAGGTATACGGAGCATCCAAGAATAAGAATACAGAAATGGAGGTCCCAGAAATAAGAATGGAGAAATAACAAAATATAAAGTTATAAGCCTAGGAGAATGAGAGCAGGCTGTCAGCAACTTTCTCAGCAGCTTAAGGATCGACTACTAACAGTGGGTGACTTTGCTTTTCAACCGGCAGCTGTGTCCCTCTTCAAACTGAGGGTCAGCTTTTAGATAACCCCCCGGCTACTCATGACCAGCAACTGGCGAGAGCTCTAACTACAGATCATTCTTTCTCAAGGCTGCATAGTATTCCATTGTGTGGATATACCGCCATGCCCGTATCCATCCATTCTGCTGCCAATGGACATTTGAGGAGTCGCTAGTTCTTAGCCATTAGGGACAGTGTCCCTATGATTCCCAATAGTTTCTTAACTTTATCATAGACTAGCTTGATTGTAGGCATCCATTGCTCTTAAAATAGAAAGTTTAGTTTAATGGAGGACCAGTGCCGATTAGACTTGGGGTTGAGGGGGGAGTGACTCCCTGGAAGGCAGCAACATCTGGATGTGGGACAGCACTCTGGGAATTCCTGCAGGTAGAAGAGGGATGGAGAAGCAGTGGATGGCAAAGGCCTACATCAACTCTGACAATTTTCTTATGCTTATGGCTTATCAGGACAGAAAGAAGGACAATTCCTCTATGGTCCTATGGCCTCTTTTCTGAATTCTGATCAAGTTGCTATGAAAACTTAGTTCCTCTGTGGCCTGTTAGGAATTGTGAGTCAGCCTGGACCAGGATCTGCTTAGGAAGAGTGGGAGAAGCCTGGGAAGTGGTGGGGGAACGAATGTGGAGAGGGAGGGTTCAGGACACCGCTGGGCTGGGCTGCTGACACTGGGCGAAGTGCTCTTGTCTTCAGTTGGGTCCAGACTGTACCTGAACTGACCATAGACTTCCCCTCTTAAAGACTGGGGTCTAGGGAAGGCCAGACCCAGTGGACCTGCTCTCTGTTGCCGCCCTCTGGCTGCCTGATACCTTGGATTAGGTTGAGACCCTCAGACAAAGGTGAGGGTTGAGGGCAGCAGCAGAAGGCCTTTTGACAAGGCTACAGAGAGAGCCAGGAACTTTGTTTGATTAAGGAATTCCCAACCCTGTGGAGGCTGCTGCCAGGGAGAGAGAATCTTATTTCTAAGTTGCCTCAGGAATATTTCTGTTGCTTTGTTGGGCATGGTGGCACATGCCTTTAATCCCAGAATTTAGAGACAGATGAATCCTGGAAGAGGCCAGTTTGGTCTATGCAGCACTCCAGGCCAACCTGGTCTACATAGAGAAAACCTGCTGCAAAAAAACAAAAACCAACCAAACAACAACAACAAAACCATGTTGCTTTTTATTATGGTTTTGTTCTTATTGGTGTATAAGAATATGGAATGTTTCATGAATCTGTGGTGCACAGGGCCGTGTTAATCTTTGTATCTTTTCAGTTTTAGTGTATGTGCTGCCGAAGAGAGGGCCCTGGACTACGACTAACACCCTTTAATGCTGCGCTGGGGACGAGCCCAACTGCTGAGTTGTGGAAAAACTTTTTTTTTTTTTTTTTTTTTTGGTTTTTCGAGACATGGTTTCTCTGCAGCTTTGGAGTCAGTCCTGGAACTAGCTCTTGTAGACCAGGCTGGTCTCAAACTCACAGAGATCCGCCTGCCTCTGCCTCCTGAGTGCTGGGATTAAAGGCGTGCACCACCACCGCCCAGCTTTTTTTTTTTTTTTTTTTTTTCAGACAGGGTTTCTCTGTGTATTTCTGGCTGTTCTGGAACTAGTTATGTAGACCAGGCTAGCCTCAAACTCACGAAGATCCACCTGCCTCTGGGTTTAAAGGCATACACTACCAAGCTTGGCTCAATGTTTTTTTTTTAAAAAAACAGATTTATTTATTTATTATGTATACAGTATTGCAGGCCAGAAGAGGGCACCAGATCTCATTACAGATGGTTGTGAGCCACCATGTGGTTGCTGGGAACTGAACTCAGGAAGAGCAGGCAGTGCTCTTAACCACTGAGCCATCTCTCCAGCCCCCTATGTTTTGTTTTTTTTCTTTAAAGAGTATAATATTAAGTTGTGAAGTGTTGAAACACACCTTTAGTCCTAGCACTTGGGAGGCAGAGGCAGGTGGATCTTTGTGAGTTCGAGGTCAGCCTGGTCTACAGGGCAAGTTCCAGGACAGCCATGGCCACTCAGAGACCCCTGTCTTGAAAAAAAAAATTAAAAGAAAATTTAGTGAAGTCACATGTTCAAGTCACAACTAAGTCTTGCTGGGATATAGGAAAACCTACTTATATGAAATGTTACCACTTGGAAACATAACTCTTTGATTTAGGCACAGTGTAATATGTCTGTAGGAATTATCTGAAATTCCCACAGACAAGGCTTTCGTTGTTATATTTGCTGTAGTGTAGCCATCTGTGATGGTCCTGTTAAATTGTTGTTAGAGCCAGGCGGTGGCGCACACCTTTAATCCCAGCACTCGGGAGGCAGCAGCAGGTGGATCTCTGTGAGTTCGAGACCAGCCTGGTCTACAAAGCGAGTTCGAGGCCAGCCTGGGCTACAAGAGCGAGTTTCAGGACAGGCTCACAAACAAATTGCTGTTAGAATTTACTAGCTGGTTGCCTCCGCTCCCAGAATACTTTGTCTTCTGACGTTACTAAAATCAATTTATACTTCCTACAGAGGTTTTTCTTTCAACAGCAATTAAATTTTTTTTCTGCATGTGAAAAAGTGTTTCGCTAGTAACCGTTATTTCAAAGGGGCCTCTTTAAAGTGCACCTGTCTAGTGACACTAACACAGACTTCCTGAATCCCCAGCAGAGGTGGGGAAATGACAGCGGAGTCTGAAAAGAGAGCTACAGATACCCTAGCTCTTCATTTGTAGAGAGCAGACATTTATAAATTAAAAGAAAGGACAGGCCTATCTGTTTTTTTCCCCCAAAGCCAAGGGGAACCTGGCTTCTGATGTTATTTCCTAACTCCAAGTTCGGAAGAGCTGGCCTGCACGTGTTGTGGGAATACAGGAACACGGGCAGTTCATTGGCTGGAAGTTGCTTTTTTGAGACCTTGGTTTCTGGAACTATCCCTCCTTAAATTATATTTTTTATTTTTCTCCTCCTCCTCCTTGTCCTCCTCCTTTGCTTCTTCCTCTTTTTCTTTTCTTTTTTTTCAAGACATGGCCTCTATGGCCTCTCTGTGTAACAGTCATGACTGTCCTGGAACTCACAGATACCTGCCTGCCTCTGCCTCCCAAGCACTGGGATTAAAGGCGTATGCCACCACACTGGGCAAATTGTGTTTTTTCATTTCTGTGCGTGCTCATGCATACATATGAGCTCAGAGGATAGCTTACAAGTTGATTCTTTCCTTCTACCATATGGCCCAGGGAATGAACTCAGGTCGCCAGGTTTGGTGCCAAGTATCTTTGCCTACTAAGCCATCTCATTTGCCTTTTTTTGTTGTTTGTTTGCTTGTTTTTTGAGACAGGGTCAGGCTGGCCTTGATCTCCTGTGATCAAGTGATCCTTCTGCCTCCACCAGCCTTGTAGTTGGGATTGTGGATATGTGCCACTACACCATTTTATTGTCTCAATCCTATCTACAGAGTTCTTCTCTCCAATCCTTCAAAACTGCATGTCTTCCATGAAATGCTAGCTATCTCCCCACATGCCCTGCCCAAGGCACACACACCATGTTTCAGCCTTGACTTCACTTCCCATGAGCCTCGAAGTAGCTGAAGCTCTCTGACTCCAACTCTCCTGGCTCCTGCACACCAGTTACACTAGCATCGCAACCCTGATGTGCTCAGTATCACCTTTTGCACGTGCCCCTCTTACCAGAGTTGCAATGCCTGCAGCTCTCACAGTGGCGCCGGGCGTGGTAGTCTGCAGAGAAGGAGACACCCGGTAGGCACGAGCCACACTGGGCAGCTGTTCTGTTCTGGTTGCAGTCTTTCACAAGGAAAGTACCTGTGAGCAGAGGGGCCAGAATCAAGGTCCAGGCAAGGTGATTCCTCCAGGCTCCGCAGGCTGCCTGACTTTGCTTGAGCTCAGGCTTACCCCATACACCCCGCTTCGCCTTAAACAGCATCCCCCCAGCCCTGCTGAGGCCCCACTCATACCGGGCTTGCACATCTGGCAGCAGAGTCCTCCCAGAGTCTGGTAATGTCTGGCTGGGCAGCTCTTGGAAGCTGAGGTATCCCAGAGTCCTACCAAGGTCCCCAGCAGGCAGAGCCAGTAGGGAGGTGGCCAAGCCATGGCTACTGCCTAGGGAGACCTTTCCTGAGCCCTAGCTGCTGGTGCCTCCTGTGGGCTCTGGGCAGCAACCACAGTACTTCCACTCGGGTGGTAAGCCGATCTCTAATGGCAGTTGTGGCTGGGCTTTGTTTTTTCTTTTTTCTTTTCTTCTCACAGCAGCCTCCACCCCCTCTTCTTTTCCGCACTCTGGAGAGACTGAAGGGGCAAACCCAGTGCTGCTGTTCTTCACAGACACGTGCCCTCCTTGGCTTCCACCACCCTCGCTCAGTGGCTAACCCATCTGCATACGTTGTTTTTACAGGAGAGGATGCTGCATACACGTGCAGCCACAAGGGCTGGACACTAGCTGCCCTCATCCGTCCCTGGCGTGTCTCCTCGCTCACACATGTCCCTTTCAGAGATGACCAGCTGAAAGAAGTAAGGGAGACTGCAGGCTATTTCTGAAGTTTAGGGGGGTCAGATCAGTTTTAGAATCATGACACTTTCGGATTCTGCATAAAATTGGTGCCACAAAACACCCCATTAGGGGTGGTGGTAGTCTGCAGAGAAGGAGACACCCTTGTATGCCACAAGGCAGCCTCAAATTTGTGTTATAGGGGTGTTACAGGGGTGTAAACCATGCCACTGCTGCTGGTGTTACAGGGGTGCACACCATGTCACTGCTGTGGGTGTTACAGGGGTGCACCACCATGTCACTGCTGTGGGTGTTACAGGGGTACACACCATGCAACTGCTGCTGGTGTTACAGGGGTACACACCATGTCCCTGTTGCTGGTGTTACAGAGGTGCACACCATGTCCCTGCTGCTGGTGTTACAGGGGTACACACCATGTCCCTGCTGCTGGTGTTACAGGGGTGCACACCATGTCCCTGTTGCTGGTGTTACAGGGGTGCACCACCATGTCACTGCTGCAGGTGTTACAGGGGTGCACCACCATGTCCCTGCTGCTGGTGTTACAGGGGTGCACCACCATNGTGTTACAGGGGTGCACCACCATGTCACTGCTGCAGGTGTTACAGGGGTGCACCACCATGTCCCTGCTGCTGGTGTTACAGGGGTGCACCACCATACCAGGCTTATGTGGTGCTAAGGAAAGAACCGAAGACTTTTTCATTCTGGGCAAACACTACCATCTGAACTATATCCCCTGCCCTGAACACAACACACATGCAGCAAAGCTATTGCATGTACAGAGGGGAGGAGTCAGGACGACAACCAGCCTTGCATAACTTGCATCACTGAGGTTTGGTTTTATGACCACACAAGTTCTTCCAGCATTGCTTGTAATTAAAGGTCAAGAGTTAGCCCAGTGTCTCCCGTGTCCCTTTCTGTGCTGTAAGATCACCCTGTAGTCCTTGGGTGTGTGCATGCATGTGTACAGGCGCTTGTGTGTATGTAAATGCACATATGTGTGCATGTGTGTAGAGGTCAGGAGACAGCCTTGTTTTCGTTCCTCAGGCACATCTATTATTATTATTATTATTATTATTATTATTATTATTATTATTATTATTATTATTTTGAGGTAGGATTTCTCACCGGCTGGTAGAGGAGGCTGGCTGACCAGTAAACTTTGACTCTTCCCTTTTCCACTCCTTTAGCACCGAGACAAGAGAATACACACCACCGTACACAGTCTTCCTTAAAAACATGGGATTTGGGATCAAACTCAGGTCCTCATGCCTTCCTGCTGTCACTTCAGCCAGATTTCCTTTCCTTTTAATGCCAGCCCCTGACCCAGATGTGACACACTGGCCATGGGACCTTCACCAACCATCCTCTTTGATCTAATCCCACTTTTATCCTTTTAGCCCGTGACATAGATATGACCTACTGCCTGTCAAGACCCTTGCCAACTCTCCTGCTTGACTTAATCGCATTTTTATCCTTCCTTCCTGCTTCTGGCTGGGTTGGTCACTGGTGTCCTCAGGTACCTGAACCATATCCCCTCACGGCCTAGGGCACCTGGGATTGAAGGTGGGCTCCTATGTGGGCCATCTCAAGCCTGTTGACTAGCTCCTCTGGGCAACCTGATTTGAGACTCTTGGAGTCTCTGCTCTTGAGTTGTATGAACCTTTGAACTCCCCCACTCTTTCCTCAGTGACTTATCTCAAGCACACTTCTCATTTGGGGGCTTCACAGTTGTTTCCAAGCTGCTGGTGAAATGTCACAGTCCTGTGGTCGCACCTGGGGGACGTTAGTAGATCTGTTCTCTCATCTTGCGCTTCAGTTTCCTGTCGCTTCATTTTTTCCACCCTTCAATCCTCCCCCTCCACACCCCGCCCAGCCCTTCAAGGGTCCACTCAAGCCGGGAGCCACAGGGTGTTATGATTTATACAGTTGCTCCAGGGAAGTCACCCTCCGCCACGTGCCCGTCATAGACTGTGACAACGTTGGGACTGGAGGAATTCGGTTCCTGGTTCCCAGGCTCCGACATCATCCCCTTAATCATAAACCTGAAGGCAGATGTGATGGGGGTGGGTAGCTAATAGTTGGTCCTGCAGGAAGAGGTGCAACCCTGGCATTGAGGAACTTCAGAGAGAATGTTGCGGAATGGGGGCTTGGAGCGCACGGAGAATTTAACATCCTGATCGGTTGGACTGTAAACTGCGTACTCACTTAAGGCTTCCATTCCTGGAGTCAAAGGCTGCCTTCCTCTTCCATGTATTCCTCCACAAGGGTCAGGACAGGAACAAGGCCTGCCTGGTTCTCCTGGAGTATCTCCTGTTATGCTTTGATGTGAAGTGTCCCCTCAAGGGTCACTCATTGAAGGCTTTAGCCCGAGCATTCTATTGGAAGTTTATCTATGGAATCCTCCTTTGATGAGCTCAGATCAGAGTTAGTGACTCGCTGGGATCAAGCCTTTGAAGGCCGTGCCTTGTCCCAAGCTTCCTCCCCCCTCCTCTGTGTGTCTTTTTCTAGCTGCCATGAAGCTTTAATCTGCCACACTCTTTCACCATAAAGCACTGCTTTACTGCAGGTCCAGAAACAATGGCATCATCAATCATAGTTGACATCTCTGAGACTGTGAGCCCAAAACAAGTCCTTTCTCCTTTGAAGTTGTTTGCTCAAGTATTTTGCCACAGCCATGAAAACCAACATACCTTCATCTCCATATTCTTCTTATCGTAAAACCGGAACTCTGAAGCTGGACATGATCACACATATCCATGTAGAACTCTAGGTCCTCAGAAGACTGAGTCGGAGGATCATTTGAGTCTGGGAGTTCGAGACCATCCTGGCCAAAATAGTGAGACCCTGTCTCTCTCTCATACACACACATACAAGATAAACCAAAACTCCATACCTACTAAACGGTAACGTCCTAATTTTCCCTCTCCTTAGCTCTTCATATACTTATTGATATTTGGGTTTCTTCTTTGGAGAAATGTTTATTGAGTCTTTTGTTCATGGTTTAATCATTTTTATTTTAGTTATTATTTTAGATACTAATCTTTTATAGGAAAATGTTTTTGAAAATGTTTTAATAATTAAAAATTTAAATTAATAATTTATTTATTTAATGTATATGGATGCCTTTTTCCTTCCCTGGCAGGAATGAAGATATCCTTTGTCTAGACAAATAATTGCAAAAATGGTCCTCAAGAAACTGAAATTTCCCCAGGAATCTCATGCTGGAAGAAGGAAAAGCCTGAAGCTGTGTCAGCCAGAGGACGATCTAGCCTCCCAGTGTTGCTCACATCTGGAGAACTAAATGTGTCAGATGGGAAATGGTCAGTTAAAAATCACTGTCGTGTCAAAGTTGCTAATCACGTGTCCCTGAGATGGGATGCTCATCTTGAATCATCAGGTGAACTCATTGTCATCATATGGTTTTCTCTCTCCTCTCTCATTTATTTTGAGGCAGTGTTTCTCTGTGTAGCCCTGGTTGTCCTTGAACTCACTCTTGTCAACCAGGCTGACCTTGAATCCAGACTCCACCTGCCCTTCCTCTCCAGTGCTGGGATTAAAGTCATGCTGGACATATCTCAATGGTTTCTATATGGAACTAGAAGAGCAAAAGAGGTGGTCGCCTGAGGACTCAGCCCAACATTGCTGATTTGGGAGATAAAAGATGAGATCTGTGAGCCTCAGGATGTCCAGGAAAAAGAAGCAGTTGCCACCCAGCAACCCTGACTGGAACGAGCCAAGAGAAACCCATTTTGTCCTGTTTTGCTATGCTGGGGACTGAAGTCAGGGGCTCACATATGCTAGGCAAGTATTCCACCTCTGAGCTGCATGCCTAGTTTCGACTTCTGTCGTATAGAACCTGAAGGCAGGAACCGAAGCAGAGGTCACAGAGGAACACTGCTCCTCATGGCTTGCTCAGCCTGCTTCCTAGGGATGGCACTGCCCACAGTAGGTTGGGCCCTTTTACATCAGTTAGCAATCAAGAAAATGCCCCACAGACATGCCCACAGACCAATATAATCTTCTCAGATAAATCGAATTGAAAACCAACGTTAGCCATCACAGTGGCAGAGCTCTTATCTAACATGCTCAAAACACTGGGCTCCATTCAGAGCTCTGATCACAGAAATTAGAAAGTAGGTAAACAGTTCGGCGAGGGTACTTCTGAGGTGGTCATTAAAACCAATACTTGCACTCAGAGCCAAATCTACTAATCACAGTATAAAAGTATTGTGGTAAGAGTTTTAAAATATAATGAAAACCACTGAAACTCATTGCTCTTACTAAATATATTAGTATTAATGCTTTCTCAAATTGTAAAAATTTATTTACTATTTATTTATATTTTAGTGACAACAAGTAGATCCTTTATATTGCAAACAAGCAAATGTTTTATTGTTATTGTTTTTCCCACAGTTACCTCATCCTTATGTTTTTGAATTGTGAACATGTAATTTTTGTTTCACTTTTTAAGGTCTCTATATATTTATATGGAATTTGTACTTGAATATGTAAATTTGTGAGTATAGTTTAATAAAACGTATAATGAAATGTATAATTGGAGCTCTGCGTGAAAGTTATTTTATAAATGCTATACAAGACCAAAACTGTTCAGAAAAATCAAGCTGGAACTAACTGAAGACTTTCCCCCCACTGGCTGGTTCCCACAGTGTTGGAAGGGGCTGTGCAGTCCTCTGGGGAGAAACACCGTCGATGGCGTTGCCCAGAGATGACTCCTGAATGCCGCAATACTGACCTGCCTGACAGGGTATTGTCCACTGCTGTAATCGCGGCGTGAAGGTTATG
>JAQHUG010000165.1:1090120-1107011 GCA_028555095.1 Dicrostonyx torquatus
GATAGGAGGGAGAGAGAACTGGGATTGGTATGAAGAATAAGATTGTTTTAGAAATAAAATAAAATATTATAAGTGGAAGAAGAAAAGAAAGAAAACAGGAAAATGTCCCGTAGGCAGGCCCACAGGCCAGACTGATGGACGCAATTCTCAATTGAGATTCCTTTGCCCACATATGTCGAGGTCCATGGAAGCTGACAAAAACTAATCATGATAGCTAGCATACATGGGGTCCCATGTTCAATCCCTGCACTGCCAAGCAGGAACGTTTAAAGAAGGAAGCCATGATGCTATGAACATTCATTCATGCACAGGTTTTTGTGTGACCTTGTTTCTCACTCTCTTGTTAGTCTATACCCACTAACGGAATCACTGACTCATAAGGTATATGAGTCACCTTTTCTATTGCCAAGGTCAAACACTTATCAAAAACAACTTAAGGGAGGATGGTGGCCAGGCACTCTGTGCTGTCCGGAGGCAGAAGCAGGTGGGTGCTGTGCCCTTTCCCAAGGGGTGGTGCCATCCACATTTAGGGAAGGTCTCCCTACCTGTATGAATTACTTTTCTATTGCTGTGATAAAATACCATAACCAAGGCAACTTTCAGACAGAAGGATAAATTTGGGCCTATGGTTCCAGAGGGCTGAGGTCCATAAGGGTAGAGGCAGTATGGCAGCAGGCAGCAGACATGGCAGCCAGACGTAGAAGCTGAGAACCAAGGACTCACATCATGAACTTCAATCAGGACATTGCGGGGGGGGGGGTGCAGGGAAAGTACTGGAAATGGTTAAACCTCAAAGCCTGCCCTCCAGCCCTGACATACTTCCTTTAGCAAAGCCACACCTTTTAGTCTGCTGCAAATAGCACCACCTACTGGAGAACAAGTATTCCAGCACCTTAGCCTATGGGGGACATTCTCATTTAAACTACCACACTACCTCAGTTAATCCGATCTAAAGTCCCTCTCAAGAAGGACTTGAAAAAAGAGAGTTTTTTCTTAAGGGAATTCTAGATCTTATCAGGTTCCATTACAAGTCCATTCCTTGGCAAAATTACACCAAGACATTGCTTTTAAGCCATAACCCTCCATCTTCATTCATATAATCACAAAGCCATTTTACAAGGTAAATTCAATTCATCAATAAATGTCCCCATAGTCTGTAAGAATCCCAACACTTTTCAAAAGTCCAAAGTCTGTTCTCTGAACTGTGAGTGCCTATACAATAAACAGGTTACAAGCTTCCAGTATACATGGCACAGAACGAATATTCCACTTCAAAAGGAGGAATGGGGACATAGCAGGGGCTAATCAGACCAAGGCAAGACTGAAGCGCAGCATGGCAGATGCCAGCTCATGCATCTCCATACCTGGCATCAAGGGTTCATGGGGCTCCAGATAGCTTGGGCTGCCTCCCCCTTCCCCCAGTGCTGCCTGTAGCACTCACTGCCTCCTGATCCAGCCCCTCCTCATGTTGTGTAATCTTCCTGATATGAACAAAGATATTCTAAAGAGACTGACACTTTCCCCTCTCTTTGGCTAGCGAACTATAACTAATGACTCCCCAAGAAACTGGAATTTCCCATGAATCTCATGCCTGAGAAGGAAGACTGGTGCTAGCCAGAGGAGGAATGTGTTTCTGGGAAAGAGATTTCACACAGTTCTGACAACTTGTTGGGGAGAGGAGTGATGGATGGGACGTCTTGAACAGGACCTCGCTTCTCTACTTCAATCCAGACCTCACATCAGGACCACAGAAATAGACTTGACTGTCCCTGGAACTCTTTGTTCTTCTTCCTAATGTGGCCACACCTGATGTGGGATGCCCCTCTGTAGGCTGTGAATATGTTTTATTGCCATTGGTTAATAAAGAAGTTTATTTGGCCGGTAGCCAGGCAGAATAGAGCCAGGTGGGAAATCCAAGAAAAGATAAAGGAAAAAGGAAGATGGAGTCACGGAGATGCCAGCTGCTGCCAGAGAAGAAAGCAAGATATAAGAGCTAGTTAATAATAAGCCTGAGTTAATAGGCCAACCAGTTTGTAATTACTCTGAAGCCTCAGAGTGGTTTAGGAACTGGCGGGCCGGAAAGAAACCTCCAGTTACATACACTGAATCAATCACCCTTTCCTGCATTTCACTACGACTCTGCCCTTGAGGATGAGTGGCCAAGCCTGGGTTGTTAGGGCTGTTAAGGCTCAGGCTCTCATTAGCCATGACCAGGAGAAAAGACATTTTGGGTACTGTCATGCATAACTTGTCACTGGTGTGTGGGTTCACGCGGGTCCGAGAAATGAAGACTCAGAGACACCTGAGAATAAACTTAATCTCTGCGGCTGCAGGGGACTCAGTCTCGGTGAACTGAAGCACTGTCTCCTCGCCTCAAGGCATCTTTATTTTTTCCTGTTTTTGACACTGGAGCTAGTAGATTTTCATATCTCAAAACAAACTGATAGAAGCTTCCAACAGTACAATGCCAGGTGCAAAGACCTGATTCATGAGGTACCACGGTTTTCTGGGTTTTCTCTAACCCAAGTTTTGCACAGGTTTTGTATCCCTGGGAAACTCAGTCAAAATCCTCTTAGGGCAGCGAAAGGTATTTGTAACCCAAAGGAAGGCCCAGGTGCTGTGCGAAAACTCCCAAGTCAGGCCAGGTATAACCCTGTGGGGTTTCATGGCTACTGGAGGTTTTGTTTGCTATCCCTGTAGTGCTAGGTCAGGGGGACATTATACCACAGGGTACTAGCCACTTGATCCCAGACAGAGAAGAAACATGAATTAGTCCCACACAGTTTCTGGAACCATCACATTTCAGGGATTTTCCGTACCTTCCCACTTCATTCACTATCAGTTTCTCTTCCTTCTATTTGGTCAAGCGCAGACACAGGTGCTCGGAGTTTCTTTGGGATTCTTGAGTAAGTTTGACCTTTGGTGAGCTTCTCCCTGGTAGTGTGTCTTCTTGTAGTTTTGGGTCTCCTTTGAGCTGTTTTGGTTTTGTGCCATTTCAGCCACGCTTTGGTGACTGGCTTTGCCTTTGGCAGTTCTCTATTGCTGAGGTTTTGCTGAGGTAATTGGGCTACTGTGCTCTGTGTGTGAGACTGTCCTTGTTATTTTGACAGCTCTTTTGAGCAAATTAGGAGTTCTCTTGAACTATCTGGGCACTTACCATGTTACAAGGAAAGTTGAAGTCTGTTGGTCTTTTAGGGCTCTGCTTTGTTGAGCCCTTGGAGGTCTGTTGAACCATTTGAGACATGGAATAAGGGTGTTGCCATTTCTACTGTGATTTGTGTAGCTATGAAAACAATGAACCTGTACCATCCTGATGCTCCCCGAGGAGGAGAATTCTAGTTGACTTACTTTTTGTAAACTTAGGATAGTTAAATTAATTTGCTCCTAGAACTTCTGAAAACAGTTGAGCTGAAAATCTCTGGTGACCAGTTTTTATTTTTTTAAAAAAGCTTTTATTCGTGTGTGTGTATGTGTGTGTGATGGGGATATGGGTGTCCATGGAGTTCAGAAGACAGCACTGGATCCCCTGGAACTGAAGAAAGAGGTTTTGTGGTGCCCTATATGGATGCTGGGCACAGAACGTGGGTCCTCTGAAAGAGCAGCAAGTACTGTTAATCAATAAGCCACCTCTCCAACCTCTTGAATAGTTTTAAACTCATTGAACACTAAAATACTGTTTTTTGGCATACTTAATTTGAAATGTATGTATGTGTGTTCAGGAATGCAAAGGCTTAAGAATGATTTGAGTGTTGTATTAACATATATAGTGAAAAGTCTTGTGTAGGCGAACTTTTCTGTCTCACCAACTGCTCTCCAAATAACCACACAGAGACTTATTATTAATTATAAATTCTTGGCTGCTAGCTTAGACTTATTACTAACTAGCTCTTACAACTTAAATTAACACATATTTCTTATCTACCCTCTGCCACATGGTGGCACCTTCTTTCAGCATGGCATGATCATCTTTCTTCTCTCCATGTCTCCACGTGACCCCTGAAATCCTTTCCTCTCTTCTTCCCAGCATCCTCTTGTAATGCTCAAAATCTGGAACCCCAAAATACCATCAAGAGACAGAACCCATAGGATCCCCGATTGGTCTCTCTCCGTAGGGTAAGATGTTACCCATTTCTGATTGGCCCCTCCCTGTGGGGTGAGAAGTTCACAGTTCCAGTGGCTAGGGCTAAGGTCAAGGGAAGGTCAGGGGCTTGACTTCGCTGACTGGGTGGGGCTGCTCAGGTCTTTGTGCTACAGCTGCAGTTCTGCTGAAGCCTGGATCTCTCACTCTTAGTCTGGTTCTCTGCCTAACCTTATCCTGCCTAGCTGTAGGCCAGTCAGCACAGTGGCATATGTTCACACAGTGTAAAGGAATATTCCACAGTCTTGGGTTTGGGATTTAAGGGGACCCTGAGATAGGATTTCAAGGGGACCCTGAGACAGACTGTCTTTTGGGTAAGAGGTTTGTGAGAAGACATGTAAATGCCACAGGGGGACAACAGGGCAAGGGTTCTGAGGAGAATTCAGGCCCAATGCCAGACAGATAGTATGGAGGGGGTGAGGTGGGGCCCTCTGAGGAGTACTCAGGCCCAGGTGGAAAGAATGAAGGCTTCTTTTAGTTTTCTCAGGAAGGGAGGAGGTTCCATGTCATGTGGTTGGTGAGTCAGCCATGGCATGTTCCTGCAAACAGGCTGTCTGCTTCCTGGACAGGGAGTAGAGAGGGAGTTTGCATTTGAGAAAGGAAGGGAAGACTTTGAAGGTGTGGAGAAAGTAGGAAGGAGGAGGCTCGGTTAATTAATGTGTGACCACCACACAGGTGTCACAGGCAGCCGCCGACGGCTAGGAGTCTGTCACTTATGGCAAGGATGCAGAATCAGCTCTGTGGGAGCTGGGAGACACCGCTGTAAACAGGCATGGCCTGAGTAGAGTCTGCTCTGAGTGCTGACACAGAAGAACTGCGCTTCTGTCTCTTTTTCTCACTCTTCCTTTGCAAAGTAATAATAATTAAAACATAGCAATTTAATAGTGAACTGTAATATTTGGGACTAAAAGCAAAGAACCAAAAGCAAAACCTGGTTAGCTGAGGCTGCTGACTCCGTCCGTGTTGCCTGTTGGAAAAGAGTAAGCGGCTCGCGAACAAACCAAAGTAACTCGCAGGGCAGTTTTCTTAGTTTTGCAAAAGGTGTGCAGTAACCCAAACCAGGCAAGCAAGCACACCAGGATGAGAGCAGGTGGCAACTGTGTCTCTTTCATTGGTGGGGAAGGGTGTGACAGTCTGACACTCTCAAATGGTAGTTCTAGAAACTGAGGCTGAGAAAATCGTTACAGAGTGTACAAATGCATAACTAGCATCTTACTTAAAAAATGTTTTTTTGAAGCTCAAGGACAATTTTATTAATAGTTTAAAAAGAAAACTCCAGAGCAAGCAAAGTGCAAATCTTGGTCAGAGCCTAGAGGAGGGAGACAGGAAAGGAAGAAACACGTTGTGCGGTCTGAGGTAAGCTGGCATGGAGGCAGACAAGTGCCTAAATGACCACATGGCAGGGAGCGGGCTTTAGAGCAGGAGTAAGGAGCCCAAGTACCAGATAAAGCTACGGAGGCTCTGGCAGCATCTGAAAGAAAGAGACAGGAAAAGGAAACACTGCAGAATGGTCGTCAGAGCCGCCAGAGCCTTGAAGAGGGGACAAGAGAGCACCGTGGAAGCCCTCAGTAACGTGGGACCTGCCGCTTGTCCAGGAGACCACGATTGGGGATCTATTTGACCCCACAGCTATCAGGAATAAGTCACTTCTCAGTGGCCATGTCTCCAAAGTTATCCATATTAAGCTTAGTGAAATGTGGATCATCTGGCAGCCAGGGAACTGGGACTTGGCTTATACAGAGCCTCAATCATACATCCTTACTCGACGCCCTGGTGGAGATGGACATGACCTGGCCAGTGTGAACTGTGGCCAGTGTGAACCTTGGCCAAGTGTGAACCACAGCCACTGTGCCCTGGGGCTTCCCAAAGGCCCCATGCATACCTGTCTGGAGCCTAGACTGGGGACAACATTGAGATCAGAGACTTGAATAATTGCCAGAAAATTGTCTCCAAGATCCCTTTGGGCAACCCATACAGTCAACAGGCTGCATCCACAGCCAAGGAAGTTGCTGTTGGCAACCACTGAGTACCAGGCTCCCGTGGGAAAAGTATATATATACAAGTTTCTGTATTTTCCTAAGATAATTGCTTCTTGCTATTTTTCAAGACTTTGACTACTTGGAAAACGAGGTCAGGGTTTGTTTATGTATCTCTGTGTGATAAAAGTTTTTAGACGGCCACTTTAGGGCTGGGGGGATGGCTCAGTGTTAAGAGTACTTACTGTTCCTGTTCTCCATTTAACCTAAACCTCAAAAAAAAAATTAAAAACAGGGCTAGCAAGATTGCTCAGTGGGTAAAGGTGCTTGCCACCAAGCCTGACATTTGAGATGGATACTGGGGACCCACAGGTAGAAGGAGAAAACCAGTTCCTGTAAGATGTCCTCTGACCTCCACATGCATTCTGCAGCATTCTTGCTTGCATTCTCTCTCTCTCTCTCTCTCTCTCTCTCTCTCTGTGTGTGTGTGTGTGTGTGTGACAAATAAACAAATACAACTTAAAAAGCAACAAGCCGACACCTCCTGTCAGGACTGTGAAGACCGACTTGGGGAGTCACCGGACCTCTTTGATCTTCCAGTGGCCCTGTTGACTAAACCTGCTTTTCTGCTTTTTAATACAACTTACCTGTTTAATTGTCCGGCTGAACAGGCAGCCAATCCAGATCATTAAGGTTATCAGAGCTCAGGCTCTGACCCTCAAAACTCCGGTAACGTCACAGCTCTTGTCAGCAGGTGTCTTCTACACCGGCACTCTCAACATCCTGTGGTCTCAGGCAGCGTAGGCTCTGCCTTTACAATTTCACCTGATATCCTCTCAAAGCCCTACTAGCTGGGACTCTAACTCTGAAACAGATTATCTGTCCTTAGTGGCTCTCTGGAGCCTTGGTGTAGCCTCTGCAATCCCTGTATTCTGGCAGGTGCCATGGCTGCCAGGCAGTCCTGTGCCAAGTTCTGCTCCAGCAGCTCAAGGTATAGCCTGGCCTGGTTGGACCACTGTGTCCACCGGCTTCTGTGTGGCCCCAGGGAGACAGTTCCCTACGGCGTCTTTCTGGGACAGGGAACTTCTTCCGCTGCGTAGTTTAGGCTTTCACTACTCAGATGAGTTTTCACAAGATGGAGCCTTCAATGGCTGGCACTTTTTCGACTGTGCTCCAGAGTACGAGGGTTCTCTCTCTCTCCCTCTCCCTCTTCTCCAGCTCCTTACTGGGTAAGGGCAGTAAGCAGTAACCATGACACAGTCTGAAGATTATACTGTTTTGAAATTTCTATTTCTTTTGCATTCAGCTTCACTCACGTTCTCAAGTCAGAGGGAGATTAGAGACGGATTCTTCGCCACAATGCAACATCAATAGACTGCAGCTGAGTTTCTGACAAAGTCCCTGTCCCCTCTGAAAGCTCACAAGTAGGACCTCCATTGTGTGGATTGCTTTTGACACTCTGGTCTCCTAAACGCCCACCAGGATGGCACATTAAAGTCTGTTTCCAATATTCTAGAGTTTTCTAGTTTGAAGCTTCAAATGCTTCCATGTTCTTCTGGCAATTTTGTTCCAAAGGTGAAGAACCAGGCAGTCGAGTTTATCAAAGCCATGGTCCACCTCCCCCCGCCCCACCTTTAGACAGGGTTTCTCTGTGTAACAGCCCTAGCTGTCCTGGAACTCGCTTTGTAGACCAGGCTGGCCTCAAACTCACAGAGATCCACCTGCCTCTGTGTCCTGAGTGCTGGGATCAAAGGCGTGCGCCCCCCCCCCGTGTTACTTGTCTTTTATATTACTAACAAGGAGTTTTTTCTCCTTAATATATTCCAGGTACTAAATTCTTATTGGGTATTCAGCTTTGAAGTGCCTTCTGGACTGGTGAGATGGCTCAGCACAAACTTAATAAGCAGATGTCAGTCACTGGCCCACGTGAAAATGTCTGATTTATGTGCACATGTGTAACCCCAGCACTCCTGTGGGTGAGACAGCAGGACAGATGGAAGAATTGCCTGGAGACTCACAGCCAGCTGCCAGGAGCACACAGAGTAACAGAAACGAAAGATACAACTGTGACAAGGTGGAAAGAGGGAACGGACTCTCAAAAGTTGTTCTCTGGGCGCTGGAGGGTCGGATGGCTCAGCAGTTAAAAGTGCTGGCTGCTCTTGCAGAGGACCTGGGTTCAGTTCTCAGCACCTGCAAGAGGTGGCTCACAATCACCTGTGACTCCGGTGCCAAGGGATCTGATGCCCTCTTATGGCCTCTATGGGTGCTGCATGCATATGGGGCACATACAATAGGTAGACACACACTGATACATACACACAAGTAAAAATAAATTTTAAAGCCAGGAGGTGGTGGCGCATGCCTGTAATCCCAGCACTTGAGAGTCAGAGACAGGCAGATCTCCCTGAGTTTGAGGACACCCTGGTTTATAGAGTGAGTTCCGGGATAGCCAGGACTATACAAGAAAAACCCTGTCTCAGAGAAAAAAACTTAAAAAATGTAAAAGTTGTTTTCTGACCTTCATATGCATGTTTTGGCATGCAAATGCACAAGGACAGGTGTGTGGGTGCACATGCACCCAAACACCTTCCCCACACTAATAATAATGAAAATAATAATAAAACACGGGCCTGGAGAGATGGCTCAGCAGTTAAGAGCACTGGCTGCTCTTCCAGGGGACCTGGGTTCAATTTCCAGCACCCACATGGTAGCTCACAACTGTCTGTAACTCCAGTTCCAGGAGATCCTACACCTTCACACAGACATACATGCAGGGAAAATACAAGTGCACATTAAATAAAAACAAATTTATTTAGAAAAAAACACCCCAAAATAGTATTTCTTAGCTTTCAGTTCTCTGTCGTCTTCCCTTCCTCTTTGTTTGTTATCTTTTGATGTGTGACTGCTTTCAGTCTTGAATTTCTATTTTTCTCTTTTGTTCCTTACGCTTTTGATGATGCACTTAGAAACTGCCACCTAAGCCGAGGCCACAGAGGTTGTCACCTGCCTCCTTCTAACGGTTCTATAGTTTTAATTCTTGTATTTCGTTCTTGGATCAATATGAGTTGATTTCCTTTTACCTCAATGCTGGGGTTGAACCTGTGGCTTCATACATGCTAGGCAAGTGCTCTCACCTGTGTTACACCTCAAGTGGAGTTTTTAAGGTTTTTAAAAATAAAATCTCAGGTAGAAGTCAATATTCATTCCATTGCTGGTGGATATGCAGTTGTCTCAGCACCTCAAGTCAGAAAAAAAAAACTATTATTTTCTCACAGGATAGTCTTGGTACCCTCATAGAAATTAGTTGATATGGTTCGATTTCTGGGCTCTCAGTGTTATTCTGTTCATCTACGTCCATCTTTATGTCAGCCCTACAGTTTTGGTTACTGTAGTTCAATAGCAAGTTTTGACATCATGAGTAGAAATTGGGGGTGGTAGTGCATGCCTATAGAATCCCAGCAGTTAGGAGGCTGAGGCAGGAGGATTACTGTAAACCACATTCCGCCTGGGCTATGGCGAGACCATTCTCAAAAGAAAAAGGAAATTAGAAGTATGAGTCATCTGCCTTTGCTCTTTTCTGAAGTCATATTTTTTTACGTTAATTTGTTGATTCATTTTGGGTGTGGGTGTGAGTGTATCGTGGCACGCGTGTGCAGGTCGGAAGACAGCTTGGAGAAGTTGAGCTCTCCTTCCACTATCGTGGGTCCCAGGGATCACACTCAGGTTGTCAGGCTTGGTGGCACATGTCTGTATTTGCTGAGCCGCCTTTGTGGCCTCTCCAAAACAATTCCGTGCCTTTTGAATTGCTGTATGAATTTAGGATCAGTTTAACTTATGCATAAAGGAACAACTGGAATTTTCACAGGCATCGTCTTGGATCCACAGCTGGAACTTGGCAGTATTGGTGCTCGAACCCTTTCAGGTCTTCACTCCGTGGACTCCCAAGTCTTCGGATCTGGTTAGTTCTTATCAGTGCCTTTAAAGATTTTGTCGTTTACACTTTATAAGTCTTACAATTTATTTGCTAAGTTTCTTAGTAAGGTTTTAATCTTTCCGATGCTATTGTAACTGGAGTTTTTGAGATAGGGTTTCTCTGTGTAGCAGAGCCCTGGCTGTCCTTTGTAGACCTGGCTGGCCTCAAACTCACAGAAATCCCCCTGTCTCTGCCTCCTGAGTGCTAGGATTAAAGTCACACCACCATGCCTGGTTTTATTTCATTCATTCGTTCGTTCATTTTAAAGAAGACAGTATTTCATGTAGTCCAGGATGGCCTCAAATTGATTTTGTAGCTAAGAACTACCTTGAACACCTGATTCTCCTATCCTCTATGTCCTAAGTATTAAGACTATAGATGTGGCTGGGTGGTGGTGGTGCACTTGGGAGGCAGAGGCAGGCAGATCTCTGTGAGTTCAAGGCCAGCCTTGTCTACAGAGTGAGTTCCAGGACAGGCTCCAGAGCTACAGAGAAACCCTGTCTCAAACAAACAAACAAACAAACAAAAAAACAGACTACAGATGTGACACTACATCCAACTAATTTTGTTTTCAAGTTATCCATTGTGTAAACTGCTTATTTATTTATTTAAGAGGGTCTCCTGGAGCTCCGGCTAGCCCCAGCCTGACTATAGAATGAAAGACGACCTTTAATTCTTGGCCTCTCCCTCCCAAGTGCTGAGATGACAGGTGAGTGCTGCTGGGCCGGGCTGCACATCGCCTTTTGAAGAACGCAAATGTTTTCTCTATAGCGCAGGATGATAGCGAGGGCTGTAGGTGTGTTGCTATGGCAGCCTGGGTGCTGTTGCTGGGGTTCTGCATGTAACTTATCTGAAGTCATAGATGGAGCGTTAGATTCTGTGACATGAAGGGAGCGTGGCTGACTAATTGTTCCCACGCTCCCATCACTTCGGGTGGCTCCCTGGGCTGGGAAAGTTTGAGCAGAAGTATGTGCTTGTGTCTAGAGAATCCTTGTTTCTTCCAGATGCCTCTCCTCCTCAAGGGGGCAAGGGCTGTGGTGAGATGGCAAAACTCTGAAGGAGTACTGGATCATCTGAGGTAAGTGTCTGCCCTTCCTGAGACCATCCCTTGAATCCAACCCTTGTGTAGGCTTGCTGTTCGAGGTCTGCAGTACCAGGAGGGTGTAGGTGGGGAGGATGAGTGGATGGGTAGACGGGGTACTGATGCTTGCCTCAGAGGGAGAATGTGCGCACTGGAACAGTGAGTCACCAGCTGCTTCTCTGCCAGGCCTGAGCGCAGTGTGAGAACTCCGTAGTGTGAGAACTCCCGGTGCCTGAGGCGGAGCAGGACTCAGAGTGGAAGGGAAATAATAGAGCCCAGGAGGACAAGGTCGAGTAGGCAGATGGGAGAGGATATCACCTTTCCTAGAGTTCGGAGTAGTAAAATGGGAATGTCAGGATCGGCAGTGTGGGTCGGCAGTGTGGAGACTCCAGGGTTGGTACTGTGGAGACCCCAGGGTCGGCGGTGTGGAGACCCCAGGTTCGGCGGTGTGGAAACCCCAGGGTCAGTACTGTGGAGACCCCAGGGTCAGCGGTGTGGAGACTCCAGGGTCGGCGGTGTGGAGACCCCAGTAGACCTGGAGACTGAGAAGCCATGAGCACATATCCATGCTAAAGAATGTGACAGACTGGCAAGGGGCTAGAATAAGAGGTAGGATGGTGTGTGTTGATTTCTTTTTCATAATTTATTTACTTTTACTTTTTGTGCATTGGTGTGAGGGTGTCGGATCCCCTGGAACTGTGAGCTGCATTGTGGGTGCTGGGAATTGAACCCAGGTCCTCTGGAAGAGCGGTCAGTACTCTTAACTGCTGAGCCAGCATCTCTCCAGCTCCTCATTATTTTAAGACAAGGTCTCTCTGTGTAGTCTAGTGACATAGGACTTACTGTACAGATACAACTGGCTTTGCGTTCTTTATCTTTCTGCCTCCACCTCCCAAGCACTGATTCATACGACCATGCCCAGTTATTTGTATATTTTTGTACTAGAGGTTATAGAAAAATGGTCTGTGAATAATTACTGACATTGTAAACAAATATTAGCTTATTAATCAATTTAAAGGTCTAGTATTCCTTATGCCTTTTAAGTTCAAATTACACATCTTGCCATTATGAAGCTTTACACATATGTGTGCTGGGGATTGAGGTTGCTTAGTAACCTACCTACCCACTGAGCCATCTTTCCAGACCCCATCACTCTTTTCTTTCCTTTTTAGAAGCAGGGTCTCACCAGGTAGTCCTGATGGGCCCCGTAACTTGCCACTGTGCTTACCTCCCATTTATCCTTTTCAAAATTAAAATTTTATTAACTCAACTTGAACAGTCTAAATGCCATTGTATATATATATATATATATATATATATACACACACACACACACACATATATATATCCCATTGGATCCTTTTAAATATTTTAAAGTGCTTGTCTAAATTTAACATCAAATATATTTGGTTTTCTTTTTAAGCATTTAGATGCATGACAGGGCAGATATCTTTTTAGAAAGAGTCTTGCAGCATAGCCAAGGTTAGCCTCAATACTGTGTAGCCTCGGATATCCTCAAACTCTTGATCTTCCTGTCTCAGTCTCCTCAGTGCTGGGATTGTAAGTGTATATTACCAGACAACCAACTCCAATGAGAAAAAAAATCCCTAGCCACTTAAATGCTTCTTGTTAGTCTAACATGTTTACATTTAGCAATCATAATTCCTTGAAATATTATAATTGTTTACAGTCAGCATGTAAACATTTCCAACTTGGAATCACAGCCCTAGTCAGCGTTTCTATTGCTGTGATGCACACCATGACGGAAAGCTGGCTGGGGAGGAAATGGTTTATTTGGCTTACACTTCCACACTGTAGTCCATCACTGAAGGAAGCCGGGATGGGAACTCAAACAGGGCAGGAACCAGGAGGCAGGAGCTGATGCAGGGGCCATGGAGGGGAGCTGCTTACTGGCTTGCTTATCATGACTTATTCAGCTTGCTTTCTTATAGAACCCAGGACCACCAGCTCAGGGGAGGCACCACCCACAGCGGGTTGGGCCCTGCCATACAATTACTAATTAAGAAAATGCCCTCCGGATGGATCTTACAGAGGCATTTTCTCAACTGAAGATCCTCCCTTTCAGCCGACTCTAGTTTGTGTCAAGGTGACATAAAACTAGACAGCACCATCACTAATATTGAAATGATGACATCTTTAAATTACACGTTTTCAAAGCACAATGAGGCAAATCTATAGCTCTCCAGGTGAAACCCTTTGTAAAACCTTTGCAGAAACTTTAACAAACGTCGCGGTTCTTGTGAATAAGAGTCGCTGTCTAGCGTGAGTCTCATGTGCTTCGCTTCTGCCGCTCATTTTAGTGCTTAGATCTTACATAACCCTGAGAGAGGGGCCGAGGAAGGCTGGGACCTCTGCCTGCCTCTGTGGTGAGCCTGAAGACCGCTGTAGGGGTCGCTGTTGGGCTTGCTTTTCAGGGGAGGAGAATGGCTGAGTGTGAAGTGGAGACAATCAAGAAGCAGCTGTGTCCCGTGCCGCACCTCCTCCAACTCTGATAAGGGGAGTTGTCCACAGCAGGTCCCAGCCCTCTTTGCTGGGAAACCGAGCTCCGTCCAGGAGCTAGAGAGGGAAGGAGATCCGACTGGGCCTGGGAGGGATAGAAATCTGGCAGCCGCTGAGTTTCTGCAGCCAAGGTCAGCCACCTGCGCCGCTGACTCGCAGAGCACTGTGGCCACCGATTCCGTCCTGCATCTGCCTCTCAGTGTTTCTACGCATTTCTCTTGTGGCCAGCCATAACCCATAAGAGGAGGAATCTCCAGGAAATGTGGTCTTATCTTCACTGAGATGGTATGAAGCTAAGGAGAGGGCTCCAAATCTTCCTAATGTTAAAGGATCCATGCCCACTAACGGCCCTTTCACTGGGGCATCTGCAGTTACCACCTCAGGAAGCCTGAGTGCTCTCCTTGGCAGAGTTGCCAGGCCTCCATCCCAGAGTTGGGCTCTGTGCATCTAAGTGAGCATCTTAGTTAGGTTTTCTATTGCTGTGATCAAACACCACAGCCAAAATCAGCTAGTATCTCACCTTACAGCTTATGAATGGAGGGAAGTCAAGGCAGGCACTCAAAGCAGGAAGCCGGAGGCAGGAACTGAAGCAGAGACCATGGTTACTGACCAGCTCTTCATGCTTCCTCATCCTGTTTCCTTACACAATCTAGAATGGTTCCCAGGGGGTTGCCCCCCCCCCATCAGTCATTAATTAGGACAATACTCCACAGACTTGCCTACAGAGCACTCTTATGGAGGCTTTTTTTTTTTTCAGGTAAGATTCCCTCTTTCCATATATGCCTGGGCTTGTGATATTTTTAGCAAAAAGCAACCAACACAGTGAGCCTTGCAAATTTAGTACTAGAGTTCCTTAAAGCTTTAAACTGAGCTCAACATCGAACAATCCTGATGTTGTCGAATTCCCCACTCTCGATGAACTTCGGTCTGTGATGTCTCCTGGGTGCCTGTAAACCTCTGAAAGAGCACTCACAACGCTGGAATTGTGCTAATGACCCCAAGCACTAGACAGAACTTGCAGGGTTTCTGGAACTTTCCAGGGTATGAAGACTAAGTAAACTGCATTCACCCAGGATCGGAGCTTCCACACCCGGGGTGGAGATGCCCCCAGGGAGGAGGACGGTCAGTGGTGAGGTTCCGTTCAAGAGGAGCAGATGAGGTGAGGCCCCTAAAGGACGGTCACGGGGGCCTTGAGGGCCGGTTTCATAACCTGGAACTCCAGGTTCCTCTTGGCTCTCTGAGGAGCCCTGGTTTACCCCACGCTTCACTTCCACATAATTTGAATGGAAGCCGGGAAGTGGGGGGACGAGGGGGGGGGACGGACACGGGGGGGGGCGGGGCCGGGACACACAACGGGGGGCGGGGACCAGGTCTCTATTGTCTGGGCTTTGGGTGCCCTCTGGTGGTGGAATATTGTTTTTGGGTTTTCACCGTGTCGGCGCCCTCAGGTGTCCTTCTCTACCTTCAAGGTCACTGCTATTAAAGGGGAAGAGAGTCGGCAGAGAGTGTGTTTAGCCTGTGTGCAGCTCTGGTTCATTCCCTAGAATCAAACTGGCAGAGACGCTGGGAGCTCAGTGTCCTCTCAGGGCTTAGCTCTGTCTGCAGAACAGACTAATCAAAGTCTGAGGGCTACAGGGACGCCCCTAACAGGTAGGGAAGGCCACTCATTGACGCAGAGTGATTGGTCTCAAAGACGTGTCTGTGACTGTCTGTAATACACTCAGAAGAGCTCACCAGGGCCTTATTTGATCTCGTTTTTTCTTGCCTAGACTCTAGGCCAGTGGTCTTTAGGGTAGTTTTCTCCGGGTGGTAGGGCAGAGGTGGGTATCAGGCATCCCTTTGGGACAAGTGTTGGGTTTTTATTTCAAAAATGACTTAATCAGAATACTGCAACTAGGCTTTGGGGGAGCTAGTGGTCTCTGGGGGACCAGAACCCATAGGGGTTTACATCTCTCCGTTCTAGGTCTCTGCTCCCGTCAGTCTCTCAGGGGGTGATGCTTGCGGATAGATCTGCTACCCTCTGAGGAGGTGAACAAGATATGTTCCAGCACTGGTTCCCTAGAGGAGGAGGAAGGGCCCGGGTGAATTTCGACTCGTGAGATAAGTGGTATCAACCAGAGGGCTGTAAAGAGGACCCGGTATTGGGAAAGAGATGTTCATTTTACGAAAATGCCTGAGAAAAACAAAGGCCGGCACTATGTAATCCTAAACCAGAGATTGTCTCCATGTTGCCGGGTGTGGGGGAATCTGACTGAGATGAAAGGCAGGCCACACTCTGAAAGTATCTCCTGAAGCCTTGGCTCTTAAACTTCATTTTGGATGGATCTCAGGTGGCTTGAAATGTCTGCGATAGTTTAAAGAGGCAAAGCATCTAGGGCGCTCTCACCACCAGGCTGACGCCAGCTAGAAGAAAGCAAGCCACAGTTGATCTGGGTCCCTTTAACCCACTTTTGAAGGGATTTCCTTTTGGTCAGTAAATGCTGGAAAAGAGAGTGTTAGAGCTGGGCGCCCTTATTCTGTCTCCTCTATTTTCAGGAAAGCAACACGAGGGCCAGAGAGCCAAACTGCTCTTAGCCAGCCAGCCAGTCACTCCTTCATAAAGTCCAGTCAGCACTTCCTGTGTGCGAGGAACTGGGCTTGCTGTGTGAAATCGAAGAAGGAGGAGAAAAAAGAAGAGGAGGAGGAGGAGGACCACTGTGAATGAGGTAGACATAGAGGCATTTCATTTGTATTTTAATAAATAAAGCTTGCCTGAGGATCAGAGAGTAAAACAGCCGCACTGGTCAGCCTTACAGCGATGACACACACCTTTAATCCCAGCAGCCACATTAGTTTGTCATAGAAACCGGGCGGTAGTGGTGCATGCCTTTAATCCCACGCTAGCTAGAGAGGAATATAAAATGGGAGGAGACAGATTTCAGGCTCAAACTAATTCTGAAATTCCTGGAGGCAGGAACACCATTTTTTTGGACTGGGGAAGAGGTAAGAGCCAGTGACTGGCTGCTTTCTTTTTCTGATTCTCAAGTTGAACCCCAATATCTGTCTCTGGGTTTTTATTAATCATGCTACAGGTTGTAACATGAGGGTCCTGCTCGTTGGGGTTTCTGTCCCGCCTGGTACCCCGCAGACAACAAGCCCCAAAGAAAATCACACAGAGAGTCTACATTAGGTTATAAACTGATTGGCCCATTATCTCAGTCTTC
>JAQHUG010000165.1:1156672-1184692 GCA_028555095.1 Dicrostonyx torquatus
AAAAACCAAAAAAAAAAAAAAAAAAAAAGAAAAAGTGAAATGAATTTTAAAACCTTGAATTCCAGCTACTCAGGAGACCGAGGCAGGAAGATCACAAATTTGAAACTAGTCCGAGCAGTTTAGTGATAATATTAAAACTTTAAAAAGTCACTAAGGTAGGGTTGTAACTCGGTGGTGGAATGTTTTCTTTAGCATGCAACCTGGATTCCATCCTCAGTACCAGATGAAGAGGGAAAGCAGATCTCTCTGTGGGCTACCCTAAGTCCCAACTATCACATGTCTGCTAGAATATAAACTGGGGTTCCAGCAATGAGAACTATTGAGGGATCGGGTGGAGAGACCAGAGCTCTGGCTGCTTTTCCAGAGGACCCAAGTTGGGTTCTCCGCATCCATGTTAGTTCCAGCTCAGGGACTCCAGTGTCTCTGGCCTAAGTGGGTGCCTGTACTTGCATGCACATGCCCACATGCAGACACACACACCTACACATAATTAAAAATCATCATGTTTTTAATCTTAAAAGAATTATTGAGCCAGACAGTGGTGGCACACACCTTTAATCCCTAAAAGAGCCAGGCAGATCTCTGTGTGTTCAAAGCCAGTCTGGTCTACAAAGTTCCAGGACAGCCAGAGCTATTACATAGAAAAACTCTGCCTGGGGGGAAGAAAGGAATTACTAAGTGTCAGGGGGCATAAAATCATATCTTCTAGAATACTTACATAAATATAACTTGAAACAGTTTTTATAATTTTTTACGTTACATTTTCTTTTATGAGGGGCTAGAGAAACGGCTCAGCGGCTAGGGATATACAAGGCAAGTGTTTTAGCTCACTAAACCAGGGTCAGCAGCCTTTCAGGCTCTAACTTGAACGCTGTACACTTTATACATTTTACTACATTGGGAAAGAGTTCAGTGGCTTCTTACTGCTCCCAGGGTAAAGTCCCAAACTCTTATTACAGTTTGTATGTCTGGGCAACCTGTTTCCTGTTTACCTTTCCCGCTTCAGCTCCCTGGAACCAAGTTCCCTAGCGCTAGGCAAATGGTTCCTTCCGTCCCAGGGCCCTTTACCAGCCATTCCCACCTCCCCTTCACGGCTCTCCCTGGGGAGCCCTTTCATTACTCTCTGGGTTGCAGGGGTTCCCGGGTTCGTGCTTGCTGTCTCTAGCAGGCATTTCCTGACCTCCCGGCCTCCATCAAATCCCAGTCCTGTGCTTCTCAGTGCTTATCTCTCTGCAGTTATTACACAAACTCCAGGAAGTCCTCAACCAAGTTTGTTTTGTTGGCTATTTTATCTTAAAATGACTGCTACACAGAAAGCACTTAATGTTTTCCAAATGTGAACTTTGAAAGTGTGGCCCAGATTAGTTTAACAAGCCACCAGGCCCAGTCCATGAATGAGTGTGAGCTGGGATGCCAGCTCATCAGCATGTCCTGCTGATTCTCTCTGCACAAGGCACCCCAATATCTCCTCTCACCAACACCCTGCTCCAGGAGCTTCTGCCCAGCCTCTCCTCATTTACTGACCGTCTGATTTGGATAAAATGCTAAGACATGGATACATCCTTAATATAGCAAAATCAATACATCTGTTTTAAATTCCCATTGACTGAGAACATGCTAACTGCAAGGGTCGGCCGTGGTGGAACAAACATGAACAAGGTATGTGCTCACGTAGGTGTGTGCTTACATTTTTAAAAATTCTTCTTATTTATGTATATGCTTGAGTGTTTGCTTGTCTATAGGTGTCCCATGTGCATGCAGTGTCCATGAAGACCAAAAGAAGGTATCCAACCCACTAGAGCAAGGGTAACTGGCAGTTGTGAGCTGCCTGATGCAGGTGCTTGCAATTAAACCTGGGTCTTCTGCAAGAGCAGCAAGTGTTCTCAATAGTCGAGCCATCTCGGTAGCCCCAAAGTATATGCATTTTTTTTTGTTGGTTTTGGTTTATTCTTGTTTTTGTTATTTGTCCCAGTAAGGATTCTCTTGCTTTGATAAGACATCATGACCAAAAGCAACTCGGGAGGAAAAGGTTTTTTTCAATTTACAGCTCATAATCCATCCTTGAGGGAAGTCAGGGCAGGAACTCAGGGCAGGGACCTAGAGGCAGGGTCTGAAGCAGAGGCCATGGAAGAGCGCTGCTTCACTGGCTTGTTCCCATGGCTGGTACAGCCTGCTTTCTTATGCTCCCCAGGACCACCTGCCTAAAGGTGGCACTGCCCACAGTATGCTGGGTCCTCCTACATCAATTCCTAATTAAGAAAATGCCACACAGACTTACCTACAGTCCAAGCTTATAGAGGTGTTTTCTCAATTAAGATTCCCAAACAGGGTGGTGGAGGCGCACATCTTTAATCCCATTGCTCAGGAGGCAGAAGCAGGAGGATCTCTGTGAGTTCCAGGACAATCAAGGGTTACACAGAGAAACCCTGTCTTGAAAAACCAATAAATAAATATGTCAAAACAAAAAATAAATTGAATGGTCTCATTTCTATAGTACTTAATAATGATAAACACACCTAGGATGAACAAGACAAGAGAAGGTGAGAAAAGATTGAGGTGCTACTGTAGGACTCAAGCACTCAAGCAGAGAAGTACCAATAGACAGACAGATGTGTTACAGTTCTGACAGGAAGAGCCAACATCAGGAAATGTCAGCTTTTCCTAATTAACCTGTATACTCAATTCGGATACCAACCAACAGGAGTTTGTTCCGTACTAGTACAGTGCAGACAGATGTAGTCCACAGTGTGTGTGTGTGTGTGTGTGTGTGTGTGTGTGTGTGGGAGAGAGAGAGAGAGAGAGAGAGAGAGAGAGAGAGAGAGAGGGAGAGGGAGAGGGAGAGAGAGAGAGCGCACATGCACACACATGGAGATTAGAGGATGGTTTTTAGGAGTCCGTTTCTCTACTTTTACCATGTGGGTTCTGCAGATCAAAGTTGGTCATCGGGTTTGGCATCCAGTGCCCTTACCTGCTGAGCTGTCCTGATGGCCCAGGAATACCATTTCTTCGAGTCCTCCCCCCTTAATTTTATCGAACAGCGTGTAGTAATTTTAAAAACTCTAACACGTTGGAATGATTATTAAGGATTCGTGTCATTCAGCTCTAGCATGACAAAGGAGATTTATCTTGGTGACGATGTAGCCAAGCATTACTTACTTTGTGCAGAAGGAAGCTGGATCCAGTTTTCATAGTCAACCTTAAATAACCCATCCACGCAGACTCCTGGGATATGTGTTTTCTTGCCATACCGTCTTGATGAAGGCCAGCTACTGAGCTCCTAACACTTGGATCCACAAGAGTTGCCTTTTATGGAAGGAACAGTCAGCTCTGAGCAATCCGTCAGGCTCTGGGTCACCTCTGTTGGGCCGTATGGTGGATACATGCACGAGCAACAAGCATTTACCAGTGAAGGGGCAAGTTTTTTAATTATTAATTTTTAATAAAGATAACACACACAATCATGACTGCTCCCTCTGAGCTAGCCCAGATTTCTGTTCTCCAGCAGAGCTGAACTTCACCCATAGAGATGAACTTGGCCTCCTTCGTGGTGGATATTGAGTACCCATTAATCTTTTCAGCCAACCCTGATTTCCACTGTGCACAGCGGGGTGTTTGGGTGTGTGCTGAGACTTGATGCCTGTGAAAGACAAGACCACTGAAAGACATTTATGCGGGCCACTTGGGCACAAACCCCTTGCCATTTGCAGTTGACTTGAACAAATGACTTCCTCTGTGTCTGTTTCCTCCTTTGTCAAGGGAATGTGCTTAGGTTTTTTGAGAGGACCGAGTCGGACCATATTGTAGGTGTGTTGAATGCCTACAATATTCCCCTGTAAATACTCAGACACTGTTGCTTAATACGGACACTATCTGGACCAATCCTAGGGACCCCTTCCAGGAGCACCTTTGAAGGACTATATTTTTGTGTCTTCAACTTTGCCTTTGATTTTGTCCTAATGGTCTAGTGTTTCTCTATAAAACCCAAGAAAATAAAGGATCTCAATCTTGTCTTTATTTGCAGGTGGTTACAATTTATAAATACACTTGCCATTTTTCTCCTGTTCTCCTGGATACCTTATAACAATACCTAAACCCCCACTTTCACTGTCTCACCACCCTCTCCCCCAGGAGCAAGGGAGGGATGCTCCTTCATGTGGCTTTATCTTCACCCAGGCTCTGTCTTGGTCCACATGGTATGAGCCCTCAAGGCCTGTGAAGATTGAGGATGAGCACCACGAAGCCTTGCAAGGTCCCGGTGATGTCCTTGCCTGTGACTGGCTCCCTCCTTTGCCATGTTTAAGGTGCAGAGAGGCATGGTGGGCAGCAGCTAGGCTCACAAGCCCTGCCTGTGTCTGAGGCTGAATGTGTGCAGCCTCTGGGACTGGTGGCTCTGCCACAAAGTCTCAGGCTCGCTCAGACAGTAGTCAGAGTCCTGGGCAGGCACTGTGCCTTGCCAGTGTCCGGTTCTGCTCTGAAGAGGTGTCTGAGGCTTAGTCTCTTAGGCCTCTGCTTCTCAGAGCCTCCCCAGACCCTGGGAGTTCTGGTGCGCAGAGCAGCCTCAGGGAGAAGGTGCTGGACTCTGTCCTCCTTGCCTTTCTCAGACACCATCAGGCATCAGGCGGCACAAAGGTTCCCCAGCCCTGTCAGAGGGCATGGGACCCTAGTGTCTCTGTCTCAGCCAGATGCCAAGCTTTGCCATCCTCCTGGTAAGGTGTAGAGAGTACAGAAGGATCAGGGGCCCCTTCCTCAGGAGTGGGGTATGGAGGATCAGGGGAAGCGGGGGGATCTCCAGGACCCCGTGTCCCCCCCAGCACTGGCCCATTGTATATATAGATATTGCCAGTGACAGTCACTGAGCCTCCGGTCACATGGATGCCATTTGCACCTGTGGGAGAGAAGGTGAAATGAGGAGGGGTACTTCCAGAATTCTTCTCCTTTCCCCCAGCTCCACCTCTCATTTGCTATTTCTTCGAGTCAGGGTCTCACATAGCCCAGGCTGGCCTAAAATTGCTGTGTAGTGGAGGATCCTGGTCCTCCTGTTTCCAGTGCTGGGAATGCAGGTGTGCCCACACCCCAGTTCTCTATCGCTCTCTGATGTGCTGAACACACTCTTCTGTTTCTTCCAGACTCTTCCCTTCTGCTTTGCCTCTTGATCTTTTTATTTCATCTGGACCTTATTCTTTCTCCCTGCCAACTACTCCCATCTCTCCCTTCCTCCCCACACTCCTTTCTCCCTATGGCTTGTCCAGCTCACCGTGGGCCACCTGGCTATGTTCCCCGTGCTCAGTCTCCAGCTCTCTAGCCTGGACCAGGGGACTCTGCTGTTGAAGCACCACTTCCTCCAAGGCTGGGGTCACTGGGGGTCCAGCAGGGGCTGGGGACAAGTCCCCAGACGTGGGAAGAAGTGGCTCGGCCAGGTCAGGGAAATCTGGGTTGGCTCTTGGAGGGGAACAGGGGGGAGATTCTTCTCCCTGTAGAAGAGAAAGAGAGAGAACCAGCCGACATCAGAGGCTAGACTTCATCGTACCTTAGTTCCCACGCCCTTTTCCTTGTTTTCTGGCAATGTGTTCATTGTGTCTGCACCTCACCATGCCTCAGGACCTTTGCACTCGATGCTTCTCCAATTTCTAGAGCACTTTCCAAGAGTCCCCTCGTTAGCTTCCTCATTTCTTCAACTCCCTGCTCAAGTCACCAGTGCATCAGAAAGGCCTTCCCTGCCCACCTGTCACTCACTGGCCAGCTCACTTTTATTATGGCTGCCACCTGATGCACAATTATTCTTTATATATCATTATTATTGTTGTTATGGTTTTGCTGTGTTTGAGACAGGCTCTTATTCTAGCCCAGGCTGTCCTGAATTTTACTATAGAGCCCCAGGGTGGCCACAAACTCATGGTGAGCCTTCTGTCTCAGCCTCCCAAGTGCTGTGATGGTACGGTTGCGCCACCCCTCTGTGACACTGGCAAAGGAGCCCAGGTCCTTGTACATGCTAGCTAGGGGCCTTAACATCCCAGCTTTTGAATTTTATTCTTTCCACTCATTTGCAAACTCCAGGATGGGAGGCTCTTCCTCAGACAGTATGCTGGTGCCAGGCATGGTGGCCGGAACATGGCCGCTCAGCAAGCAATCAGAAAGAATGGAGGCCAAAATCCACCTTTCCTGACCTCACCACCCCACCCCTCCTTGCTGACTTCTTCCACTCCTTTACCTCTGGATGCCTCTTGAGCAGAGTACCTGAAATGAAAACCAAAACGGGTTGAGAGGCCTGTAGTTCCTAACCTTCAACCTCTGTCCCCACCACTGTGTGCTGCCAACCCTAGTGTCCTAGCGGAAGTCAGTACAGCTACCCTTGTCCCTAGCCTCGGAATGAGAGTATCCAGCACCCTGAGAGCCTTGTGCACCAGAGTTTGTCCTTGAATATCCCTCCCCTCCACTGCCACTCCCACGTGGGGACAGGAAGCACTGTCTCCTTCCTACCCAGCTTTCTGCAGAGAGAGGGATGCCTCATCCAGGTGCAGGCCAGGGTAGTGCTGAAGAGCAGAAGACAGACCAGCGGCAGCAGAACGGCCAGCAGCAGCATTGTTCCTGCCAGGAAGGCAGACAAGAGTGAGGACACCAGAGGACAGGGGTGGGGGGATGGGGATGGGTGGGAGGGTGCTTCTCCTAGACATCAGACAGCCTTTTTCCTCTTGGAGCCATCTACCTTGGGCTGTGACAAGGGGCTGAGGCTGACTTCGGAAAGGGTCTCTTGGCAACATGAGGGACTGCCCTGAGTGGTTGACGTCTAGAACACTTGCAGTCAGTACATGAAGGATGCTTTGGCAACTGGTTTTCAAGGCCGGAAGTACGTGAAAGGCAGTGGGGAGGGGAGGTGGTATTTGGATCTAAGGGGAGAGCCCTGGTTCTGTAACTGGACCTGAGATTGCCCCGGTATGCCTGTGAGAACCTTACTTCTGAGCCTGGTCTATGGCGCTCAGGGAGAGTAAGAGTTCCAAGCTGCTCACTCCCTTGCTCATGGCGGGGCTCAGGAAGGAAAGAGGCAGAGAGAGAGGACTTTGGTTTCCCAGGCTTGCCCACACTGATTCACCCACAGCTGTGGCCGAAGGGAGTGAAGACTACAAGGCACGGAGAAAAACCGAACCAGGAGTCTGCACACCTAGGTGCCTGTCTTTTAAATTCAGTTCGCCTATTTGAGCATTGGTTTGTCAGATATAAAAGAAGCAGTTAACAGACCCACTGGCTAAAACCCTAGCTCTGAAATGCTAGTGACAGTGATGTCTGATGCATCCTTGACATTTGATGCAGAGTTGAAAATTTCTGAGAGATCATGGGAAAATATTTCCGATCGCTGCTAACTGAAAAGCTAGGATATGGGGGGGGGATAGCTCAGCGGTTAGCATCTACTCAGTGTGTGCCAACTCCTCCCCTCAAAAAAATGTCACGTGATAAAACCCTTTTATTACTTACTCCACTGTTAGTAAAGAAAATAATTATACAACTAGAAATGCATAGGAACACATGGGAAGAGCCAGACAGAGACGTAAGAGGAGAAGGACTCTAAGTTCAATGGGTGAATTTTAGTTAATTTTCATCTTCTCTCCCTGCTCCCTCTCTCAGAGACAAGGTCTCATCCGGCCCAACCTCAAAGTCCTGCCTCCACCTCCCAATGCAGGGGTGATGGGCATGTGCCACCGCACCTGGTATACATTCTTAAAAAGTTTTACAGCACGCGTACCTTATAAATGGGCCCCATGTGAGAAAGACTCAGATACAGACATGAATCACAAGATTTACACCCCACCCCCACCCCCGGGTGATCTCAGGCAAATTATTCAATGCCTCAGTTTCCTCTTCCCATCAGTGAGGGCGAACAACTCCACTTTATAGAACCACTGAGCAGGTCAGTGGGATCACTGAGGGGCCGGGGGGGGGGTCAGGAGGGCTCGGGGTAGCTCTCAATGCCTGGAAGCTAGAATCACAAATATCTGCCCGTTCAGAAATGTTACTCCATTCTGCCAATTAGCAATGATTACAGTCATCAGAACCACCCCCAGTCAACCACCAGGCTGGGAAACCCGTGAGCTTCCTAGAGGACGGAAACCAAGAAAAACCTAGAAAGAGGCAGATGGAGACTCCTGCAGTTGTGTGCAGCTGAACAGTGAGGTATTCAATTAGGAAAGGAGTCCTGCGAGGAGGCCTAGGATGGAAGGGATACATCACAGCACAGGAGCGTTTCCTAGCATAATAGATGTAATTTTTATAGTGTGTAAGGATATAGTCTACGGATGTTCTATTCCCTGAACAGTGAGGTATTCAATTAGGAAAGGAATCCTGCGAGGAGGCCTAGGATGGAAGGGACTCCAGGATAATGACAGTCAGTCGGAATTACATCACAGCACAGGAGCATTTCTTAGCATAATAGATGTAATTTTTATAGTGTGTAAGGATATAGTCTACGGATGTTCTATTCCCACCCCCCAAGACACTGTCACTCGGGAGCCCAGGCTGGCCCCAAACTCTTGATTCTTCTGCCTCGATCCTCTAAGTGCTGGGGATGAAATGGGTATGCCACCGCACCTAGCTTTCCAAGTTTTTGTTTCTTCTTTAGGTGGTACTTAGGTTCAAGCCCAGGGCCTCATGCATCCCAGGCAAGCACTCTGCCACTGTGCCAGCCCCTTCCAATCGCTTTAGAAGGAATGTTTCTTTCTCGGCCTAATCCTGGGAGGAAAATGCACATTTCCCTGTTTTTCTGGATGAGGAAGACAGAGGCGTTTTCCCAGATCCTGCCTTTCAGACCTCGGCCCCGCTGCTCACCTGGCTCTGATTGATTCCTACAGATGGTGTCAGAGCTGGAGCTGCCCGGAGCCACCTCCACCAGGCCCTGGTTCTCACATCTGTGAAGGAAACAGGACTGTGAGCTCTTGCTGTTCTCCTTGGTCCCTGGAGCTCTAGGAAGACATGGTGTGGGAATGGCCAGGCAAGCGTATGAAGCCAAGGATGATGGGAAGGACATTAGTAGGGCTTCCTGGAGTTGGGGGGAGGTATGGGAAGGGGGACTCTCACCTGGTATGGGGTTGGCAGCGGGCTGTAGGGGAGGAAGTGTTCTGGAAATATCCTGGCTTGCAGGGGACACAGTTGATGTCAGAATCCATAGCTTCATCTGGCAAAAGAAAGGCAGGCCAGTCAGGGTGAGTGGACCAGCGTGAGCCCAGCTTTGGGCTTCACTGATGCCTCCTCCATGCCAAGCCATGTTCTATAGCTGTTACCTTCCCAGCTTAGCTTTAGCCTGCCAGTTTCCCCAGGCTTCCCCAGTGCTGACAGGAGCCACCTTCTAAGTACCTAACACCAGTCCCAATTCATGGCTTGGCAGACCCCCCCCCCCCGCGCCTGTGAGCCTTTTGCAAGGAATGATAGGTATTTTCTGTCAAAGAGGACTCCAGTGGGGAGTCCCCAAAGGACACCTTACAGAGCTCCGTGCCCTTGACACCCAGCCTCCACTGGCTGCCTTCAGTGACCTCTGACCTGTAACCTCGGCTTCCGTGCCAGGCTGGCACACTACAGGTTGCTCGCAGTGCACACACTCATTGTCCAGATACACACAGGTCATTCCTGGCTTACAGCGACACTCAGGTTTTCTATCACTGGCGCAAGGGGCAACCTCCTCGAAGCCCAGCACTGGAGGGGAGAGGAAGAGTCAGAGAGGGGCTGGATCAGAGAGGGGCTGGGGTCGCAGCTGTACCCATTATCCAGGTGGATCCCCACTCACCAGCGTCACAGGAGCGGCAGAGCTGGCAGATGGAGAGATGGTTCCAGTATTCATTGTAGGAATTATGGGGGCAAGTCTCGCAAGCTGTGTCTTGGCTGTGGGTGCATACAGCAGAGACAAACTTGCCTGTGAGGCAAGAGGGGTATCAGGAGACAGGAGTCTATCTCCGCTGCTTGCTGCATGCCACAGAGCCTCTCCTTAGCCTCTCTGTCCCCATCTGGTCTTCATGGCTATGCAGCCACCTCTTCAAATCTCAGTGGCCGTGTGACAATGGCTAATGCTTCTCCCGTCTCTCCCCCATCTAGTTTTACCAGTGTTGGTGTCATTCGGACCCACCTCTACCACCCGGCCTTCCTGGGGCCACTGTTCTCACCTGGGGGACAGCGGGAGCAGCAGACTTGATGCTTGGGCTCGTAGTATTCCTTGTCCTGGTCCCAGCAAGTTTGGTTTTCTATGCGATATGGGGGCACCTTCCAGGGGAGGCGGAGACAGAGAACAAGGCAGGGTCAGCTCTGTGGGCAGAAGGGCTGGAGAGAAGTTTGCCCAGGCCCTCTTTCTCACCTAGCCCATCCCAACTAGCCCCTCCCTCACCAGCTGGGGCTGAGCTGCCATCAGGATCCCGCAGAGTCCCAGCAGAAGTGGCCCCCAGACCAGGCCGCAGGGAGAGGCCCCAGGCAGGCGCATGGCGGCCTTACGGGTCGGCTGACCAGACCGGGTGGAGGCCTGGGAGGAAGGTGGGAAGCCCGGACGTCCTGAGCAGCGTTGGCCACGACTTCCCAAGCCTGGCGGCTGGGCCGACGTGCCCCCGGGGGCCGGGAGCGGCCGGGCCTGGCCTCCAGGGCTCCAGCGCCGGGCTCAGGAAGTGGGAGTGGAGAGAGCCGGCCGGGGGCGGGGGCAGGGAGCTCTGGGAGCAGAGGCCGGCCTGTCGCAATCGCGATCGGGGAAGAGGAACAGGCTTGGCCGCCTCGACGCAGGGCGGGAGGGGGTGGCCGGGAAAGCACGTGAGAGCTGCAGGCCCGGAACCCGGGCCTCCACCTTTCTTCTCAAGCCTGGCCCTCAGAGGGCTGCAGATCAGGACCACCCGATGGTGGGAAAGGGGCGGCAGAGTCGGTAGTTAGCTAGTCTGTCAAGCTGACCTCCAACAGCCTGGGGCAGCGCTGACCTGGGAACACATGGACCTTGAGGCAGAGCAGTGGACAGCTGGGTGCCAGATTGCAAAGCGGATGCAGCAGGGATTGACCGTGCACCCGCTTGAGACACCCAGAGGTGGCTAACAGATGCGGAGCCTGGCCCGTCACCCCTCTTGGCAGAAACTGAGGGTCTGTCCCACTCTGTGACTTTTTAAAGAAAAGCTACCACAGTAAGAAGCCACTAGGCCTCCACCCTGCTGGCCCACCCACATCCCACATTAGGCACACCACAAGAAATTGGAGAGAGTGCAGCTGGTCCTGGACCTGTCCTTCTGTCCTCTGGGGAACTCTCTCAAAGGGAGAGTGGGGGAAGATGTGAAAACCTAGGTCCTGGTGAGTTGGGGACCTCTGGGCTGGGCTGGGTAGCCCAATTCCAGCTTGCATGCCCATAAGCTTGTACCTGAGAGGCCAGCAGTGTAAGTACCTTACCTCTGGAGAAGACCGCTCAGGGTGCCAGGCAGAGGAGTGCAGTTCCAAGGTTGTGGCCTTTTCTTCCCACCCTTACTAGCTCAGAGCTGCTTGCAGTTTTGTGACACCCTCTCTTTCCCCCTTCCACTGGCTGACACCCCACAAGCCCCACCCAACACAGGCTCCAAATTCCAAGTCTGTGCTTCCAGGAAGCTGCTACAGAGCCCTCAAGGAAGACTAATGTCTGCTTTGTGCTGTCTGTCTGCTCCCTGTGAGGCTATGGACTGGCCTGGTTAGGATGTTAAGTCTGGGCTCACAGAGTTTAGCATGATCTGACTTATGCCACATGCCAGGTACACACTCATGGAATAAGTGAAAGCTGTCCACACTAGGTTACTCTGGCAGAACCTACCTGCAGTCCAGGCCTGAATTTCAGATCCCAGCTCATGTCAGCATCCATCCTGCCTTCCTTGTGACTCAGGGGAGTCTCCTTTGGAATGAGGGGAGGTCTTCACCTGAGAACTGGCCGTCTTCATGGCAGATCAGGTATCCAGACAGGCTTTCAGTAGACATGTGAATCGGGTACAGGAGTTGTGGGAAAGACTGAAGGGACCTGTCTGGGATTTATGTCACCCTATCTCCTCACAGGGTATAGGCCCAGTAGCTACACTCTGCTGCCAATTGTCATTAGCAAGTAGTCCAAGACCAAGGCCACCAAGCGTGAGGGAAGAGATACCTGAATAGCAGACCAGCTTCTCTTCTAGGCCCAGGGAGTTGGGGCAGGGACTAGACTCACTTGGATCTCTCTGTAACATAAAGGACCAGGTGTGTAGCAGTGTTAGGTTATTTCCACTCTTCTTTTTATGTTTTATTAGGAAAATTTCCCATATACGGTCCAAAAAGAGAGCAAATAGTATTGGGGTTCACCTTGTGATCATTACCTAGCTTTAACTCACGGCTGGTCTTCCTCCTTCACATAGGGTGTCAGTCTGCACATACAGATGAGCGGATTCTCACTTGAATTTTCTTCCCTTACTTATTTGTATGTGAATATAGCAAGTGTAACACAATTCAAATTGGTCTTAATAATAAAAGCCCGGAGTTAGATATTAGGGGTTGAAAGCTGAGAGATCAGAGACACAGTGCAGTCAGCTACTAGAGAGACCTTTTACCTCTACCGAATCCTCAGACTAAAGGGCTATCCTGTCCTCAGACTGCGTCCTCAGACTGCAATGACCTCCTCCTGTCTCTTCCCGCGGGATCCCAAGTGCTGGGACCAGCTTTCTGTGAGCTGTTTCTCTTAAAGACTGGATCGATTTCGTGGAGCCCAGGGTGGCCTAGAATGAACAGATCCATCTGCATCTGTCTCCCAAGTCCTGGGATTAAAGGTGTGTGCCACCACTGCTGGCCTCTAGTGGCTTAGCTCTGCACTCTGATCTCCAGGGAAGCTTTATTTGTTAAAACACAAATTATCACTACAAGTATATTTGGGACTATGGACACTTTTCCAATCAGAACTCAGAAAGGTGGGGAGATGCAACCAGACCTGGCATCCTACAGGGACTGCAGACAGACAACTCTTTTTTTTTTTTTTTTTTCAAGACAGGGTTTCTCTGTGGCTTTGGAGCCTGTCCTGGAACTAGCTCTTGTAGAGCAGGCTGGTCTTGAACTCACAAAGATCCGCCTGCCTCTGCCTCCCGAGTGCTGGGATTAAAGGCGTGCGCCACTACCACCCGGCTCAGACAGACAACTCTTAATACAAAATGGTTATTACACTGCCCCTCCAGCCTTCTTCAGGAGGGCAGAGACTTCGGGGAGAGAAACTTACAATTCTTAGCGAGCACAGCGTCATCTTTGTTCTTTCCTTTTCTGCATTTTCCTACCTCCTGGAAACTTTGATCGATGTCCACTGGACACACCAGATGGGGAGACTCCCAGAAGGTGTGAAGGGCTCTTCTCCCAGGCCTCCTTCACGGAGGCTTACTGAACTACCCTTCTCCCCGTGGCCCATGAGTAATCCCCAAGAACTGGTGTGTGGGTCCCTCTAAATACTCCTTCCTGTCTTCTTCCTCACATTTCCCTTAGCCAACTGATGCCCTTAGCCAGCCCAATAGGGCTGAAAGACAGAAATGAACGTAATACATGAGAAGTGGGCTTTCCCAGTATTTGGAATGTCACTGGGAACAAAGCCTTACCTAGTTATTCTCAGTCTTGGTAACTTTGCTCCCCAGAAGACATTTGGCAATATCTTAAGACATTTTAGGTTGCAGCTGCTTGGAATTCCCACTGTCACCTAGTGCAGAGAGGCCAGTGATATCGCTGTGACCTGCAGTGCAAGACAGGCCCAGACAACAAGGAACTGAATGTCTGGGAATGCCAGCAGCACTGAAGTTGTAAGCCCTGTACTGACCAAAGGGGTAAGTCTCTAATGGGGAACTCCTCAGCATCTTTCCAGGTCACTAAAGGAACAAAAAAGGATGCTGTTTGCCATAGTAGACAGCCTTGTAGTTAGCACTAAATCTAAGAGTAAAGGGGTTCATTTAAGTGGGTGACTTGTTTTTATACTAGAAAGCATAAAAGCTGAAAAAGGAAATTTCTATAAATTAACAAATCGAAACAATCTACCTCAAGACCCAGCACTACTGCTATTGGGTATACACCCAAAAGACACTCAATCATACCACAAGGACATGTGCTCAGCCATGTTCATAGCAGCATTATTTGTCATAGCCAGAACCTGGAAACAACCTAGATGCCTCTCACCTGAAGAATGGATAAAGAGGGCTGGAGAGATGGCTCAGTGGTTAAGAGCATTGCCTGCTCTTCCAAAGGTCCTGAGTTCAATTCCCGGCAACCACATGGTGGCTCACAACCATCTGTAATGAGGTCTGGTGCCCTCTTCAGGCCTGCAGACACACAGAGAGACAGACTACTGCATACATAATAAATAAATAATAAAAAAAAGAATGGATAAAGAAAATGTGGTACATTTACACAAAGGAGTGCTACACAGAGGTAAAAAATAATGACACCAGGCAAATGGATGGATCTAGAAAACATCATATTGAGTGAGGCAATCCAGACCCAGAAAGACAAATATAATATGTTCTCACTCATAAGTGTTTTTAGACATAAAGCAAAGAAAAACCAGCCTATAATCCACAACCCTAGAGAATCCAGGCAACAAAGAGAACCCTAAGGGAGAGACATACATGGATCTACATAGGAAGGAGAAAAAGACAACATCTCCTGAGTAAATTGGGAGCATGGGGATCACGGGAGAGGGTAGAAGGGGAGAAAATAAGGGAGGGGGATGAAGAAAAACATATAGCTTAATAAAAAACAATAAAAAATACCACAAATCAATGTGCTATCTGAGGAAGTCAAGGTGTTTGATGTTTTCCTCTCTGTCTGTTTGATGCACATGCCTCTCTGTCAAGATAAACCTTGGATCCTAGCCAAAATGTGAAATTCTGCTGTCTGCAGAGTGGGTCAACACTTACGTAAGGGGTGGTTTGGGGGTTCCGGGAGAGGCAACAGGAAGCCCTGGGAAGCGGATTTTTCTGAGACAAGGTAAAAGTAAAAATGTCCCTGACATGCCAGACAAGAGTCTACTCTTCTGGAAGTCAGGAAAGGAACATCAGACTTGGGAAACTCATCTCAACCATGGGTGGCCCTGAGGCCTTCCATCCCCCATGTGCCCAGCACCGGTAGATGTAGACAGGGGCGGGGCCTTTGTAACTAGGCAGCCTGACACACCACTCATAGAGATTCACCTGCCTCTAAGGGATGCACCACCATGCCTGGCTTAAAAATGCCTTTCAAAGACAAACAGTCCTAAAACAAAAAATGGAGCCGGGCTGTGGTGGTGCATGCCTTTTATCCCAGCACTTGGGAAGCAAAAGAAGGTGGATCCCTTGTGAATTCGAGGCCAGCCTAGTCTACAAATGGTGTTCCAAGACAGCCAGAACTGTTACACAAAGAAGCCTTGCCTAGAAAAAAAACACAAACCAACAAATAAACAAACAAACAAACAAAAATGGAAGTCAAAGAGTGATGCCTATAATATGATAAGTCACACTTAGGATTTTTTAATTTTTTTTTAAATACATGCGAACTGGCATGGTGTACATATCTGTAATCATAGCACTTGAGAGGCCGAGGCGGGAGGATCATGAATTCAAGGCCAGCCTGACTTATAAAGCAAGTTTAGGTTGGCTATACATTGAAGCCCTGTCTCAATATACAACCCCACAAAGCATGTAAGTCTAAAAGACACACAGAAAGAGATCGAATGGATGAACAAGCCATAGTGGGTCTGTTTGGGCTGGGAAAGGAAAGGGGACAACAGGAAGCTTTTGCTGTTTTAAGTACTTCTGCCCTGCTGGGAAACTGTACCATGACAACACTGTATCCGCAGTCCCAGCGGATACCTGGAAAGCAGAGGCAGGAGCACTACTGTGAGTTCCAGGCTAGCATAGGCTACAGAAGGATCCTCTGGTTTGGGAGGGAAAGTGTGTGTGTGTGTGTGTGTGTGTGTGTGTGTGTGTGTGTGTGTACTATTTGAAATGGGGCTCTGACCAAAGTATAGTCTTCAATACCCATTTTCACAACAGGCTTGCCCTGGCCCGTTCCAGATCCCTAATACTGTGGTCTCCAAGCCAAGCCATTCTTGTACTCCGTCAGGACATGCCAGAGTCACCACGCTCTCCAGACCAGACTTTCTCACAGAGTCCTTGAGAGGGAAACTATTTGTCAGGCTGCCTTAAGCCAGTACTCGGGTTTCAGGCTCAGTTAGCAAACAGAAGAGGCAGGGAGGAGTTAGCTTCTCAGAACCTCACAGATCAAACAGCTAGGACAACTGGGCACCTTGCCTGTAGGACACTAGTTTAAGGACTCAATTCAAGGAAGAATGGAGTTTCTAAGGGTGGCTGGGGATGTGGAGGGGTGGGACCAGTTCAGAGACACACAGCCAAGGGGACAGTACCTCACAAGCTGATGGATCCATGGGTTCTGTGTGGGAATGACTGAGCCCCTCCTGGAGGTCTGGTTCCCTAGGAGTCTACGGCTGGTCTGTCTCAGAAGGTAAAGGTCCGTGGTCTCCTCAGAGGAGAAGCTTTTTGAATTCTGCTTATTACTGCTGCTGTTGGCTCTGAGACTTCAGAGAACTGGTTTGTTGTTTTGGAGGGTCGGTTTCTTCATCTGAAAAATGAAGAAAGAGCCAGCCTCCCCCTTCTTACATACGTGTCAAGGCACCTGTCCAACAGCTTAGCTAGCAGGTGGAACCCTGGTCCACAGGCTCTTGTTTTAAGGATGAGGTGAAGCGGACCCTCTTCTTTGTCTGGTAAACCCCTTGTTCTTCAAGATCCATCTGCTATGCCAGTCTCCAGGGCGTCATTTGAAATGTGTCCCTTCTCCTGCCTCCCCCAGGGTCCCCCGGCCCTTGCTTCTTACCTCTGCCTCCAGAGCCCTTATCTCACTGTATTTCAACTACTTGTTATGCAGACCTAGCTCTTCCCGTGAGCTTCTGTGGGCGCTCAGGTCTGTGTCTGCATGTCTGCGGCACAGAACACTTACATGCTGCTGCCAGGGAGAGGGTATGTGAGCACACCGTGGCACAGTGGCTGCCTTCCACAGGGCTCAAGCTTGGCTATCACCCGCAAACTGCAGAGCCTGGACTATGTGAAAGGCTCTCCTACGGCTCCTCCCACCTCCTTTTTTGGGGTCTGAGCATCTGAGGCTTCCAAACCTGTCTGTTTACTACTTGATGCTTGCATTTCTCTCCGATTGCTGGGTTAGGTGGAGAGGGAGGTTTTGGAGAAAAAACACATCCTTGGTGAAGTAGCCTCTTCTTCCTTCTAAGACAGTGTGCCCACCCTTCTTGCCCTGGATACCAGCATGGGCACAGTTCTTGCTCTCTCTTGGTGTCTGCCATCCCTGCTTGTCCCTGGGCTCTTGATCTGTGCCCACAAAGCTCTGCCTGGCCCCCACGCCCACATTACCTCTGGTGCCCACATTCCTGCAACCCTGTGACCACAACAGGGGACATTACACATTCCTGGCCTAGCAGCCAATGGTGTCAAAAAGAACAGAATGTCCTAGGACCTGGCCCAGCCCCCTGCTTCACCTGGGCCCCTCCCAGGACTGGATAAGGCCAGGTAGGTGGGGTGAAGAGTTCAGAGGGAAGAGGATGGGGAAGAATACCGTGAGACCAGCAGGTGCTCCCAGTTTCAGGGGGAACCCCTTCTCCTTTTCCTCTGGGATCCTGGCTGTGGGGCTGACCTGGGATGACCTTGAGAGACCCAAATCAGAAGGAAGTCTACTTAAGTTTCTTTCCCTTGGCTATCTTGCCTGACAGGAGACTCCCTTTGGGTCCCTCCTTTTCCTCCTCCTTCATCCTCCCTCAGCTCTTTGCCCAGTCCTCCTGTCTGTCTCCTCTTTCCACCTTCCTTGTTCTGGTGTCCCCACCTATACGCCGTCATCCTTCTTCCGCTTTTGCCTTCCTGGCTTTTGTGTGTAGAATCCTTCCTCCCCTCTCAGGTTCTCTAAACCTCACCAGTCTCTGTCCCTGGTCTCCTCGCCAGTCAGTTCCCCCATCAATCACTGACCCAAACTCTTCAGCAGGTCCCCGATTCACCTGTTCCCAAGAGCCCTCCTGCCCGGGAGAGCTCCCAGGCCAGACTCCTCCTCCGACCCTCCCCCTGCCAAGCTCACCTTTAATTGAGATGCTAATGAGGCTTCTGCGGCTCCCATCCCTGGCTGACAGGCGGGCGGGCTCCAGGGCCAGGCACTGCACCTGTCAGGTGAGAGGGTGGAGAGGCTCGGCTGCCAGATTCAACTGGAAAGGAACCAGTCACTGCCCAGCCACACCTGGGAACTGGGATCCGGAGACAGCTCAGGCCTCCTGCAGCCCTGCGGTTCCAGAGGCAGTGGAGGAGGTAGCAGGAGGCTGGAGGCCAGGGCTAGAGAAGAGGGCCCAGGAGGAGATAGGGAACCAGGGGAGGAAGTGAGGCAGGCTCAGAGAACCTGGCACAGAGAGGGAGACCCAAAGAGAAGCAGGAGGCAGCTGGGCCAAGAGGGCGTGAGAGCTGGAGCCAGTCACACAGTCAGGGAGGAAAAAGGCAAGAGGGAAAGGCTGCTAAGCCAGGCATTGTGCCTGTTGTGGAGACCCAGGAGGCGCTAGCGGGCAAGCGAAGGTGGCTGAGAGGCTCTGTGGCCACTCCAGACAAGCTCAGTGCTGCCTGGTTGGCCCCAACTCCAGAAGGTCAGCTGGCTCCTGGAAAGGTGGAGGAGGGTGGGAGGACTGGGGGAGAGTGGCCTCAGCGTGGGATGCGGGCACGGTCAGGGGCCGCCCCGTTCTGCCTTCATGCTGCTGATGCTGGAACGCACCAGAGCCCCGAGCTCAACCTTGACCTAGACCCTCACCTCCCCAACTCACCTAAGGGCTCCATGAAGGGCGACAAGTGCAAGGGGCAAGACCCTTGTCCTCTTCAGGCCATGCAAGAGCTGGGGAAGGGAGACAAGCGGGAAGAGCAGGGGCTGGGCCCCGAACCCTCAGCGCCCCCACAGCCCAGCGAGGAGGAGGAGGCGCTGATCGAATTCCACCGCTCCTACCGAGAGCTCTTCCAGTTCTTCTGCAACAATACCACCATCCACGGCGCCATTCGCCTGGTATGCTCCAAGCACAACCGCATGAAGACGGTCTTCTGGGCAGTGCTGTGGCTCTGCACCTTCGGCGTCATGTACTGGCAGTTCGCCTTGCTGTTCGAAGAGTACTTCAGCTATCCCGTCAGCCTCAACATCAACCTCAATTCAGACAAGCTAGTCTTCCCTGCCGTCACCGTCTGCACCCTTAATCCCTACAGGTCAGTCAGCCCCGTGCTGTCTTCGGGGCGCCATGGGTGTGTGTTGGGGTGTGTGGGGGGACTTAGTGGTACAACACGTGCTTAGCATGCCCAAGGCCCAGAGTTCCACCCTCAGCAGCACAAAAGCAAGCCAGCCCCACAATAAACAACGGTGGTGATGGAGCAGAGAGGCCAGTGAGCGGAGGTCCGGGTCTTGAAGGTGCTGTGGAGGTGGATAAGGTCTTCGTGTAGAAGGAAGGTTTGCTGTACTGGGGAATAAGTAGGTAATGTGTGGGATGAAGGGTAGGGGAGTGGGATGGGGAAGTCTGGTTGTCACATGTCCTCCAAGTCCCCTATGCAGATGAGCCATGTCCCGCTGCCTTAGCCTCCTGCCCAGGTCTCTGACCTTTAAGGGCTTTGGTGTGTTCTGAAATTTTGGGCTTTATCAGTGCTCTTTGCCCAGTTGGGTCTGGAAACTGGACTGTTAACCATGGGGAAGAGAGGCGAGCAGGGCTGGACGCTTGTACAAACCATTTGAATTCACTGCCGTAGACCAGACACGGTGCTGGGCACCCACCCGGAGAAGCTTGCTGATAATCCAGCGACCTTTATGGAGGGCCAGGTGCTGCCCTAGCTACTGGAGACAGTAAGCTAAAGCAGGGTGGGGGAGGCAGGAGTGTAAACAAATGCTGCACTCTGTGATTAGTGCTATAAAAACCGAGCCTGTCTGCCTTCAAGGAGTGTGAGGTCTCTTACAAGTGTTTGAACGAGGGTGAATGGGTGTGAGCACACACGTCAGGAATGCAGGCAATTATGGAAGGCTGGGATTGGTCACACGCTGCGGGTGGAGGCTCCCTCGGGTAGCCTGTCAGGCCCAGAGTTGTGTCATGGATTAACAAAGGCTGGGAAGTCCTGTCCTGGAAAGGCAAAACTGTCCCCGTATAATGAGCACAGGAGGAGTCACTTACTAACCTGAACACCACCCGGCTGCTATAAGTCCGCCACAGTCTCCTGTGTCATTCGCAAAGACGTGGGACTGTGGGACAGGACCAGTATTATCCTCGTTTTACGTATAGGAAACTGAGGCCAGCAGAGACAAATCAACAGTCATCGATACTGACAGAGTCCTGATTCATCCTGTTAGTTTGGTCCCCAAACTTGGCCTTGTCTCATACTCAAGAGGTGGGACTTGGAATAAGTGAAGCTTCCCATCACTTGTTTGTCTTCATTTCAAGACTTGGTTGTTCCCTCTCTTAGCCTCCTTTGTCCATCAGGCTTTCTGAGCTGTTTTCATCTTAGGCCAGGCAGGGTGGGGGAACATAACAGGCAGAAAGTACTGGCAGGGGAGGGGCCAGGGCCTGGAAGTAGGTAGTAGACACTCAGTAAATATTTGTGAGCACAAAGATGAGGCGATATGGAGAAGGCCGGGGTGAGTCTGTTGAGGTCTCTATATTTTCTAAGGTTCTGCTGGGTCCATAGCCCTGGACAGGCCAGGAGTAAACCCCAGGGAGTGGACACATGCTGCCCCAGTCTGGGGAGCAGTTGTCTGAACAGAAAGTTTCCCGCTTATTGGAAGGTGACTGACTGCAGGAGGGAGGAGGGAGAGAACACACAGAAGGGAGGGAGGGTCGAGGAGAGGACTCCCAAATACAGGAGCAGACTGAAGACCTACTATGTGCCTGACTCAGTGTTGGGTGATTTTTTTTAAACACTAGCTCCTTAATCCCATTTGGTGGGATTTTTATGTGTTTCCAAGATCTCAATACAGCCCAGGTTGGCCTTGAACTCCTGGGCTATTAGGGCGCTTGCTACCACACCTGTGTTATTTCCGGTTTTCAGATGAAGATAATCGATGTTCAACAAGATGAAATCATTAGCTCCATAGCTGTGTAGCTAATAATGAAGAGAAATGGCAGATGGTTTTCCAGATGGATCTAAATTGGAATGAAATCTTAGTAAATGGGCCAGGGATGGTAGCTTACGCCTTTGACTCCAACACTCTGGAGGCAGAGGAGGCAGATCTCTGTGTGCTACAGGCCAACTAGAGCTACATAGTGTTGTTAGCTGTCCCCAAAGACCCAGACTGAAGGTATGCAGGTGATTTAGGCTCAGCTGCCCTGTCCACCTGCCCAGATGTCTGACCTTTAAGAAAAGAAATATTATTAAATGGCTTAATCCTCACACCAGATTTGGGAACCATACCATTACTGCCTCTGTGTTATAGATGAGGAAACAGAGTTATACTCAGACAGGAAGTGGTAAAACTGGGATGCAAAGTCGCTCCCACCTAAGTGCTAGTGCCTCTCGGGGTAGCGGTCAAGTGTGACATCAAAGTTGCCTCTCACATGACAGCAAGACTTCCCAAGGTGGGGCAGCTGGTAGGATCCCAGAAGGAAGAGCAGCAGAAAGAAGGGGACTCCCGGCTAGGAGTGCAGGGGAGGGGAGCCAGGGCTGGTGAGAGGGGCAGAGGCAACAGACAGGGCCTGGGCAGCCTTGTGCTGGCTGACGTGAGTGTGCATCATGGCTGTTGGCTGGGATGAGGGGATGATAGGGTGAAGAATCCAGTCACCAGAGAGAGCCTGGAGTGGGGCAGCCACAGTAGGGTGTCCACCTGAAGAGGGACACAGCCAGCAGAGGATTTAAGAAGGTGGCCCTGGCTGCTGGGCTGTGCTGGCTCTCAGCTCTAGTCACTAGGAGAGTGCCAGTCATTTCTGCATCCATGGGAGACAGAACCCACAAAAATATGGCACTTGGGGCTGGATCTAAGGGAGAATTTATCCAGGCCTGGTGGCACAAGCCAGTGATTCTGGCCCTTGGGAAATAAAGACAGGAGAATCAGGAGTTCACGGTTAGGCCTGGGGACAACTTAAGTTTGAGGCTGGATCCTGTGGGATCCTGTGCCAACAACAACAAAATAAAACCAAGGAAGAACTTGAACAGTGAAGACCATGGTCTCTCTCTCTCTCCTGGAGAGAGCAGAGCAAGGGGCTTGGCATCAAGAGTGGCCATTTCCTCAGAGAGCCACAGAAGGAGGTGGGGCTCTCAACTGCTAAGCCACCCTTGACCTGCACTCTTTTCAGTCTAGACGGCAGGTTTTACTCAAGTGTCTGGCAGGGAGAGCCCAGACTGAGGGCCTGTGTTGGCCAATGCTCAGGCCCTTCTCTGTCTGGCACTCTGACACTGGGGCTGGAGTGGTTCAGGGCAAGAGCTTCTGCACAGGCAAAGTTGTGTGTGTGTGTGTGTGTGTGTGTGTGTGTGTGTGTGTACGTGGGTGGGGGCTCAAGTGTCATGGTGCCAGTTTTCTCCTTTTTACCTGGGTTTATCTCGGGTGATTTGGCTTGCCAGCAAGCCATCTCACTGGCCCCTGTCAAAGCTTCCCGAATAAGAAGGGCTCCAAGAACCTAAAAGTAAAAAGAAACGAAAAGCCAGCAGCTGTTGAGAGGAGTAAGGATCAGAATCTAGGTCTTTAGTATCTTTTGGCATTTTTGTTACAACCAAGAGGTCACATGGCAGGTGAGTGGCGGACATACCCCCTGTGACGTCACTTATCTCTAATGATGAATACCTATGGTAATAAAATATCAACTGCAGCTGCATAGTCCCCACCAAGAGTGATCCTTACTCCTTTCCACTGGGAAAAGGGGACTCTTTGCCACCTATGTGGGGCTTATACTTTAATGACAAGGTGAACACCTCATTGTATTGCTGAGGAAAAAGTTTTATGAGCTGTTATTTTGGGAACTGGCTATCCATAAAAGATGCCTTAGGTCACTAGGGGTCAGACTCTATTTGACCTGGGCCAGCTCATCAAAATGTGGAATTCTACATAGCATCACTGTGATAGCCTAGGGAGACTGCAGTTAGGATTCGTTATGGCCAACTCTTCCTAAAGAAAAAAAATGGATCCTGTTGCTGACAGGCAACCACAGTCCTGTTCTGAGGCCAGAAAAGCTCAGCATACCCGTCTGTCTAAGCATGGCATCCACATTCACCACCCTGGCAGTCCTTACCCTCAACAGTTCATGAGCACCTTTGGCTATTAAATCACCATCGCTGGGACTGAATTCCATGTGTGATCTCAGAGCTCAGAAGCCACTCATGAAGGAGAAGGGCTACTTGTTGGACATCTACATGTGAATGTATTGGGGTACAAGCCAGGGCTGTAGGGTCTGTATGTGCCCCTTAGCATTGTTCAGAGATACAAGCCGGGGCTGTAGGGCCTGTGTGTGTGCCCCTTAGCATTGTTCAGAGGTACAAGCCAGGGCTGTAGGGTCTGTATGTGCCCCTTAGCATTGTTCAGAGATACAAGCCGGGGCTGTAGGGCCTGTGTGTGTGCCCCCTTAGCATTGTTCAGAGCTGCTCAGGAGACCAGGGGCTGGAAAAGTGATTAGAGAAAGTCAAGACTTCCCTGGGTGAAGCAGAGAGTAGGGCTAAGCACAGGGTACACACCGCCAAGGAAGTAGACGGGTTTGTCTCTTGTTCTCAGCTCTACCAAATATTCCAGAATGCCAACTGGGTGTTTGGGAGCCTTTTAAATATATCAGAGATAGAGGAGTAAACATAGATGGGAAAATAGGTGTGTCAGTCCCTAGCCTCTTAGGATTCCTGTATCCTGCCAGCCTGTCCCTTTCAGAGAAGGAGAGTCAGAGGGGAGCCTAGCTTCAGAGAAAGGAGATGCTAATGGTCAATTTTGAACACTCGTTAGCCAGGAGTAGTGGAAAAAAAAAAGTCAGAGACTGTGGAATCCAACAAGCCTGGGTTAGAAGCTTAGCATCAGTATTTCCTGGATGAGTGACCCTAAGATAGTTGCCTATGGATGGGCCTCGGTTTCCTGAGCTGTGGAATGAATATAGTAAGGTCTTGTAGAATTGGAGTAGGCATTTCATCCACCTCTCACAGGTGGGTTGCCTGACAGACAGACAGACAGGAGTGAGGGCAATAAGCATCGCTGGCCCAGGAAGGAAGTCAAGGCCACATGGGGTAGGTCATCTTGAGAACATCCCATCAAAAGTGTCTTGACTCCTTTGTCTAGCTTCTGGTCTCAGGACAAGACCTGAGTGCTTACTGGGCTGTGACTAGTGACAGTCCAAAGCTTGGAATCCTGTCACACAAACGTCTCATGAAAAGACATTAGGAGGGTGACATGGGAATGCTATGGAGAGGAGTATCCATGGAACTTGACGTGAGTGCAGGATCAAGAAGGGTTGGGAGACCAGACTGCTAGGGTGTGTGTTCATAGGCACCCAGTCCAGAAGAGGCCAGAGGAAGCCGACTGATGTGGGCTCAGTGGGGAAGAGTTTGGTGAAGACAGAGAAGTGGTAATGTACTGATGAGGAAGAGGGAGATGAAGGTGGTGACCTGTATCACAGAAATAATCCCAGCAGAGCTGGGGATCTGGATTCTTCCTGTATGACACTTCCCTGGGCATCAGGCTCCTGCTTGTCTTCCCTAGGCCTGACCATCTTCACTTTGTGTCCCTGAGCATTCCCTCATTTCATCTTTTCAGAACTTTCTGTGTCCATTCTATAGATGGGCAGCCACAGAAGTCAGATTCCTTACCCAACATTATATAGCTGGGACACCAGTGTGTCCTTCCAGCAGGGGGCAGTGTGTGTGTGTGTGCGTGCGTGCGTGCGTGCGTGCGTGTGTGTGTGTGTGTGTGTGTGTGTGTGTGTATGGGCTCTAGTGGTCTTTAAGGGACAGAATAGAGGACACCCAAGACTGGGGCACATTCTGACTCATGGCTTGGCCATTTTATCTTGGAAAGGGGCATCACGATGGTATTAGCCTAGATCATGGTGCAGTGTATGTAATGGTTGTGCCTGGATCCTCAAAAGTGCTCAGGAGAGCTGGCATGGCCATTCTTAAAATCATCAAGACGGAATCAGTCTCTCAGAAGGCCCTGGACATACACCTTGGATCTGAGCTCTGTTTTCTCCTGAAAAGGGTTAGGGGGCTGGGTACAAAAAGGGGGATGCCTAGGGTCTTGCCAGCTGGACTTTCAGGATGAAGACAGAGCCCAAAGAGAGGACTGGGAGGCTTTTAAACTGAATGGTGGTACATTAGGTCCATGGATGACTTTTTAAATAGCCTTGAGCTGCAGGTGTGGCTCAGTGGTGGAGGGTAGAGGCAGTGCCCAGCATTTATGAGGTCCTGGATTTGATCCCGGGCACCACAAAAACAAACAAAACAAAACAGTATTTGTGTATGATCCCACATCTCTGTCAGTAGTAGGTCATTTCACTAGTGCAGGAAGTTTGTTTTCTTTCTTTTGTTTTTTGAGACACAGTTTCTCTTCTCACAGCCCTGGCTGTCCTGGCACTGGCTCTGTAGACCAGGCTGGCCTCAAACTCACAGATCCTCCTGCCTTTCCTTCCTGAGTGCTGGATTAAAGGAGTGTGCTGCCACACTTGATTCGTGAATTTTTCTTTATGTGACATTTAATAGTCAAGATATTGGACATTTCCAGTCAATTCCTTTTTTTTTAAAAAAAAAAGATTTATTTATTTATTTATTATGTATACAACATTCCTTCCATGTATGCTTGCATGCCAGAAAAGGGCACCAGATCTCATTACAGATGGTTGTGAGCCACCATGTAGTTGCTGGGAATTGAACTCAGGACCTCTGGAAGAGCAGTCAGTGCTCTTAACCTCTGAGCCATCTCTCCAGCCCCAATTCCTCATATATATATATATATATATATATATATTATATATGTTGTTTTTTGAGACAAGGTCTTACTAAGTAGGCCTGGCTGACCTTGAAATCACTATGTACTTCAGGTTGACCTAGAACTCAGAGATCTGCCTGCCGCTATCTTCCCAACCCTGGGATTAAAGATGTATGCCACCATGCCTGGCACAGTAAATATTTTTAAATTGTTACTTCGACTATATTTTAAGCGCATAGGTGTTTTGCTTGAATGTACATCTTGGCACCATGAACGTGCAGTGCCCATGGAGACTAAAAGAGGATGAATAGCCTAGAACTGGAGTTAAAGGTCGTTGTGAGCTGCCATGTGGGTACTGGGAATTGAACCCAGGTCCTGTGGAAGAGCAGCCAGTGCTCCTACCCTCTCGAGACGTTTCTCCAGCCCTCTTTACAGTAAATACTAAACTCAGGTAGTGTAGATCCTCCAGCTTTTTTCTTTTCCAGTTGTTTTGGCCACAGCAGGCTCTTTGCAAACAAGCATCGTTGTTGCATGTATCTGTAAGCTCAGCTGCTCCTGAGGCTAAGGCAGGAAATTCCAAATTGGAGGTCAGCCTGAGCTTTGTAGAAACTCTGCGTTTCCATAGACCGTCACACCGCCTTCCACTTACTTTAAAATGTTTGCTGAATTCGGGGTCTGGATTGTATGGAATCTAAAAATCAAACTGGGAGATCCGGTGACATCTAGCACATGACCAGCTGTCTGCTTCCTTACGTTTTGACTCTTTGTCTTTGTAGGGTTCCAGTGTGCTCTTCAGTGGAAGAAACCTAGCTTATCTTTGATCAGATTTACTCTTAAATTTATCAGATTGATTCAAAATGCTATTTTTTAAAAAATATGTTGTTATTTATGTGTACATGCGCATGTCTGTGAGTGTATGCCACATGTGTGAATGTGGTTGGGGGCCAGAAGCGGGAGTTCAGTTGCAGGGGTTGTGAGCGCTGGATTGTGGGTGCTGAGAACTGAACTCAGGTTCTGGAAGCTCATGATCATTCTTAATTGCAGAGACAATCTCCAGCCCCGGCGTGCTGTTATTTTCACTTTCTATTTCTTCCTTGTTATTTAGAAGTAAAATTAATATTTGTGTATTGATTTTGCATCCCGCAGCCTGGTTTAATTTACCATCTGTGTTTTGTTTCGTAGAGTGTAATTCTAAGACCAGCTATGTGGATGCCCACCATGCAGATAATAATTTGGCCAGTATTGGGAATGAGGAATGTAAGGATTTATATGGGACAGTGTTTGGGTCCCTTCCAAATCTCACTAAAGCAAAGCCTCTGGAGAAGGGAAGGGTGGGTACTACATCTGGTATTTTTACAGCAGTTCAGGGAGATTCTGAAAGTGCATTTGCTGAGAAGACACAGTTGACAGGCACTTCCGAAGGCCACCCTCTCCAAAGGAGATGGGGCAGGATGACCTGAGCTGCCAGGCCACCCCCCATCCCGGGCAAACAGGCAGCAACAAAGTCCTGGCCTAGGCTTCCACTGCGAACACATCTGCTTATACATCTACTCCCAGACAGTTCTGGAGCCATCAGAGTTATCACTGATTCCCTCCGTTTATGGAGAAAACCATGGCCCAAAGGCGGGCCATCTCTAGACTGACTTCCTCCCCATTGGCTATTGCAGATACACTGAAATTAAGGAGGAGCTGGAAGAACTGGACCGCATCACGGAACAGACGCTCTTTGACTTATACAAATACAACTACTCCTACACGGTCAAGGCTGGGGCCAGCCGTCGCAGCGCCCGCAACCTCAGGAGTCCTCTTCCGTACCCCTTGCAGCGACTGTACGCACCCCCGCCTCCGCCCAACCCAGCCCGCTCGGCACGCAGCTCATCTTCCAGTGTGCGCGACAACAACCCCCAAGTGGACAGGAAGGACTGGAAGATCGGCTTCCAACTGGTAAGACCCGCCCCCCAGTCCAGGGCCCGCCCACGCGCTCACCCGGTCCAATGGCCCCGCCCACTCTCTCAGACCGAGAGTAACACAAAGGGATGGATGGATGGGATAGATAGATAGATAGATAGATAGATAGATAGATAGATAGATAGATAGATAGATAGATAGATAGATAGATAGATAGATAGATGATAGATA
>JAQHUG010000165.1:1200422-1237974 GCA_028555095.1 Dicrostonyx torquatus
ATGGATTTAAGGCCTTGCTTACAGTAGGCAAGCACTCTGCCACTGAATTATACCTTGAGGCACCCCCTCCCATTTATCTCTCCTGGCTTATTCACATTGAAAACTGCCCAGTCTGATGGAGGAAAGTGGGCCTTCAGCAGTGGGGATACCTCCAGCTGCTCTCAGGGGCTTTGCCTTGGGGATTACAGAGGAGAGGAGGAGAGAGGGAAGGGGAGAGGAGGGGAGAGGAAACATCAGGGCAGGCGTGCTGGAGGCTGAAAGTCAGCAAAGGCTCATAAGGAGAAGGGCCAGGAACTCTGGTTTCGAGTCCCCCCAGCCCTAGGCCCCCATTCCTGGATTCTCCTCTCAGGTCTGAAAGTCTCAGCTGCTGAACTGCACACATAAAGAAGGTCACAGGAGTGACTATAGTGTCCCAGTGTAGGATTCACTGGGAGAAGACCTGCACACATGGGGATGGCAGAAGGTCTCCACCCCTAGTAAAGGATGGCAGGCAGAAGGTGAGGTTTCACTCAAAGGGCAGAGAGGACAATGCAGCCTTGTAATGGGAACCCGAATCCGGGTTCTCTGTGCTCTGCCTCCCAGTGTGCAGTGTCTTGAGGCTTTTTCCTTACCCCAAAGCTCCAGAATATGGTACACTAACTATCTCTGGGGTCAGTCCCAATAGAAGCATCAAACTATCTAGAGCTGGGTGTGGCGATGCACACCTGCAATCTCCGCATGTAGGGGGTGGGAGGATCAGAAGCACAAGGCCAGCCTCAGCAACACAGTGAGTTTGAAGCCAGCCTGGGCTAAATGAAACCCCATTTCAATCAATACAAAATAGTGTATTTAGGAAAAGGGCCTTGGGACCCCTTCAGAACTGGAAGCATCTTTTTAAAAATTTTTTTTTTTTTTTTATTTTGGCTTTGGAACTCACAGAGATCCACCTGCTTCTGCCTCCGGAGTGCTGGGATTAAAGGTGTGCGCCACCATCGCCTGGCTAATGGGAAGCATCTTTACAGATATGGCCTACTGACTCTTCACAGCACCCTATGTGAGGGCAGGCATTTTCACTCTCATTTAATAACTGGGGAGCCACCCAAGGCTTCTCTCTCTCTCTCACACACACACACACACACACACACACACACTGTTGGTGGCAGAGTCATGGTGGGCAGCTGGGGAACAGATGAAAGTCAGTGGGAGGGGGCTGAGTGGGTCAGGCCCCAGGCAGAGTAGAAAACTAGGTTTGGTTTTCTTTCCGGTTCAGGCTGGATGGGTGAAGAAGCGAGAAAGTGGGATTAGAGCGAACCCTGGGGTGAAGGGAGGGCCGCTGAGGGACACAGTACTCACCAAGCATCAGACACTGCCCTCCTTCAACTCCTGTCTGCCATCCCAGAGAAAGGCTATCTCCATTCTGTCAGTTTGAGAACAGCCTTGGCGGGAGTTAGTCTATGCTCACCCACCTAAAAAGCAGAGGCGTCTGAACTGGAATTCGGTGAATTTGACTCTGAAACTCTAGGTGTTCCCAGTTTGTGTTAAGTGGGTTTGGGGCATCAGACTGTGGGACCCAGACTACAAAGCGTTAAAAAAGAACCTTGGCCCTCTCCTCTCTCCTCCTGGTTCCCTCCTCCCTCGCCTCTCCCCAGGCTCTTCCGGTACCCGCTCTTGCAACACCACCCCCGCCACTCTCCCTTCCCCTCCTACCTCCTCGCTCCTCTCAGCTTTAATTTTCTCCGAGTTTTCCGAACTCTGGCTCCTGACCGGGCCTACTGGGTTCGAGGTCCTGGAGGACGGTGCCCTGATCTCTATTTACCCTCGCCTTCCAGCTGTTCTAACCTGACGCCCCGGCTGCCATTGCCCGGGCCACCTGGTCTGATCGTCTTACTTCATTCACCGGCGGCGTTGCCAGTTGCTGCACTGTCCCCAGCCCCAATGGGGGAGTGAGAGGCCACTGCCGGCCGGACATGGGTCTCCCCACCGTGCCTGGCCTGCTGCTGTCACTGGTGAGATGGAAGACAAGAGGGAAGGGTGGCCTGCAGGCGAGGCCTGGCAGGAGTGGGCTTGTACTAGGGATAGGGGTTGGGGCAGGGACTTCTCTGCTTCGGTTTGGTTCACCTATAGGTGCTGTGCCTCACCTGGGGCTCCCTGAGAGGTGGAAGGGAGACATCTGAAAGAGAGAGAGAATTGTGGCAAGTCCGGCCGGACAGCCAAGGGGGCTTGCTGGACTTGGGTGTGTTGGGCTGTGGGGAGGCCAGCTGCCAGGCCAGTGGAATTAGGCAGAGCAGCCCTGTTTCTCTGGAAAAGGTTGAATATCGTGGGTCGGGATGTTGGAAGACTGAGTCGAAGAAGGGGTTCAGTTGGTGACATGTTGAGGATACTGTGCTTGGGAGGGAACCAGGAAACTGGATAAGGCTGGGCAGCCGGGCTCAGACTTCTTCCCTGAGACAGCCTTGGCCTTTTGGCTCCCAGGTTGGCTTCCAGACAAGAGGTCTCCATTAGCCTAACCCTCCCTAGATAGATAACACCTTTACTTTGGCAGTGTATCCTCCAGTCCCCACCCCCCAGACCTAAAAGGCTCACAGGTTCCAATTCCATGGTTCAGATTGGGGAAGTTGGTAGCAGCTTGCTTTCGTCACTGGAAAAATGTCCTTTTCTCTGGCTTCATTCAGTCTTGTTTTCGTGTTTCCTTGGTTTCTCTCTACGTGCTTATCATCATCCTGTGGCGATCCTCAGAGTCTGGTGGACAGTGTTGTGCTGCCTTCTTCTCCATGCCTGTCCTGTCCTGTCCTCTCCTCTCCTTTCCTTTCCTCATTCCTCCTTTCCTGTCAATCCCCAGTGCCTCCTTTTGTAGCTCCTTTCTGCTCATTCCCTTTCCTCTTCTTCTCATTCTGTCTAAACCAGTGTTTCTAGAATCCTGGACTCCCCCAGTCCGTGTGGTCTCATTGTCTTTTCATTCCCCCTCTTTGGTCTCCCAATCTCAGCTCACCACCCCTGTCAAGATCGCCCCTTCTGGGCCTGCGCCCATCCTCCAGCTGCCCATCCCCTTCGTTCTGTTCTCTGTAGGGCTGATCACCTGGAGGTGAGGCTCAGCACAGCAGCCTGACCTGCATGAACGTGAGCGGTCTCTATTTCCAGAATGGCTCTAATGATCACTACCTCACAGGTGTTACTTCAAGATGGACTAGATGGATGGCTGTTAAATATTTATTCAATTTATTAACTCTCACTCTGTGCTAGGCCCTACTTCTGGTGCTAGGATTAGAGATGAATGAAGGCCCTGAGGTCAAGTTGGCAGGCCTGACGGGGAAGAGTACGCCCCAAGTAGAAAGGAATCGTTGAATGCTTGCTTGGTTTCTATTTTCTCATCACTGTCAGTGTTCGCCGTCACTGCTCGACGGCTGCCAGCGTTTGATAGAGCAAAAACAGCCTTGCTAGGTAGAGGAGAGATCCTGGTGCAGTTGTGGTGGCCCAGGTGGGGATGGGCCACTCTGAACAGAAGTGGAACCTGAAGACAAGGGACAACAGAAGGCAGGTGAGGTCTACCTAGGGCTGTGTACTGCCTTGGCCATACCTAGAGCAGTGCCTGTGAGGTGGATGAGTGATGAGGAGCCGCTGGGGTCAGGAGAGAGCAATGTACGTGGCAGGGATGTGACGAGGCCAACAAGATTTTGTTACTCTCAAAGAGTCCAAATATAGGAGTCAAAATGACTCTAGAACAGTCTAGAGCAACAGACATGTCAAAGCCTTGTGATGTAGTGTCCTGGAGGTAGAACTGGAAGAGGGGGTGGGCCATGGGCCTTGTGTCTTTGCTTGCTGAAGGGCCCTTGCCTGTCTGCTGGGCTGAGCCTGCCTGCATAGACCTTTTTTGTTTTGTTTTGTTTTTGTTTTTCGGGACAGGGTTTCTCTGTGTGACATCTTTAGCTGTCCTGGAACTAGCTAGCTCTTATAGACCAGGCTGGTCTTGAACTCACAGAGATCTGCTTGCCTCTGCCTCCCAAGTGCTGGGATTAAAGGCATCACCACCACTGCCCGGTGCCTGCATAGATCTTTGGCTTACTGAGAGATCTTGGGAGTGTGAGCTATGTCCCACCCATCTTGGCATCTCTAGCACCCATGAGGATCCTGGAACGGAGACCTTGACACTTGACTAATGGCTGAATCAATTAGCAAAGAAGAGATTGGTCAGATGGGACCAGGGAGGGAATGCCACATGGAGAAGAGGACTTGGAACTGGCATCCAAGCCGGAAAGGAGGGAGGGCTGAGGAGTTGGGAGACTGGGTTAGGGGGAATGGAGACCAGCTCTCCAATTTTATGTTGGAAGGTGATAGTTAAAGGAGCTGAACACCTCAGCTTGGGATGGAATGGCCAAGCTGAGGGATGTGGCAGTGAGAACAGGCACTCTGGGATGTGTGAAGAAGCACCCGGAGCCAGTCATGATGGTGTGAGCCATCCTAGAATGGGAGATGGAGGTGGGAGATCGGTTCAAGGCCAGTTTCGGCTGTATAGAGAACGTGAGGCCAGCCTGGGCTACATGACACCATGCTGTAAAACACAGTGTGCATAAGGACTCAGGTGGAGGCCTGTTTTCCTCCCTCTTTCCTCCCTCCCTTCCTTAGCTATTCTCCAAGAATCCATTCTGTCCAGACTATGTTTCAATCTCTGCCACATGTGCCCAGGGAAGAATTTATCCATGGAAATCATGTCTGAAGCCAGGCCCTGCAGGTGCAGAGGGAGATTCACACCCCAGCGGTACAAGTTGGAGCCTGAATACAGATAAGAAACTATGCAGGTAGCTTTAGCCCCAGCGGAGGTTGGAGGCAGACACATCACTGAGGCAGAAGGTTGATGCCAGCCTGGGCAACAGAGTGAGACCCTGAGACCCCGCTGCGGCGTAGAAAAAGGGAAGGGGTTGCAATAATCAATAGTCCAAGGGTGGGGCACCCAGAGGACATGGAGGGGGTGGAGAGATTATAGGAGAAGGGCCTGACAGGTGACTCTGAGGGCTTTGGCAGTTTTCAGAGTTCGCACCAAGAAGCTGGGGGTGTGACATGTGTCCAGGCAAGGAGGCTGGGTGAGTTCTGTCCAGGACAGGTTAAGTAGGTCGGGAACCGGCCAAGTAGAAGTGTGGCTGGACTGAGTGGAGAAGTTCTCAGTCTGCCTTCTGGCTGATTCCGGCTGCACAGGCTCGTTAGCTGGACTCGGAAAGAGAGGCACACATGGCAGAGGTGTCAATGGGGACATGCGCATGAGTGCGTGTGTGTGGACGTGGGTGCACCGTCTCCGAAGTGGCTCTCGGCAGGAGGGTGTACGGCTCTCCAACATCCTTGAAGGTATCACTGACTCCATCTGGGATGGAAGGCACCTCAGTCTGTCCCTTCAGTTTGCAGGCCCGGATCTGGGTGATGTGACCAAGATTCTCTGATCTCTTAGCTCATAGGGTTTGTGGTCTGTATGGTGAGATCATATCTACTCATCTGAAATAACTAGCTTCTGATAAGAGTCCACAGTAGGTATGAGTAGGTCGTGTTATTCAACGTGAACAGGTGACTGGGTATCCAAAGAGCTTGGGTGGGGAACATGAGTCATTAGTGGGGGGCTTTGCGGGTGGGTGGGAGGTAGAATCGCGACAGAGTTCTCAGGGGAGGCCTTGCGGTGAGTTCTTCACCCCGCAGTTCTTGACATTAAATGGAACAAACACATTTTAACGTAATGAACACATTATTGCGGGGGACGGACCAAGCGAGTGGATCCCCAAAAGGTGGTTGGGTCAAGGTTTGACCACAGGGTCCATCTTGGCTTCTGTGCCCTATGTGACAGCCCCAGCACAGGAAGTCACACCTTAAGGCCTCCCAGGCGGAAGGTGAGGGGTAGTTTGAGAGCCTCTGTACCACTCTCTCAAGCCTCTCTCTACAGGCACCCCCAGCTTCCTGTCACTTCTCTGCTCCAGGCAAAAAGACATTTGGGCTTGGGTCAGGACTTTGGCCTTGGCTCCCCGATTCTGTGGGAATAGAACGCACCCACTCACAATGCAACTGCTAGGAGGGCTAGCGGGTGCTCACACACGTGGTGCCCTTTCAGAGACCCTGAGGGCGCTGGAACCCTTGGAGCAGGTGGGACACGGTACCGGTTCCGTGCCCATTCCGTCTCTCTTGTTCGTTTGGTTTTGTTCTTCGAGACAGGGTTTCTCTGTGTAGCCCTGGCTGTCCTGAAGCTCTGTAGCTCTGTAGACCAGGCTGGCCTCTGAGTGCTGGGATTAAGGCCCTACTCTCCATCTCTTCTAGCTTTCAGAGGGCTGCAGTCTTTCTCTCTGTAGCACTAGGCTATGAAGCTTTACAGCTGGCCCTGTTTCTTAAGGATTGTCTTGGGAGCCCCCAAACCCAATGCAACTGGCCAGAAGCAGGCCGGCTGTGGGAATGTGGTACGGGAGGGAGGGCCGCCTGTTTTTATTTCTTGCTGGCACTGGGGAGCATCAGGGGGGCTAGCAGAAAAGCCCAGGGAGCCAGGGAGCAGGGATCCTGGGACAGGGTTTATCTATTGAAGACTTGTTGTTTAACTTTGACGAGGAATCAGGGCAGGTCACAATCTAAAGGAAGGATGTTGGGGGGGTGGGGGAGGGCATCCTCCGGGAGGAGCCTACTGACCTAATGGGGGAAGCCAGGGGTCAGGAAGACTTCCCTTTGGGATGAAATGGAAGAGGGAGGCATTTCCCAGAAATCTCTGGGCCCAGTGGGACAGGGGTCCATTGCCTGGCTCTTTTTAAGGGGCAAAGGATAAAGGGCCCTGAGTGGGGATGGGGGGTATGGGGGTGGGAAAGAGAGACTGCTAGCCCCGAAGGGAGGAGATGAGGTTCTACTTGCTGGCTGGCCTTTTCATTCTGCTGACTCACAACCCTTGTAGAGTTGGGGAAGCTGCAGTTCCCTGTCCACACTGTCCTAGATCCCCTCCCTCCCTGGCCTGAGTCACTGGGGCGGAGCTGCTGGGAAAAGATTTCCCTTTCCCGGATTTGTCTTAACCCCAAGAGTTCTGGAAAGGGAGGGACACGTGACCAGAGACACCTCCTTCTCTGGAGGCTCACCCATCCTCGAGGTGGAGAAGCTCCCTCCAAGGCTGTTTTTGGCCTGGAGCCCACCTTTACCTCTTCCTGCCACTGCCTTTGCCTGTTGGCTTTGTGTCAAGTTCTCTGATGGGCTTGGAAGTGCCATTGACCTTAGGTGCTCCAAACATTGCTTCTTCGGGGAAAGGAACCACACTTTTCATGATTGGGAAGTTGTTATCATAACTAACCCTTCCTGTTGTCACTCTGGAAGCCCCTGCACACTGTGTTGTGGGGTGGCGGGGGGTGCATCCCTGCATGGGAGATTGCAGATGTGCAGTGTGTGGCTTCTCGGGTCCATCTCTGGCTGAGGCCCAGGCTTCCTGACCCGTGCAGCTGCTGCTGCTGCTGTGCCGCCGCCGCCGCCGCTGCGGTAACACTTCTAGTAACAGCAGCTGGCAGGTTGCACCTCCTTCCAAAAGAGCTGCGGGGGCTGCAGGGCCTTGAAGGCAGCTGTGCGTCTAGACAGCCACGGGTGACTAGCTCTTCTCTCCTGAATGCGATCTGATTGGTCCATTGCTCCTGCATCTGTGACATGCCTTGATGACGTCCTCTACCTTTGTGAGGAGTGGCTCATAGCAGGGGGTGGGGTAGGAATGAAAGGATGAAGGTTGAGGGAAACCCGAAGCTGGGAGAGATCAAAGGGCAAGATCTAAATTGAAGCTAAGATGACTGGTCTTGGCTTTCTCCACACTGAAGTTATTTACATACAGGAAAACCATTTCGTTGCTATGAGCATTGCCAAGATTATTAAAGCAGCCTTCTAGAATGCCCTGCTTGGCCATGGGCTTTGGGACTCCTGGCATATCCTCAGCTCCTGATTTGCTGGTCTTCTTGAGTCAGATCGCCAGCCTCTGGCTGACCCTAGTACATGACCCGCTTGTCTTTGCTTGTGCCCAAACCTTCTCGCCTGCTTTCCCTCTCCATTTGGTCTCATTAACTTAAGCTGTAGCGTAAATTTAGCTGTGGAAGGCATGGACCATGAGGGCAGGCTGCTGAGCAAGACTTGAAACAAAGATATAGAACTCATGACCGAGCATGTGGCTCAGGGGATGTGTGAGGTTCTTGGTTTCATTCCCAGCTCCCCCACCCCCGTCCAGCCCCCACCACCCATGAATACACCCACTCATGTATCCCACCCTCCATCTCCCACAAACGCACCCACTCATGCACGCAAAAGATCATACACAGAGCTCTTCCCACACCCAGGAATGCTGCTTGCAAGAACATCATCTGCCTGTGTCCCCATCTGATTTTGCATACATATGCACACAGGTGTGGGTTCATATCCCTGTGTGTCTCTGTGTGTGGAGGTCAGAGTGCAACCTCAGGTGTTTTTCTCAGAGAGCATTCAGCTTGTGTTCTGAGACAGGATCTCTCACTGGAACCGGTTGCTGATTCAGCTAGGCTAGGCTGGCCAGAGAGCTTCTGGGATCTGCTGGTATCCTCCCCATCCCTGGGGATGCTACAAGCCCATGCTACTGTGCCAGGCTTTATGTGGGTGATGGGGTTGATCTCAACTCCTCATGTTTGCACAGCAGGCACTAGCCTGAACCGTCTCCATGGCAGCCCTCCCTACAACTTGATTTTTTTTTTCCCTCCATAGTACTTTTTATTAGTGTAATGAAATCCAGGAGGCTCCCCTCTGAAGTGTCCACAAACGGGCACACTCTGAAACCCGCGCCTAGATATAGAAGTGCCAAATGAACTTTAGGGCTGTCTGTTGGACGACAGACAAGCTACAACTGAAACAGCCTGATAGTTCTGGGTAAAGGCACTCTCTGGTAGGCCGGGGGTTATCTTTGAGGTTCTGTGAGACCCTGAGCTCCACCTCTAACTAACAATACCAACAACTAGACGTTGGTTGACCAGCTTTCTTGTAGTCAGCATTGTGAGCTCCCTTAGGGAACTGACCAAAATAGAATGCAGTGTGGTGGGGAGGGGGTGAGACAAATGCTAGCATACAGAGCAACAAGAGACCAAGAAAATACTTGACTGTGCAGTGGATGCGGTTTAAGGGAGAATGTTCCTCAGGACGGACAGGAATTATGGGGGGAGGGGCATCAATTTGCTGCCTCCATGGCCCCACCCTAACGGTGTTTCCTCCTTCTGATTTTTCCCCCAGGTGCTCCTGGCTCTGGTGGGGATCTACCCGTCAGGGGTCACTGGACTGGTCCCTTCCCTTGGGGAGAGGGAGAAGAGGGATAGTTTGTGTCCCCAGGGAAAGTACCCCCACTCTCTGAATAATTCCATCTGTTGTACCAAGTGCCACAAAGGTAGGAGAGACTGGGGGGGTTGTCCTCTTGAGCTTTCCTTTGCTTGTTTGGGGTGCTGCACAACCGTGGTGGCTGGGAGCTCCCTTCCTTTGCTGCCTCCCCAGGCTTGGGTTTTGTTCTTCTGGTCTCCACGGCAGCCTAATCCATGCCTCGCTCACAGGAACCTACTTGGTGAATGACTGTCCGGGCTCAGGGCAGGAAACAGTCTGCAAGGAGTGTGAAAAGGGCACCTTTACCGCCTCCCAGAACCAACTCAAATATTGCCTCAGCTGCAAGACATGTCGGAAAGGCAAGCCTCGGGAGTGGGAGCAAGCCCAGAAGGGCTCAAGAGGGGGATCTGGTGTGAGTGTGCATGTGCATGTGGATTTTGCCAGGCGTGAGGATTCGCCTCTGCTTGTGGGTGCGGTGGGAACAGGCGTGCACATGCCAGCCTGGGTCTGTGTGCACAGCAGTGTGTATGTGACAGAGACAGATGCACACATGGTGGGGGCGGGGGGAGGTGTCAGGATTTGTGTGGGGAAAGAGAGGCTAGACTCACGTACCATTTCCTTCCCTCTTCAGAAATGTTTCAGGTGGAGATTTCTCCCTGCAGAGCAGACAAGGACACTGTGTGTGGCTGTAGGGAGAACCAGTTCCAGAACTACCTAAGTGACAAACACTTCCAGTGCCTGAACTGCAGCCCCTGCTTCAATGGCACAGTGAAAATCCCCTGTAAGCACCACTCCCCCAAGTCCAGGCCCTCTCCCCTCCTCAGGAGTAGCCTGCCTCTCAGGCTGGTTTCCATTTCTGTCCCCACTCCCTGTGAGGTAGCATCTTGTCTCCACTCTGTCCTCTGGACTGTGGCTCTGAGCTCCTGCTTGGTGCCTGCATCTTGTCCTTCTCCCTCTCCTTGGTCCACTTTCTTAGTCTTTTTGTCTTCTCTCAGGTAAGGAGAATCAGGACACTGTGTGTCTCTGCCACGCAGGATTCTACCACTATAGAAATGAGTGTGTTCCTTGCAGTCGGTGAGTATTTGCCAACTGGTTGGGGAGCTGGGGTGGAAGAGCAGCTGTGGCTGGATTAGAGGAGGTGCCCTACAAACCGGAAGAGAGAAAGGCACTCCATCAAGACATCAATAGTCCTTTCTCTTTCTTCAGGACGTTAGGGGTAGACAACATAGCGGTAAAGCGTTTGCAGCAAAAGTCTGACAACCTGAGTTCAATCTCTGGAACCCAAGGAAAGGTGAAAGGAGAGAACATCAATTCCACAGAGCCGTCCTCTGACCTCCACACGTTCCATAGCATGCAAGCCTCTCCAGTGCTGGGCAGTTAGATGCGAGCACCACGCTCTTTACAGAGTGCGTCTTATTTATTTATTCTTTTTTGTTCGAGACAGGGTTTCTTTAGAGCCTGTCCTGGAACTCACTCTGTAGCCCAGGCTGGTCTCGAACTCACAGAGAGATCCTCGTGCCTCTGCCTCTCAAGTGCTGGGATTAAAGGCCTGCCTCCCGCCCAGGCGTCTTACTATTGCTGATACCTTGGGTTTGATGCGCGTGCCACTCCCCTGTGGTGAGCCCTTCCAGCCTCCTTGGCAGACTTCCTCATTCCTATGACTCCATTTGGGCTGCTCTGACACATTTGCTTCCAGAGAAGTAACTCTGAGACTCTCCTTGTTGAACTGACCTGGGGTTAAATCCCAGCCTACCCATTTCCCGGCTGTGCAAACATGGGCGAGTTATTACGTCTCCACGCCTAGGTTTCTTAACCTTTAGAGTAAGGAGGGGTGGGGGTGGAAGTGGGGTTCAATGATAGAGCACTAGCCTAGCATTTTTCGAGGCTCTGGGATTGGACCCCAACAGAAACTAGAGCAACAACCCACGAAATGGTCTGAACCAAAGCTATTTACTTTCTATTTTTCCCCCTCTCAGTTTCATCTCAGAAGAGCGTGTGTACCAATGCCATGTGCTTTTCACCCTGAACTTGTGTGGCAGACAAAAGCCCATTCTCACTTGCCTCTGCCCCACTCCCCGGTGTAGTTTTCTCACCCCGCTCGGCCCTGTGACAGCCTCAACGGAGGGCTCTTGGGCTGCCCCAGTGATAGACATCCTAAAACCGCTCACGCCTGCGTGGCCTGTCATCTTCTAAGGCAAATGCTGTAAGTGGCTGGTGTCATCAGAGACAAGCCCTTCAGCTTCTCATATGAGTCATCTATCTGTGGCTTAATCAGCTTAAAGCGAAGAAAGGTTTCTTTTCATAGCTTCATTCAGCTCACGGTGGTCAGTGGTCAGGGTTGTTGCCTTTGAGCCCGTGAGGCACAGCACTGTGGTGGGAGCACAGCTGAGAGGCACAAAGGCTGTGGAGTGGGGTCCCCAGTGACCTAACTTTTACTAGGCCCCATGTCCCAATATGCTGGGGATCAAGCTTTCAACATATGGACCCTGGCAAGACATTCCAGATCCAAACCGTAGGCCTCTCCGTGCCACAATCCCACCAGCAAACATAATGCTAAACTCAGTTCACTGACACACGCCATCTACCAAGCACACCATGTCAGGGGTAATCCCAAGGGGCAGGCAGAGGTGACATGATCTCCATGAGACACTGGACCATAAAAGTGAAATGGCTTGTTTATGTCATATTACCAGTTAGTGACTGGAAGGAGTTTTATTCTAGCCATAAATGCCTTTTAAAATTTATTTTTAAAATACTGATTGAGTGTGGAATCCAGGCTCTTGCATGATATTCAAATGTGCTTCCATGGAGCCACAATAACCCTATGACCATTTTATTTTATTATTTACAAAGGTTTTTGTTTTGTTGATTCAGAGTTTCATTATGTAGGCCAGGCTGACCTTGAACTCTTAAGAGATCTGCCTCAGTCTTCTGAGTGCTGGAATGTGCCACCATTCCTGGCATTTAAAAAATACTTTAAATACATTATTTATTTTCATTTTATGTGTATGAGTGTTTTGCCAGCATGTATATATGTGTACCATGTGTATGCCTGGTACCGTCAGAGGCCAGAAGAGGGCATCAGATCCACTGGAACTGGAGTTACAGAGGGTTGTGAGCTGCCACGTGGGACTGTGACTTTAAACTTATCAACACAGCCTGCTTGCCCTTTCTCCCCTCTTCCTCTTTCCTCTCTCGATTCTCTCTCTTGTCTTGGTCTCCTGTTGCCCAGGCTGACCCTGACCTTGCTGTGTAGCCAAGGGTGACCTCTGGCCAGTACCTCCCAAGTGCTGAGACTGCATGCATATACTACCACTCCTTGCTGTCAATACAGTCTTTCCAAGACCCCTTCAACTTGAAAGATGAAATGGCTGTATGAGGAACTGTTTCATTCTTCTGCCTCAGTTCTCAAGGCAGGCTAAGTTCCACTATCTTAAGAGATAGCAGAAACAATCACAGAGCTAAGAGCTCCGGTCATCTTTCTAGTCACCTGTTTTGCCTCTTTCTTCAGCTGCAAGAAAAACAAGGAGTGTTCGAAATTGTGCAAACCTGAACCTGAAAATGTCACAAACCCCCGGGAACCAGGTGAGGAGCAGTGGCCTGGTGTCCATGCTCACCGGCTGATTGGCTGACTCCCTTGCCTCCCTCTCCCCTCCCCAGTCTCTGCTGTGCCGAACACTGAGCATTCTCTACTTTGTCTGCAGGAACCGCAGTGCTATTGCCCCTGGTCATCTTCCTTGGCCTTTGTCTCTTATTCTTCATCTTCATCAGTTTAATGTGCAGATATCCCGGGTGGAAGCCCCAGGTCTACTCCCACAGTGAGTGCGGCCTGTGGGGAAAGTGTCGGTGGAGCTGGTGGAGCTGGGGAGGGGGTCGAGTGGACAAGGTGGAGGGAGGTGAGGCCCTTTGCTCAGGGCTAACAGTCCTGGTTGGTGGGAAGGAAGCCACACTGTATCAGTAATTCTCTTGTCCCTGGGGCCACATAGACCCTGAGGCGTGACACCACAAGTCCCCAAGGCCAGGGTTGGGGGAGGGGGTTAAAAGGGAAGTGAAATTCATGATGCTTTCTTTTTTTCTCAGTTTGTGGGAATTCAGCACCTGTCAAAGAGGTGAGAGGAAAAATACTCCAACTTCCTGACTCTTCCTTCCCAACTCCTGATACCCGAATTACTTGCACTTGGGGGTGGTGGGCTCCCTTAGTTCCTCCATCCCCCACCCCCCACTAATGCAATGCCTTCTCTCTTACAGGCGGAGGTTGAAAGAATTAAGCCCCTAACTCCAGCCCCTGTCCCAGCCTTCAACCCCACTGTGGACTTCAGCTCTGCCCCAGGCTTCAGTCCTGTCTCCAGTACCCCCAACACCTCCAGCCCCACCTTCTACCCCAGTAACTGGCCCAACTTCAAGATCGTGCCACCTGTAAGGGAGGTGGTCCCAACCCAGCGTGCTGACCCTCTCCTCTACGAATCCCTCACCTCCGTGGGCCCCACCTCTATTCAGAAACGGGAAGACTATCCCCACCCGCAGCGATCCGACCGTGAGTTTGGGTTCCCGGAGGCGGGGACATTACTCCTGGAAGGAGTCGGGCAGGGCGGAGGCCAAGATGGCAGGGCTGCCGCTGGAGGTGCACGGTCCTTGTCTCCAGTTGCAGACCCGGCGACGTTGTATACGGTGGTGGACTGCGTGCCTCCGTTTCGCTGGAAGGAGTTCATGCGTCTCCTGGGGCTGGGCGAGCACGAGATCCAGCGGCTGGAACTGCAGTACGGGCGCTGCCTGCGCGAGGCTCAGTACAGCATGCTGGAAGCCTGGCGGCAGCGCACGCCACGCCACAAGGCCACGCTGGACGTCCTGAATAGTGTGCTTTGCGACATGGACCTGAAAGGCTGCGTGGAGAACATCCGCGAGGCGCTGGGAAGCCCCGCCTCCTACTGGTCCGCGCCCCGCCTCCCACGATGAGGCCACAGCCCCGCCTCAAGGAAGGAACTTAAAGGGCAGTCCCTGTGAGCCTCCTCTTTGGATGAAAAGAAGGGAGGGGTCTTGAAGGGGCAGGCTTGAGTTGGCAACCGCTTCCTTGGTGCTACCTACTTGGTGTACATAGCTTTTCTCGCTAACGAAGACTGTCCCAGAGCCAACCACTTGTGCGGGGCAGCAGTATGTGCCATCTGTCTGCTCCCAGCAGGCGGAGCATGCCAAAAGCCAGAACAGGCGATTGTAGAGGAAAGGGACACTGTATCTCATGACCACTTGAGATGCACGGGGCCCAGGCAAGGCTTCTCAGGGCCTCTCCATTTGGTTCCTGCGCCTTATTCACAGTAGGTAAGCAATATTTGTATCAATTATATCACACTAATGGAAACTCGGCTTCCTTTTGCTCCCTGCCTGGACCAACAAGGCTCAACTGTCTAAGGTAGGGGGCAAGCACAGAACAACGGGGTCTTCAGCTGGAGCCGTGGACTCTTGTAAATACACTAAAAGTCTAAAAAACGACCTCTGACCCTGGAAAGAGTGGTTTGTATATTGGAGAGGCTGGGCAGAGCCCAGGACCCAGGACTAGCATGGAATATCCAGCCATCCTGCCGGCTAACGGAGCAGACTGCACATCACGATCCCGTGGGTACCACGCTTCCCTCCTCCCACCCTCATCCAGTGTTGACCAAACAGCCATGTTTCGGGGCAGTTTTATCTGGGGCTCAGAGATGTGTCTGTGGGACATGAAAGCCCAGTTCTTGACCTCCAGAGTTCATAGAGCAGGAGGTGCGTGCCTGGGTCAGGCTTGGTTTGAACTGGGTCCTTGAGGTAGAGTCCAGGGGGAGGGTGGTGACTAGCACTCTTGGGGAGACAATTCCTCTAGGAGATGTATCACAGGACCTCAGCATTCCTCACACTTCTCTGTAAAGGAAGGAGACGATACATTAGGTCAAGATCAAGCATCGCGAGTGGGGGTGGGGGACAGTTAAAGCTGAGTGCCCTCCCCTCCCTGCTTGGTCCCTGCTCTGCTCTGTCTTCCTTAGAACGAAGGGCCCCCACTTCATACTGCCCTTTTGTCCTATAGTGGTTTCCCTCTGCACTTACGATGTGGACAGGGGCGTGTCCAGCTGTATGATGTGGGTCCCCCTCATTCTCCGCAGCTGGGCTCGAGTCAACTTCCGGGGCTTGCCATCCCCGGGTTCCGAGGCTCCCTCAATCCTTTGGCTGGCAAGTTCCTCCCTTATCTCCCTGAGCATGTCCTCAGCCTGGAGGGGGCGGGGGCGGAGTCCAGGGGATAGAAGTCCCTCTTCTTCATCTGAGGATTCCCAGGGGCTTTCCCCAGCAGAGTCAGTATGGGTCGGAGATTGGGGGAGCGGGCTCCGCCGTTGCGCCCTGTTTAGAGTTTCTACCACCACATTCCGTGTGGTCAAAGTCTCATCTTCCTCCTCGGACCAGGTTGGGGGTGCTCTCCTGGGCAAACTGCCTCCTCTTAGGATCCCATCTGGCAAGTCTGGGGCACTTCGTCGCTGGGGAGCTTGAGGGTCAGGAGGCTGGGGGCGCAGAGGAACGTCTCGGAGTTCCAGGGTAGAGAAGGTGAGACGAGGGTCCCTACGAAGAGCCTTGGCCCGAAGCCTATTCAGCGGGGTGCGAGGGGTCTTGGGGGAACTTGGAATCAAGGTGCCATAGCCGGAGTCCGAGGTGTCATCAGGCATGGAGGGAGCATCTTCATCTGTGTCTTCAGTCACTACTAGGCGGGGGATGATGCTCAACTCCAAAGTCCTACGGTCAATAGCAGAAAGTCAGCCTGAGATAGTGAAGATCAAATACAAGCCCAGGAAGTGTCCCCTGCTACTCCACTCAGGAATGTCTTCTCCTCCAAACTTATTGTCCTGTCTCTTGACATGACACAGTGTTTTTGCCACCTTGCTGGCTAGAATTGTACTCTATAAAAGACCTTGGGTACTCACTTCTTTTATGCAACACATATGCTGAAATTGGAATGACATGAGAAGATTACAGTCCCTTTGCAAGGTTCATGCAATTTATGAAGCTTTGTGTGTGTGTGTGTGTGTGTGTGGTTTTTTTTTTTTTTTTTAAGACAAGACCTTGAACTAAGCTGGGCATGGTCCTTAAAAACGAACCAACAGACAAGACGAGTCTGGGTTGCCTCTGAGCTATTATTCTATCCACAGCACCTGGTTCAGAACTCATGTCAAGCAGTTTGTCTCCTATTTGCTGACTGGATCCTCTGAAAGTTGCTAAGCCGCTGTACCATCCTGGGTGAACCTCTTACACTGGGGATTTGAACTGTGTCTTGGAAGCGCTGATATTCTGAGAATCCATATCTACCTTCACTCTGCAGCCAGATCCTCACAGGGAGCTCACATGCCACGTTTCTGCTTCCTTTGCCCTGTGCCCACCCTGTCCCACGCGTCCCCTCACATGGTGGCTACCAACCTGGTCCACTCCCAGTGGCTGCTCCTGTTCCTGCACCCACACTGGGTTCTCCAGGGCTGCACTGATTTTCTCCTCCCTCCTCCCTACCTGAGGCCCCCTCCTTAGAGGGCGCACTTGGGTCTTACCTCCCTTCTGTGCTGCTCTGAGAGTCCTCTGGGGAGGGAGTGGAGGGCCTGGTGTTGGGGGACTCCTTGTCCTGGTTGCGATAGAGGGCCAGGAGCTCTCTCTTCTGTTGAACATACTCCTCAGCCTTCAGCCTCTGCAGAGTGGCCTGGGGAGGGACTTCCATCATTATGAGCTCTCATTTACTGCACACTTGCAGTATTCTGGATGCTCTACTAATGGCTTTCCTATGGTATCTTTACCCCTCCGCACACCCCGCTGAGGGACAGGTATTTACACTTCCTTTTCTACGAGAAAGGGGAACCAGAAGGCTAGTGACCCCCTTAAGAGTCATTCTTTCAGGAAGGGAGCCCAGTGCGGCCAAGATGTGGTGGCACCAGGCTGCAGAGCTGGTGCTGGAGGCCACTGGGGTGGACAGAAAGTCCCCTCTCCTCCTCTATCATGTGCCTGCTTTTCATGTCTCCAGGGATGCCCTTGGATGCTCCTCCTCTTTTAGGAAACTCTCCTTGACTGGGATGAGGTGCTGCCAGAGCCCTGAACCATATTGGTCCTCAGGTTGCTCTTTTGAGCATATTCCCTTCCCATCACCTGGCATCCATCCTGAAGGTGAGAGGAGCAGGGGCATGCTTGTCCTAAACAGTGTGAAAGCAAAGTTGTCCCAATATGAAAGAGAAGACAGCACATGTCTGTGTTCCTTCTTGGGAGTTTTCTTTTCTTTTGGTTTTTCAAGACAAGGTTTCTCTGTAGCTTTGAAGCCTGTCCTGGAACTAGCTAGACCAGGCTGGCCTCAAACTCAAGGAGATCCACCTGACTCCACCTCCCAAGTGCTGGGATTAAAAGCATGCGCCACCACTGCTCAGCTCTTGGGAGTTTTCATACAGAATAAAGCAGTGACAGCTGAGAGGTGGCTCCCAGTGTAACTCCATATGCATGGGGTGCTTTGTCGCACACTGTCACCCTACAGTGTGGAAAGCATGGCCATGAGCTCATTTTACAGCTGCAAAGACCAGACTCAGATGCCGATACTGGTCAAGGAGGCCAGTGGAGAGGAGAGCTGGGTGAGGATGCTTCTTAAGTCCTAGGTCAGTGACTGCAGGCTTTGTAAAGGCAGCCTTGAGGGGCTGAGATGATAGGAGGAGGATGTTGGGGGAGACAGGAGAGCCTGAGAATGCACAGGGTAGGTGGTAGAAGGAGGCTTGGCATGAGGGTAGAGGGGGATGCTGTGGGCAGAATAAGCATCAGTATTCATAGGCATGGCTAATAAGGTACTCAAAGTGCTTCCTAGCTGGTAAAGAAATGGTTATAGGCCAGGCCTGATTCCAGCATTTGGATCATGGTGGAGTCACATGAGGCAGGTGGATCTCTGAGTTTGAGGCCAGCCTAGCCTACATAGAGAGTTCCAGGCCAGCCAGAACTATACAATGAGACCTTATGTCAAAAAGCAAGCAAAAAGAAGAAGAAGAAGAAGAAGAAGAAGAAGAAGAAGAAGGAGAAGGAGAAGGAGAAGGAGAAGGAGAAGGAGAAGGAGAAGGAGAAGGAAGAGGAGAAGAAAGCAAGCAGGAAGGAAATAAGGAAGGGAGAGAGGAGAGAGGGAAGAAAGAAGGAAGGAAGGGTTGTAGTTGGAGTCTTCTATCTTCCCGCCCCCAGGTATCCCCACCACAGTGACTGCTGAGGGGCTGCCTCTGGCATAGAGTAGGGACCTCAAGTGTCGCCACCCTCCACCAGCAACCCTATACAATGTTCTGTTCTGACTGATTCTAGGCTAGCCTGGTGGCTCCCTATTTGTCCTTTCTCGTCAGCTAGGGGGATGTGAGCCAGCAGCCCTGGGGCTTCTAGGCTTCTCCAAAGCTTCTGTAGGAGCATGGGAGCAGCCGGGTCAGGATGAGACATGTTGGAGGAGGGTTAAAGCAGGCATAGGCAAATGATATCAAGTGGGCAGTTCTAGCTCTCCTTCCTCTGGCTTCCCAGTCACTGAACCAGAACAGAGAGACCAGAGGGCAGGAAGCTCACACACCGGGCCAGTTCCCATGCCCTTCTTCCCCGGGCTTCATCTCTCAGCTCAGTGTGAAGTGGGGGAAAGGTATAAGCAAAGGAATGGCAATGGGGCTGCACAGCTGGCTTGTGATGGGGAGACGCCCCTTGTTCCACAGGCCCCAAGTTTGAGTTTGGGATGGGATGGCATGGGAGGTCCAGGACAGGTATGTAGTGTGGAGGGAAAGAATGGGAAGAAAAGAGGGAGTCTTTAAAGAACACCAGGAGCCAGCAACTCCACTAGGCTTGCCTCATCCTTCCCCAGGAAGAGCAGGAGTGGGGGGATCCTAGGCAGCAGAGCACTGGGCTTCCAGCTGCCTCAAAGCCTCAGCAGTGAGCATCTTCTTGGCTAGAGGTGAGCAGTACAAGAGAGAAAGCTAGATAGAGTGTGGGGCCCACAAAGCTAAAAAAAGAGAGGGGGCTCCCAAGCAAGACTCCTGTGGAAAATCTGCGAGACACAATGCTTCATCTCTCTGCAGTTCTGCATTCACCCACTCTCGCAGCGCCTCTTGACTCTCTCAGCCATCACATCGGCGCCTTCGTCCAGCCCTGCACCCCCTGCCACGCCTCTCTTCTCTCTTCACCTTCCTTCCTCCTCCTCCTTTCTCTTTTTAGTTTTGCGAAATTAAGTCTTTCTATGCAGCTCAGATTGAGAACTTGATGAATAGCCCAGGTTAGTTCTGAGCTCGTGATCCTCCTGTCTCAGTGTTCTGGGTGCTGGGATTATAGGAGTGCTCAGCCAGCTGCTCAGCCCTTTCTTGTAAGCAGAACAATGACACACATGTGTGGAGCACCATGAAGTGTGGGGTCTCACGCCAAGCCACTGGCTTGCTGGCTCTCACTGTACCCGCAGATGAAGGCTAGGCTGAAAATGAGGAGTAACTTGCCAAGAACACCGGGTGGGCTCTGGACTCTCCGCAAGTCTTCCTGCTTAGTCTTCAATTGGCCCCACTTTCAGTTCTTGGCCTCTACCCAAGGGTTCTTTCTGTTCCTCTCATCGGTTCCTTTTCCTCTCCCCACCCCCACCCACAAGCTCATTATCTGTTAAAGCGCAAACCACCTCTGTAAACCCTCAAGGACTACACGCAGCGCTAATGTTTCTGCAGGAGAGAAGAAGAAACCTGGGCCCTGGTCAGTGAAGGGACCAAGAGATCCAGGAGATACTCTGTCACCCATGCATGCATGCGTGAGTGCGTGCGTGCGTGCATGTGTGTGTGTGTGTGTGTGAAATGTGTGTGTCTGTGGAGTCTGTTTGTGGTATATGTGTGTATATGAATATATATGCATGATATATGTGTGTTTGTAGTGTGTGTTTGTGGTGTGTGTGTTTGTGGTATATGTGTGTTTGTGTATGTGTATACTTGTGGGATATGTATGTGTGTGATGTGTGTGTATTTGTGGTGTGTTTTTTGTGGTATATGTGTGTATGTGTATGCATGATATATGTGTGTTTGTAGTGTGTTTTTGTGGCATATGTGTGTATGTGTATGCATGATATATGTGTGTTTGTAGTGTGTTTTTGTGGCATATGTGTGTGTGTTTGTGTGTGTTATGTGTGTATGTGTGTGTATTTGTAGTGTGTGTGTTTGTGGTGTGTGTTTATGATATGTGTGAGTTTGTGGTATGTGTGTATTGTGTGTTTGTGGCATATGTGTGTATATGTGTGTATATGTATTGTAGTGTGTGTTTGTGGTGGGGGTGTGTGTTTGTGGTGTGTGTGAATGTGTGTGATGGGTGTGTTTGTAGTATATGTGTGTTTGTGTATGTGTGGGTTTGTGGGGTGTGTATGTATGTGCGTGATATGTATGTATGTGTGTGTGTTTGTGGTGTGTGTCTGTGAAGACTGATAGTAACCCACAGAAGGGTGTTCTGGATGATTGCAGAATTTCAGGTTTTGGGTTGCTGGGAGCCTTGCTGTAAGTGATGCTCCTTTGGTCACCCCGCAGAGACTATCAGGGGTTGTTATTCAGTATATGAACACCAATGGCTCCCAGATGTTCCAGAGGGAGAACATGGGAGAAGGGTTGTGCTGAGAGTGGGAACCAAAGGAAGGGAGAAATTTTAGAGGACCGGGGGATTAAAAGAACGGTCCCAGATGTGGTGATGCAAGTAAAACTATGCACATACATGCACATAGTAGTAACTGTTGCAGCTTTACTAATTGGACTCCTGCTTCTGTCACATAAATCTGCCTTCATCAGTACCCTGTTTAAAACCTCCATGGGCTCCATATCATCTATGGGACAAAGTTCAAGTTCTTAGCACGGCCTTAGAGATGGACATGATCCTGTGGCATGACCTCCTGTGTTCACATTTATACTCCATGTCCGGGCATTGTCAAACAAGCATCATGCTCTGTCCTGCATAGGCACACATGGGTGCACCCACCCACACAGTCATGTGCATACACCACACACATAATGCAACACATGACACACAAATAGACGCACACACACAGGGTGGCAATGGGAGAAAGTGTAACAGCCTAAGAGGACATGACATGGTCCTGCATGGTCTCAGCTGAACTCTAGAGTATGTATAACCTTGAGCCAGTCCTGTTCGAGAGCTGGACCAACTTGATGCCTTCCCAGCTCTGGTTCTCTTAACACATGTGACTGTTTCTTACTTCTGGATTTTTGTATTTGGTATCCCCTCCTTCCTTTGTTCCCCTGACATACTCCTGTGTCTCCCCCAGTGCTCCATTGTCGGTCTGGTGTCATGGCTTCACCCCCCAATCTCCCTCAGCACCATTGCTCTTCTAGCAGACAGGTGGGGCAGAAGGCTTGGCCCCTTTCTCTGTTGCTGTCTTCTGCATATTTACTTCGCTATTTGTACTCTGATTACGCTAATGAGCTGCGGCACAGATTTCTGGAGGGCAGGAATGCTGTGTTCATTCTTTTCCCTGGCACATAGCCCTAGTGCCTGTCCCCAGAAAGTGCCCCCTGAGTGCCTGAACAGAAAGAAGATGTTTAAAAATTCACTGTTTCATTGTAGTCAGACCACTAGGGTGTACCCCAATAGCGAGCCCAGTAGCTGGCTGTGTGTTTTCTTGGACTCTGTTCTCCTCTGGAAGGCACCCAAGTCTGGTCAAGTCTGCCCCTGCACTTAGTCCAGCCTCTCCGCCCTCCTTCACCCGTCTGAGCTCCAGGAGCATATGCTCATCCTTCTCCAAGGCGGCCACCTACCTGAGCCTGCAGGGTCTTGTCCAGCCACCGTGCACGATCTGTGGAGCTGGGACAGTGCACAGTAAGGGCACAGGAGACACACTGGAATTCAGTGAGGTGGATCAGCAGGAAGCTGTCTGCATGGACAAGAAGCCCTGCTGTAAGGACTGGGCCTCATCCGACCCCAATCCCGACCCTCCCTCCTCTGGTAGAAGAGACATACGGGGATCTCGTAGTGGTCGGCACACCAGTTTCTCCAGCATGAGAGGGGGCCGGATGACCTTGGCTCTGTCTGCCCTGCGTTGTGGCTTGGTTACCAGGAGCACATCAGAGAAGAGGAACAGGTACACATCCAGCTGCAGGAGAAAGAGGCAGGGTTAGCCAGACCCTGCTGGGATCTGGGGATATGGGGATCAGGGAATCTGGGGATCAGGGGAGGGGCTGGTCTGGGATCCTGGCTCACTGGCTGACACCTGTCAGCAGAAGGACAAGGGCAGAACTACGGAGTGCCACAGCTGGGAGGGCATGGCCTTGGCCCCGCCTCTTGATTTGTAGGCAGGGAGGAGGGCTGCCTCAAGGTCATACAAACAACTGGTGTGCGAGCAGAATCAGAAACATGTCCCTTTGCCCGGCCCACCATACTTTCTTCCATTGCTACCTGTGTGTGTTGTGTGTTATGTGTGTGTCATATGTATGTGACTGTGTGGGTGTTTATACCAGTGTGCCCATGTGCAGAAGAGAGCAGGATGCTAGGTGTCTTGCTCTAGCACTTTCTATTTTATTGCTTTGAGATGCAGTTGACCGGCCAAGGACCCATAGGATCTGCGTGTCCTACCCAACAACCCTGGGGCTACAGATGCAAGCAGCCATGCCCAGCTTCCTTTCTTCCTCCCTCCCTCCCTTCCTTTCTTTCCTTCACATTTATTTTATTTTAGTGTGGGTATGTGCGTGTGAGTAAAAGTGCCCGTGGAGGCCAGGAGGTTTGGGATCATCGCCCCGAGCTGGAGTTACGGGCAGTATTAAAGCCGCTTGACAATAGGTGCTGAGAACTGAACTTGAGTCCTCTCAAGACCATCAGCAAATGCCAAATGCAGTCAGGCGGTGGCGCACACCATTAATCCCAGCACTGGAGAGGCAGGGGTAGGTGGATCTCTGTGAGTTCAATGACAGTCTGGTCTACACAGTGAGTTCCAGAACAGCCAGGGCTACACATAGAAACCCTGTCTTAAAAAAAAGAAAAAGAAAAAAACCCAAAAAACCACCAAGCACCTTTAACAGCCAAGTTGCCGCTGCAGCCATAGGCTCAGTTTCTTATGTGAGCGTTAAGGATTCAAACTTGGGTTCTCATGGTTTTAGGTTTGGAGCCCGTTTGGTAACCTACAGCTCCTTGACTTTTCTTTGAAAAGTCTATGTTTTTCCATTTGATGTGTATGGAATTTTGCCTTTGCGTATGTGTCTGTATACCGCATGTATGCAGTGCCTGGGGAGGCCAGAAGAGGTGTCCAGTCCTCAAGCTGGAGTTATAGACAGTTGTGAGCTGCCACACAGGTGCTAGGAACTGAACGTGGGTCCTGTGTGAGAGCAGCAAGAGCTCTCAACTGCTCAGACACCTCTCCATCTCCAGGTCCTCGTGTCTACGGCGGCGCAAATGCTCTTACCCACAAGCCCCCTCTCTCAGCTTGTGGACTCTCATCCCGCGCCTCTGCCTCCTTCCGTGCCGCCACGCTTCCCCTCTTTCACGCGGCTCTCACCTTCCCTTCTCGCCCTTCCTTTACGCGCACGGGTCCTTCCAACAGTAGCTGCCTGGTGTGCTCAGGGGCGACCCCTAGTATAGGAGTCATGAGATCCAGGGTGGAAAACGGACGCAGGTTCTAAGGGACCACAGAGGAAACAGGAAGGGGATCAGGATGCCATGCAGGTGTGCCTCCCCATCCCAACCTAGGGTGGCTCCTTGTGCTGCCACCAGCCCATCCTTTCTGTACCTGGAGCCACAGCAAACACTCCAGTGTCCCCTCTTTTCTCTTCTCATTTACCCTTGGGACAGGCACTCAGTGAGAGCACTCTGTTGGCCTCTGTCCTCTCCTGGCCAGGCTTCTCCTTCATCTACTTTCCTGGAACCTGGAGCCCCTTTCCTCACCTTCTCCACCTCCTCGTTGGAGGGCTCTAGGACCTCATAGGGTCCAATGCGCTGGGCCGCAGCCATCAAGCTCTCCAGCTCTTCACCCTGGCGGACTTGCCCGTTTATGTGTCGCAGGAAGGACTCCACAGCTGCAATCTTGGGATGTGAGAAACAGAAGGAGGCACAGCTGAGCACAGCTTGTCCACCCAGCGGCAGTCACAGCAACTAAAATAGGCCTAGTCAGTCAGCACTGTGTGAGGAATGAGACCTCAGTGATCTCCAGAGAGAGTTCTTACTCTCCCCACCCGCCTTCCCCCCCCCCCCAAGGGTGGCAGCCTCACCTGAGTACCTACCATGGCATTCAGGGCCTCTTGGGCTCGGGGCTCGGGGCTTCTCTTGAGCACAGCCTGCAGCAACAGTGGGTACTTGGTGACCCGCTGGTGGGGTTTGATGAGTAAGTCACCCAGGGTCTGTCTTCCTGAGCGCTTGTGTTTCTCGCACCACTGTGGAGGGCGGGGAGGGGAGGGAGAGCTCAGGAGCCTGCTGAGACCCTCCCGCCTGCTCCTCCAGGGACTGCCTCAGCCTTTCACCCGCTGAAGCCTGGCCTGGCTGTGTCATTGAACCCCTCCAGCCTCCATGTTCCATGGTGCCCCACCTGCACGAAAGTGTGGAACAAAGGGTTGGTGTCTTGCTGCTCCCGAGCGTAAGCCATGGTCTGCTTCACTCGCAGGCAGTACTGGACATATGGCTGGAACCGCTGGCCAAACTGGAGGAACAGATATTGGGCAGGCTGAAGAAGGTCATGAATTGACTCTGGCTGTAGAGCATTGCTGCAGGCTGAGGAGAGAGCCTCACAGAGCCCCCAAATGAAGCCCCTGCCAGCCTCTACCTCCCAGGCTGTCTCCCACAGCCAGGCCCCTCATTTTGTGCTCCTGAAAAGAACAGACACCCCGAGAGGCAGACCCTGGCTACCCCTGGAGTTTATTCTGCCCATGGCACTGGCTGTGCCTACTCCCCTGGTCTCACTCTCCTGCCATCAATAATTCAACCTGTTTTCGGGACTCTGGGGCTCCTATTTCTGTGACCTAAAAGTTGTCCAGAGGCCCTGCTCTGAAGGAAGGAGGTGCCAAAGGGTTCCCAGGAAACTGCACCCTTCCTCCCCCTTTGTATCCCATCCCAACGTTTCCTGCCGGCCCAGAAACAGTATAACACTGTGGAAGAAAGACCAGACCCAGGCCCAGCTCTCTCTCTCTCTCACCTCTCCACACTCAATGTCCTGTGGTCTTTTACCAACCCCTCCTGCCCCCACTAAGCCTTCCCAGGCAACTTCTTACATAGGCGCCATTCTTTAAGAGACATTTTAAAACTTTTATTTTATTTTATGTGCATGAGTGTTTCGTGTATGTGTGTGCCTGCCATTTGCATATTGAGTTCTCTCAGAGGTTAGGTCAAGTCCCCTTGAACCAGAGCTGTGAGCTACCTTGAAGGTCCTGGGAAACAAGCCCAGGTCCTTTGCAAGACCAGCCAGTGTTCTTAACTGCTGAGCTACCTCGCCAGCCCTTTAGGCCTCATTCTTGCACTTGGCTATTTGCTGATGGGTCTCAAAGGAATAATTAATATTTTATAGCTGCCAAGAAGTGCACACTTGTTTTTATAGCACCTGGGAAGTTAAGGCAGGAAGGTCTTGAATTTGAGGGTAGCCTGGGCAATATTACCAGACCCTGCTCTCCACCCCCCCAAAAAAAAAGGGAAGAGAGAAAAGAAAGAAAAAGGAAAACAAATACAAGGTAGTATAGCTGGTGAGAGCACATCCCCCTCCACCTCCAAGGTAAGCATATTTTCATTCCATAAGGGACTCTAGAAGCGCAAAGAACCTTCAAAACAGGTTCCACTGATGGAATGGAATGAAGGAGATGAGGTTGTATTTTGGAGTTGGGGCTGTGCCCTGTGGATCCTTTTGGGCTGACTTCATCCTGCTCTGTCTGGGTATCCCCATACTCACTGTCAGGAAACCATTTTGTAAGCTGAGAGGGTCCAGAGGCTGGCCAGAGGTTCGAGTCTCTTCCAGGATGGGTTGCAGACCCTCCTCCCAAAAGCTCCGGTGGGCTCTAATCAGCTTGGGGATGTTTCCAAACAGGGTCTCAGCTGACACCTGGAGGAATGAGTAGGACTTAGTACTTTGTTGGGTCACAGTCAGGAAGGGACAGGACTTTCAGCTTTAGTGACAGGGCTGGGGCGGAAGGGAAGAGTCTGACAATGGCCTGGAAGACCCTAGGTGGTCCCTCAACCGCTGTGGCACCAGAGTGGGTAGGGGCCTGTTGCCTGCTGGGGGGTCTAATGCAAATGGCAAGTATAGGGGAATCAGGGGTGTCCCTGAAAATGGGGCTGTGGAATTCGGCTTGGAGGGTTTGCTGTGGCCCCGCCCCCTACCCTCCACCATGTTCCCACTCACCTCAGTCAGTAGCCCCACCCGTTGTAAATTCAGCAGTCCAGCTGCCAGAAGCTAGAGGCAGGGAGGAGGACAGGGTCTCAGCACCTGGTCTCCCTTCTCCAGGCTCTCCCCAACCCCACCTTCCTCAGACTTCTCTTCCCAACCCATCCAGAGCAGGTCTGAAATCACGGCTTGGAATCTTGTCCCGCTCCCGTCCCCCATCCCAGTCCTTTCGCTCTGGGAGAAGGCAGGTAATACTAAGGACCCAGGTAGGGAGGAGATGAGGTTGAGGCTGAAGGTGGCTCACATCAGTCATGATCTTGAGCTTCCTCAAGAAGATCAGCTCCGTGGTCAGGAGCTCCCACAGCGCTTCCTGCTGGTGGCAAAGCTCACGGTTCATCTCCTGAGGGGAACAGTGCTGGTTCACTTGGGGAATGCTGATAAGAGTAGGTGCCATTTGTTAAGTGCTGGATCCGGGCTTCTGGTCCCTCTCCACAGGACTTTCTAATCCTAACCAACCCTCTAGTTTGTAGGTAGCATCGCCCCCATTTTCCATATGAAGCAAGTGAGGCTTGGAGAGGTCCTCCATCATAACCAAGACTTCATTAGTTGGGGGCAGAGCTGGGATTTCAACAAGATCTCTAGAAGCTTTCCCCCCTAGATGCCGTATCCCAAGGCCTTTGCTTTTCCCAGGGCAGACGTGAGATACATGTATGCATGTGTGGAGGAGGGTCTGATGTGTTCTGGGGACATAGACCATTTCAAACCCACCTTGTGTCCAAGCACCAGCTCCTTCCAGGACTTTTCCATGGTCAGGCCACTGTCACCTCCGTCTCCTATCTCCCAGTATCTCCGGTCCTCGGGTGGTAGACGGGGCATCCCAAACATGCTGAATGTGTGCAGTCTCACCTCCAGCTCATGAGCCTTGGTGACTTCCTGGAAGAGCAGAGAAAGTGATCAGCCTGGTACATCCCCAACATTTGGTGCCCAGGCTCTGGAAAGGCTGTGTGTGCACACATGCATGTGTGTGTGTGTGTGTGTGTGTGTGTGTGTGTGTGTGTGCCTGGCATGGCATTAATAGGGTTGTTATTACCCAGGAAATGAAGTTACACTTTTGTCTTCAGGAAAATCCCTGGGTAGTGGGGTTTTGAGGGAACCTCCCTAACCAGAATGATACCTTCTAGAGGTTTCCTCACTCCAAATAGAGTAAGGGGCAGAGTCATGCTTTTCAGAGTGGTCTTTAAGAATTGCTTTTCTTTATTCAAAAAGAAAAAGAAAAAGAAAGAAAGAAAGAAAACTGTTTCGGGTTGAGCTGTAAATTAAACCCAGGGCCTTCTGCATGCTAGGGAAGCCCTCAACCACTGAGCTATACACCCCAGACTGAGGAACCTTCAAGTAAGGACCAGGACTAGATTTAAGAAAGCATGGTCTCAGGTAACAATTGATGTGGGAGTCTCTTCTGTATGCTGTGATTACCATTAATGAATAAAGAAACTGCTTTGGACCTATAGCAGTGCAAAACTTAGCTAGGCAGGGAAGACTAAACTGAATGCTGGGAGAAAGAAGGGCAGAGTCAGAGAAAAACCATGGAGTCTCCGCCAGAGTCAGATATGCTAAAACTTTGCCAGTAAGCCACTGCCACGTGGCGATACAAAGATTAATGAAAATGGGTTAGATTAATATGTAAGAGTCAGCCAATAAGAAGCTAGAGCTAATGGGCCAAGCAGCGATTTAATTAATACAGTTTCTGTGTGATTATTTCAGGTCTAAGCTAGCCAGATGGCTGGGAACCAACAAGTAGCCTCCCTTCTCCAGTAAACAGTGATATATAATGGATGCGCTTTTGTTTGTTTTTAGATGGGGACTTACTATGCAGTTCAAGCTAACCTTGAACTTGCAACCCTTCTGCCTCAGCTTCCTGCGTGTTGAGACTATAATGTGCATCATCATGCTTGGCTCAAAGTGGAGATATTTATGAAGCATCACACCTTAAAATTTATAACTGCTTTTGGTACCAAACAATGTGGGGAATAAATAATTAACTCTAACCCTCACTCTACCCTTAAGTAGACATGGCGGAAGCAGTAGGACTCATAGCTGGGGTGAAGGCTGGTGGGGAAAGTAGGGATGAATAGATTATGCTCAGCTCACACATTATCTGGTAATTTCCAAAAGCTGGGAGTTTACTATTAATAATTTATCCTAGCTGGGTGGTGGTGAGCACGGCTTTAATAGGCACTCAGGCAGAAGCAGGCAGATCTCTGTGAGTTCGAGGCTAGCCTGGTCTATAGAGCTAGTTCCAGGACAGCCAAGGCTGTTACACAGTGAAACCCTGTCTTGAAAAACCAACCAAACAAAAACAAATAAATAAAGTTTAGGCTCATGGGGTCCAGCACATGGGTCGCATACAGAGCTGGTCCTTTGGAGGCCTCTGCACCAGAGCTGTGCCTGTCTGAATCCTTGAAGGTGCTTGTAATTAGAGACTCCCTGCCAGTGCTCAGTTCATGGAGTTTCTGGTCTTGGCTGTTTCTGGAGGCCATCATGGCTGGAGCTGTGAACACTGAGACAGAAGTAAAGGGAATCCTTACCTTGAGTCTGGGGGAGTGAGGTGGGCCAAGCCCAAAGTGGCTTCCGTACCTCTTCTCTGGCTCTGGTTCCCGAAGCGTTAGAGGAGATGGGCCTCGGGTCTGACCAGAGCCCTTGGCAAAGGGGACATGGAGGCGTCGACGACTAGGGTCCTGGGGAAAAAGGAGGCAGGGGAAGTTCTGGGAGTACCAGAAATACTAGGGAGGCAGAAGGGGACAAGCTTGGCTCTGGACATGATCCCTCGCTCCTTCCTGCAAGGCGGGCTGGCTCAGGGCTCTCATCCAACCAGTTTGGTGTGAGCTGCTACTGCTTTGAGTCACAGTGGCTGCTGGCAGGCAGGGCAAGTTCAGCTGGGCAAGGGCAGGCCTGCCTGGTTCCTGAGGGAACCCCGAGGTAGAAGCCAAGGCCTCCTGCAGAGCAGACACACAGGTACACACATGCCTGGGCTCTGCTGTGGGTATCCAGCTCCAGCCCACCCAGCCATCCACAATACTCTCCGTGCCAAGGGCTCACAGGAGCGGTGAATGATATCGGCTGTGTTCTGAGTTCATTCCTTTGTAGACAGCTAGCCTCCCTCACACGCGTGAATGAAAGCTCACAAGGATTCAGCCTCCTCCCTAGGGGCTGCAGCTAGAGTCCTGTGCCACTGGGAGTTGCTGTCCTTCTGTGTTAGAGGTTGGACGAAGTCTTAGCCACAAAGTCTCCTCCCAAGGCAGGCCTGGTCACATTCCTTGTCTGCCTTGGCCTGAATTACTCCACATACTTCCTAGTGTTCCTTTCCACCCTCTACCTGGGAGCGTCCCCATCTCCAGGGGTGGAATCCTCCAGGGAGGCAGGGAATGCCCCCAGCCAGAAGTGGACCTGCTCTTAAGGAAGCACTGAGGGCTGAAACAGCCTAGGCCCTGGCATCCACATCCCTTTCCTCCACTAGGCTTGGAGGTGGGCCAGGCAGGTGGAGCCATGGGCGGGACCAAGGCAGTTCTCTCCACTCTCTCCTCCCTGTGAGAATGGGGGCACCCTGAACCTTTGCTCTTCTTCAGTCCTGACTCAGGAAGCTTTTGACTCCTCCCAACTCCTCCCAAGTAGAGCCTGAGAGATGTCTTTCCCACCAGCTAGTAACTCAGAAATGCCTTCCAACCCTTCCTCTGTGGGTGTGGCTCCATTGGGCTCCAGCCTCTGTCACTCTGTTGTCTGGGACTGGGTGTGAAGTCCTGGGATCCCAGCCCAGGCATGACCCTCCTCTCCCAGCAACCCCGGAAAGCAGAGGAGGTTAAGGGACAAGAATAGAGCAGCCTGTGAAACTATAAGGGGACAGACTTCAAAGCCTTTGTGTCCTCCCTCCTGCCCCACCCAGGTCACCTTCCGGGCACAGGCAGACTTACCAATACAGGGCCTCCTCTGGGATAGATATTCCCAGCAGGGCTCTGGGCAGAAGTCGAATGTCGGCCCCCATAAGTCTCAATTCGGGAAGCAACCAGACCTTGAAGGGGGCCCTCATTTGAAGGACGGAAGGCTTGCATTACTTCTATCCTGAGTTACCCCCAGAGAATCATAGCACCAATGCCCGGGAGAAATGGGGTTCCCTTTTCTGCAAGACAGAAAGCCCAGACTGGATTAGTGAGGAATGTCTCTGCGGGTCAGAGGACAAGGAACGACAAGAGGACAGAGTTGGGAAGAAGAGGGTCAGATGATGATCACTTGGAGGGAAGCAAAGAGGGTGCATTAGCTATAAGCTGGTGGGAGGAGGGCAGGTCCAGGTGCATGTTGAGTAGGAACATCTGCCTCACATTTGGGAAACATTCCCACGTTGGCCTCAGAGGATGCTGTAGTCACAAGAGCAGCTGGGAGCAAGGGTCACAGAAAATCTCTAGCACTCTAAATAGCCCCAGGTAGAAGGTGTCCTCTTGTACCTAGATACACAGTCTCTTTCCTGTGCTACCTTTGACAAACGCAGCTCGAACTTCACAGACGGGAAGAAGTGAGACTGACTAGGGACAGCCAGGTGGGTCTCCCATGTCGGAACAGACTATGGGCTAAGGATGGCTTTTATTTTCTTTCCTGATTTGAGATGGGGTGTGTGTGTGTGTGTGTGTGTGTGTGTGTCTCATTACGTAACCCACATTGGCCTGGAACACACATTTTAACGCAGGCTAGGCTGCCTTTCAATCTGGTTTTCCCCTGCCTCAGTTTCTAGAGTGCTGTGATCACAGACATATTCCATCATGCTTGGCAACTTTTACAAATTTTAAATAGTAGAACAAAGTAAAAGGGAAGATGTTTGGGGAAAATGGGCAACACACACAGTTCTCATTCCTCGAGCTACAGCTAGTTTGGCCACGGCACAGGAGCCACCTTTACTGGATGGCTTGCTGTCTCGTGGCTGCTTCCTTCTCTTAGTTGCACTGAGATCCAATAGGCCAGAGAATCTACATTCCTTTTTTTTTTTTCTGTCCCTTTACTGAAAAGTCTGCAAGCCCCTTACCTGGACCCCCACGGCCACGCACACCGGGGTGAAGTTGGGAGAGCTGTCAGACAGGGTCATTAGAGGTGAGCCTAGCAGCAGCAGCAGCAGCGCTCTGGTCTCCTGCTAATGTCAGTCTTTCCCAGCCTCTGAGGACACCACCATGGAGCTGGAAGTCAGAGGCAGGACTCCACCCCTCCTTCCTAAACCTGGATGGAAGACCCATCCCTTCGAGTAGGCAGGGCCTGGAGGGAAGAGGCCCTCAATGGGAGTTGGGCTCAAGAACACATTATAGGGGCAGGTTTCCCACCAAGTGGGCCTCTTTGGCCCCTCCATTTCTCTCCCCTGAGTTTCTCTGACTTAGGCACAGAGAAGATTGCTCATTCTGTCTCCCGACCCCCAACCAACGGTCCTGCCCCTGAGGTCAGCCCCCCTCCTTACTATCCCTTCCCACTTCCACCTTCTTCATCCTTTCCCAGCCCCAGCTCCCCACCCCCTCTTCCTTCTTAGGCCCTGCGACCCTGTCCCAAGTTCCTGGTTCCCCGCCCGCCGGGCACCCGCCCTCCCAGCTCTCACCTGTGCGCTCAGGTGTCACGGGTTCCGCTGTCCTCGATGCCTGCTGGGGACGATGGGGCTCAGGGTCGTTGTCAGTCTCCTCGGCGATGGCAGTCCCTCTATCCCAGCCTGAGACTGGGACGGAGCGGCCCGAGGGACCGGGCTGCACGGGGCCGGGAGGGGAGGCGAAGGTGGAGGCCGAGGGGCGGGACACGGACTGGCACCTCCCCCTCCTGCGGGCCGTGCTGCGCCGCGGTCGTGGTCACCCGGGAAGGGAGGACTTGGAGCCGAACTCCAGGGACACAGTCACCAACCATCCCAGGACCAGGAGCTCTCAGGTCGTGGTGTGCGCCCTCTTCCTTTCTTTTGCCCCTGAACTTGCCAGCCATCTGTCATCTGGTCGGGGCTTGGGGCTGAAACCTGTTCCACCCTCGGGCCACCAGCGCGCCCTCTCTTCCCGGCCAGATCCCTGCCAGGCGCCAGGGTAATGAGGGGTAAATAAGAGGTTGGATGCCGCTAGGCAGAGGTGGTGAGGGTAATGACCGAGGGACTTGTGGCAGGTACCCCTCCCTTCTTTGTGCCCCTGTCCCTCTTACCTATCCTAGACCGTTAACCAGAGAGGGGAGCCAGCCCGGAATCAGGAAGGGCGTAGGCCTGGGGATCTTCGGCATCTTAGCTGTCCTCTGGCCATGGAGTCCAAAGTGTAGCCCTTATCTCCAGCCGACCTGCTGACCTGCCCTGGCAACCGGTTGTAAGGTTCTGTGGACTTTGCTTTTGATTTAGGGAGGGATCAGGGTCGGGTTGAGCCCATACCCAACTCTGCTCTCATTACCTAAGCCTAGAGGGAGGGGGCATACCAGGTGGGGGCACCCTCCCACCGCACTGCTCCGGGTGGACCACCGTGCTTTTCCTAAGAGCTACACAGACTGAACAGTTTCTCGAAAATGGAACTGCGCTGACTGGGTCCGTGTGAAAGGCTTTTTCACATCCGCAAATCATGCCACCCAGTCTGAGAGAAGGACTGGGATTTTGAAATAAGAGGCATCCCGTGGCTCTGTCCAGGGCACGGGCAGGTCTGAAGCCCACTTCAGCATCTTCCTCCCATCAATCAAACGGACTGGGTCTGACACAACCTCTTACCACACAAAGCATCCTCCAGTCCATGAAACCCTTTCAGAAGCCATCTCCCTGTGTTCAGTGCAAAAAGTGTTCGCTCTAATTCTCACTGTCTCCCATGGCTCCTTTTGGTCCGGAGAGGCATCTTCACCATTGGTTGTCTGAATCTCTGTGCCTGTTCTCAGCGATTGATTTGCCCTCCTGTAGCCCTTTTCAGATTATGATGTTGTGAGCGCTCAGTGGTACAGATTTGCCCTCTGGACCTCTGATTGCCTCCATCCTGCCTCCTGCTGCCCGGCTGATCTAATGGGCCAGCTGTATGCACTGGGGGCAAGAGGTTGGATGAGATTAGAACTAGCATTTGTCTGTTTCTAGCATTCACACTGGGGGAGGGCAGGAAGAGGAGGGAGAAAAGGAAGATATATCCAGGCCTGGCAAGAGTAGCCATGAGGGAGAGAGAGAGAGGGAGTTAATGAACCAGGTGGTGATGATTACTGGCCGTGTTAAATGACACCCCAGAAATAGTTGGTGCTGAGGGTTCCCAGCGGCTCCTCCCACTGTTTCCCAGATGGAGATGGGAGGAGGAGGAAGAGGGAAATTGGAATTGAGGAGGTACCAGAGACAGTCCTGGACCTGCATCTCCCTGGGGTGAGCTGGTGATATCTTCCAGAGACCCAGGGAGAGTTAATCCTTTCCCTTCTCTCAAGGCTGAGGTCCCACCTCCACCTACCAGTGCCCCAGGGCCTGTATCCTGCCTCCCTGGGAGGAGAAGTTCCCAGACACAGCTAAAGACAGAGGTGTGGCCAGCCACAGGTGTGTGGGCAGGTGGACTCTCCGGCTCTCTTGTTCCATTCCTTCTATTCTGGCTCCTCCATCTGGCTGTTCTTTCTACAGCTACCTCCCTTTCTACAAGATTTTCTGTGCTGCGAGGGGGCAAGGTGGAATGGATCTCGAGATAAATGAGAGAATGCCAGACTCAAGGGAATTCCAGACTTGCGGGGAGATGGATGGGCAGATAGAACACTGAGAAAGGAAGAGAGAAGTCACGAGCCAGGAACCTTGCCCGGACATTAGCGGGACCAGTTCCTACACAGGGAGGCAAGAAAGGCTTCCTGGAGAAATTGATGAGACCACAGTGCTGAGTCCGGAGTGTGCTGCTGGTGGGGCCCCACGGAGGACATTTCCGAAACAGAGGAGTGGTGTGGACGAGCGTGCTCTTGCCCGGAGCTGAGAGTGGTGGAGTACACTTGTCCAGCTGCCTGGGAGGCCGAAGTGGAAGCACCATGTGAACCCCAGCATTCACAGGCCGCTTGTGCAGCACAGTGAGACCCTGGCACAGAAACAAGCAAACGGGAGACAAGTCTGAAGACCCGAGTTTGATCCTTAGAACCCACCTCACGGAAAGAAAGACACTGCCCTCCACACACATGTAATTGTAAACACAAGAAAAGGAAACAAGCAAACTTGGCCAGGGGTATGGCTCAGTTGGTAGAGTGTTTGTCTGCCATGCACGAGGCTCTGAGTTTGATCCCTGGCACTAGTATAAACTGGGCATGGTGACATATGCCTCTTACTCCGGCACTGGGAAAGTGGAGGCAGGAGTATCAGAGGTTCAATGTTATCCTGGGCTACACGAGGCTTTTGTCTAAACAGACAAACCAGACTATGGAAAGGGAAGGCTTCCCAGACTCCAGAGTCTGCTTTGATGGCTCCCCGGGGACATGCCGCATCCCCACAACCATCTCTGGGTGGTGCTGACTCAAGGGGGCAAACTCTCTTCTGGCGTCCGAGGGCCTCCTCATTGGATCCCAGTTACAATCTCCACTTTTCTTCTGCTTCTCCCTGTGTGTCAGCTTCCTTGAATCTGCCTCAGCTTTCCTGATGCTTTTGCTCAGATAGTCTCCCTCAATGGTACCCAAAGCATCCCCCATCCACACTCATAGCCTCCTAACCCCTCTCAGGTCCAGCACTCATATCCCTCCCCACTGACTTGGGTCCCTGCTCACTGCGTTTCTTCAAAGGCTCTGCTGTTTCCTTATTCTAGCACCGTAGCTACTGTGTATGTGGCTCAGCCCTTCACTAAATGCCCCTGAAGCAGGGGCAGCCCCTTGCATAAAACTTGGTGCTAGCCTGCCATCAGCATATGGTGAATGGACTGAGCTGACTTGCCGGAAGACCCAGAACATTCCACTTGGGGGATACTTGCCGACATTGTCACCTCTTGATCCCTGTCTGTCTGTTAGATAGTTGGTATTTGAATGGTTTCACATTGCCACCCCTGGTTTAGTGCTATCCCTTCTGGAGTGGGCTGAGCAGGGTTCTGTGGATGGAGGGGGCTCAGCAGGAAAGGGGTTGAGGCTCTTTTGCTGTGTGTGAAGATGTCTGTCAATTCTATCGCTGAAGGAAGCCTGGGGCACTGTGGGAATGTGAGACCTCAGCTGAGGGCACAAGGTGACAGAGGAAGTAAGAAAAGGAGGAACAGAGGCCCTCAGAGGCAGGGTCACTGTGGGGTTTCCCCAGGGCCGACCTTGGAGTAGGGTGTCTGACGTTCAGGCCTGTTCTCTGACTGGGCCTTCCTCTGTCTTTGACCTGTAACCCCCAGAAGTCTTCAAAATTTTCACCCAGACTAGGTGGTACTTTGTGTCTCAGGATCCCAGCAAGTCCTTACCAGTGAGTACAAATCCCCTCACCTGTGGAATGCTCCCGACTCCCCCCCCCCCCTTCCAGTGAGGAAACTTCAGACATGGGAAAACAAACAGATAGCAGCAACAGTGCCTTCTCTCTGTGCTTTCTCTCTGCCTATTACATCGGGAGACCACCAGACTGCCCCTAGTGGCGTCTCCTGGAAATGACAATTGATTTGTTTTGGTTCTGGGGGACAGGAGTGGACAGCTTGTTCTTTTGGAGGAGACCCACAAGGCCTTGTATTCTAAGGGCTGCCTGACATCACTGAAGAGGGCCCCTGAATTGGCCTAACAACCTGCGAGACTTCTCCCAGTCTGTCCTGGAAGATACATGTGTGAGACCCGATACACGCATGAGATCACCTCCTTAGGGCTCCTTCCTCCAAGTGCTTCCTTCGGTGCTGACTCTGGCTCTCCTAGGTTTCTGCAGTCTTAGGGTGTCCCCAAAGCCCATGAGAGTGGGCAGGTTAAGATCCCAGGTTAGTCCTTGTAAAAGTTTTCATAGCTAGGGCAGCTTTTCCCCAACCACGGTCAATTTCCATCAGTCCTAGTCCTTGTCACTTAGTCAAAGGCCACAGACCTGACGTCTGATGCGTGCGTCTCAAGGCCCACATGCCAGGGCAGCTGACCGTCCCAACCCTTCTCATTCTGCCACTCCTTGTTCAGCCCAGCTCTAGATTCTTATTTCTAATTTAATTGGACAGCCCTGACTTTCAGGAAGTTTTTCTCATCTCTGCCCTGCATTTGTCTGGCTTAAGTCTAGTGTCCTCATGCTCCGGGGAATCCCTTCTCATTAGAGGCTTTCCTGTGAGTAAGCTAAGACACATATCATTCTGTGAGCTCTGATTCTCTGGAAGGTTCTTGCACCTTCCTTCAGAGACCTAGTCCTCAGTGGACTACATGTGAGCTGGCAACGAGGCCCCAGACACCACCCTCTGCCAGGAACTGTTGTTGGGGATTCAGGAACCATCACTTTATTCTCTCTTCAGCTTCCCTAGCAAGGTGGGCGCTGTTGGTCTTTTCCCCTTCAGCAGATACCAGGCTGAGCTTCAGACATGAGCTGACCTGGCTGAAGTCACACAGGCAGAATAGGAAACCCAATGATTCGGTCCTTACACCTAACAAGGTGTTAGTGTGGGCATGGGGTCTGCTCCCAGGCTCCTAACAGGGGACCACAGTGAATGTGTGAAACCTGGCTTCCCCTCAGCGTGCTAAACTGACCTGGCCTCCACTTCGAGGCTGTGTTAATACTCCTCTTCAGTTGCCTAAGTGTCCCTCCCTCAGGATCCTTGCTGTTCGTGTTTTTACGGGTTTGTTGTTTTTGGAGTGCAAAAGGCCAGGTGTGCTGACTCAAGACCAGCCTGTTGTCTGGGCAGCATAGCAGGTCCTGGTCTGGAGGAAAAGGAGGAAGAGGAGGAGGAGGAAGACAAAGCTGCTGCCACAGGTGTGGCGGTGAGTGCCCAAATTCCCACACTTGAAAGGTGGAGGCTGGAAGATCAGCAGTTCAAGGTCACGCTCAGCTCCCACAGGGAATTTGATGTATGCCTGGATTAGAGAGCCTGTCTAAAAGAAACGTTA
>JAQHUG010000165.1:1245659-1259635 GCA_028555095.1 Dicrostonyx torquatus
TGAACCTTCTCTCTAGTCCCAACCCTACCGTTCTTTTATAAAGTGGCAAGTGGGATGGAACGCGGTCAGATGCCACTGTAGCCGGGCTAGTCCAGGAAGACGACTGTATCTGGAGTCCAAGCACTTCTTGGTGGGTTTCATACACAGCAGCCAGCCTTGGCTTCTCTGCTCCTCCTTCGCATCTCATGCGGTCCCTGTCTCCCTTCAGCTTGATCTCTGGACCAGTCCATCCGTCCTAGACCAAGAGGCTGAGGGACTGGGTTTAGGGCTGACAGGATGAGTCTGGGAGCCTGGGAGCTCTGCTGTTACAGAGTGTATGTGGAAATGGTGTTCAGTGTTTTATTAAGTTTCTGGCACTTCAGAGGGTCAGTGAAGGCCCTAACTTCTGAGCGAAGACGGACAGCATGGGTAGGTTATGTGAGTCAGGAGCCGGCAAGGGGGTTCAGGGTGTGAGTGATACCGAGAAAGAAACCAAGAACTGGCGAGCTGGAGGATAGGCCAGAAGCTCAGGGTTGGGGGAGCACAGTTTCCAAAAGGAGCCCCGAGGGCTGGACCTGTGTAAGTCATTCACCTGGCTTACTTTTGTGACCTAAGATCTCGACCTGGGAGCTGGGGCAAGTGGGGGGGGGTGCGGGGCGTGGGGGAACGGGATAGGGAGAAAGGTAGAGGTGCCTGCCTAGAGGTTCTCAGAGGCTAAACGAAGAAATGCAGGGTCTTATCCTCGCAAGGTTGCTGGGGAAACTTGTTACTAAAGAATCCTGTTTATTGTCGTCTGACGCACGGTCACCTGTGGTTTCCATGGTTCCCACCAACAATGCAACACAAATCAATCTCTAGAGGGCAGGTCTGTAGGGTGGGGCATCCTTTCCCTTGTCTGGCTCGTAACTCGGCTGTTTCTCCGCTCCTCGCAGGATGACGTGGGGGAGGGGTAGGCACGTGTCTCAGACCTGGATGTCCTTGGGAGGCGCTGCAGAGGCTAGGTCTCTGCGTTTGGGGCTAATTGTGAAACACTAAGCCCGCCGTCTCACACCCTCCACCTAGGTAGGGAGGAATTCAGAGATGCAGACACAGAGAACTCCCAGCAATGAAGAGTTAGAGCAGTTTATGAGCTCCGGTCACTTAGAGTTGCTCTCCAAACCAGCGGCAGGGGTGTGGAGGTGAGATGGTGAGGCTGGGGCGGGGAGGGATTGGTCGTCTATAAATACATAGCTCCTGGATAGGTTGTTAAGAGCCAAAAAGAAAGGGAAACAACAGCTGGCTTGGTTTTGTTGTTGTTTCTCCCTTAGAGGCAGGGTTTCCCTACTGTTCCAGGCTCGCCTGGAACTCACCTGTGCTCCACGCTTGTCTTGACCGTGTTACCTTTTCAGCCTCAGCCCCAAGAGAGCTTGGCTACCAGGTGTAGACCACCGCACCTAGAGTATCTTTTATAGACAGATCTGGACCCTGCACAGCCTTCTTATTTATTTATTTGTTTGTTTGTTTGTTTGTTTTTTCGAGACAGGTTTTCTTTGTAGCTTTGAAGCCTATCCTGGAACTTGCCCTGTAGACCAGGCTGATCTCGAACTCACAGAGATCCACCTGCCTCTGCCTCCCGAGTGCTGGGATTAAAGGCATGTGCCTCTACCTCCCGGCTGATTGCAGCCTTTTTATCTCCATGTTTTCATTTGCTTTGTGCAGAGCTTGGTGAAGATGCCAAACCAAGGAATAGTGATTCATTCTAAAATGAGTAAACTAAGTGTTTTGTTTTTGTTTTTCTTTTTTTGTTTGTTTTTTGTTTTGTTTTTTTTGGATAGGGTCTGTCTCACTGTATAGCCTTGACTGGCTTGGAGCTTACTATGTAGACCAGGCTGCCCTTGACCTCTTAGAGAGTTCTGAAATTAAAGGCCTATACCACCACACCCAGCAGAGTACAATGATTTGTCCTCAAGTTATTGAACACAGTCAAGATGGCTCAGTGTGGCGGCAGCGCTCATGTGTAATTCCAGCACTCGGGAGGAGGAGGCAGAAGGACCTAGGAAGAACTCTTCTGTGTGGGGCTACAGTGTGAACTTCAGGCCATCATAATGAGCTCACTCTCAAAGAGAAAAAGAACACAAGGCTGGACACTGGTGTCAAAGAGTTCCAGGTCTGTGAAGGCTGCATACATAGACAAACCCCGTCTCAAAAGACAAAACAAACGAAATAGCCAAACATAAGAGCAGAATCTGAATGCTCCGGTTTCTGACTCCTTGCTCCCTCTGCTACATCAGTCTTTCTTTCTAGCCCAGGCTGGCCTCCAACTTCCAGTCTTTCTGCCTTAGAATCCTGACGCAGGTTTCCTGTGTGTTGTTTGAATCAATCAGTGTTCCTCAAATATGGGCATCCTTAGTCCTTGTCGTTTTAATAGGTGTTGTATAAACACAAGTCATCAGCATTGAAAAAGTTATAGCCAGATGGTGCTCCACACCTCTAGTCCTCGTACTCGAGAAAGATCCCTGTGAGTTCCAGGGCAGCATTATCTACACAGAAAGTTCCAGGCTAGCCAGGGCTACACAGATTCTGTCTGTAAAACAAAACAAGAAAGCAAACCCCAAAATAAAAGCAACAAAAATAACAAATGCCTAATAAGTGAGTAAAAAAAAATGCTTACCACATCAGTAACTAGTGAAAGAAAGCCAAAAAATGAGATGTCATTTCATACCTACTAAGATAACAGATGATATTGACACCTGTCTGTGAGAATGGAAGGAAATTACAACGTTCGTGCATAAGCTTTTCACAGTGGCAGGATCATAGCCACTGAGGTTTATCCTAGGTACGATTATCGCTAATTGAGAACCTGCCCCATCCATTGATGCCGGGAATGTAAAAGGATTTAGCTGCTGCAGAGAACTACTTAATGGCTCCACAAAGGGTTAAATGTAAACTGACCGTATGATCTTGAAGTTCCACCTGGTGGCATATATCAGCTGAGGACACAATTATACAAAACGTGTCTGTGTGGCGCTCAGGAGGTGAGGGCAGGAAGAACAGAAATCCAAGGTCATTCTTGGCTTAGTAGTGAGCCGGAGGCTAGCCTGGACTATCTAAGACCCTGTCTGATTCCACTTATGTAAAATGTCGAGACTTGGCCGGGCGGTGGTGGCGCACGCCTTTAATCCCAGCACTTGGGAGGCAGAGACAGGCGGATCTCTGTGAGTTCGAGACCAGCCTGGGCTACAAGAGCTAGTTCCAGGACAGGCTCCAAAGCTACAGAGAAACCCTGTCTCAAAAAACAAAAAAAAACCAAAACAAACAAAAAAAAATGTCGAGACTAGGCTAAGCCATAGAGACAGTAGATAAACTGTTTCCAGAAGGTGTGAAGGGGAAGGAACGGAGTTGTAGACAAGCTTGGGGTTTCTTTTGGGGTGATAGGAAAGTTATGGAATGAGATAGTAGTGGTGATGGCAATTTGTTGTGGAATAATCCTTTTGTGAAGATGTGTATCTGCTAAGCCACCTTCTCACTGGTTTAAGAAAGAGCTGAGTGACCAAGAGCTCGACAGGAGAGGATAGATAGGACTTCCCGGGTAGAGATAGAAACTCTGGGAAGAAGAGAGGTGGGATTCGCCAGAGATTTGGAGTAAGTTAGATGTGTGGTACTGAGGAGAGGAAATGGGCCACGTGGCAGAATGTAGGAAATGGGTTAACCTAAGTTATAAGAACTAGTTAGGAACAAGCCTAAGCTAAGGCCAAGCTTTCATAATTAATAAGAAGTCTCATGTCATTATTTGGGAACTGGTGATGCAAAGAAAGACCGGCTACAGCGAGTCAGTACGGTGAGTGTGCCAAAAGCCACTCGGTCAGCTTTGAATAACTGAGAGTTTATACTGTGTGAATCATTGCTCGGTAAAAACGTCAAAGAAAACAAACAAAAACTCATGAGAGCCCTTTACCCTCGGGGACGAGCGACTTCATGGGCAGAGGGCCGAAGCAGCTCCCTGTTAGTGTTCCCGTGTCTTGGTGAACACGCTGAAAAGAATGTTTCCTTGCTGCCTGTTTCTGAATCACGGAGAGTTTTCTTTTTTATTTCCTTCAGCATTTCATTGGCCTCAGGCATGATGATGGTGACTCTTAGTGGGTTTTGGTGAATTAAATAGGGTTCAAACTGGCATCCTAGTGACTGTGATAAGAATAACAGCTAGTATTTATTGGATTTTGAATTATTGAATTCGGGCCTGGGAGCTGGCTCAGTGGTTTAGAGCGTGTGTTGTTCTTGCAAGAGCTGGGTTTGATTCCCAGCACCCACCTGGCAGCTCACATCCACCTTCAACTGTTCTTCTGGTGACCCAATCCCTTCTGTGGGGCCTCGTATGCATGCTATGTACATACATGCAGGCAAAATATTCATACCTATAAAACAAATGATTCTAAATTTAAAAAAATTTGCCAGGCAATGATGGCATACACCTTTAATCCCAACACTCAGGAGGCAGAGGCAGGTGAATCTCTGTGAGTTTGAGGTCAGCCTGGTCTACAGAGTGAGTTCTAGGACAGCCAGGGCTACACAGAGAAACCTTGTCTTGAAAAAAACAAAAACAAAAAAACAAGAAAGAAAGAAATGAAAAAAAACAACAAAAACAATTTTTTATTATCTCTATATGACTGTAAACCCACACATGTCTGCTGCCTGTGGGGCTCAGAAGAGGGTGTCAGTTCTCTGGAGCTAGAGTTCCAGATGGCTGTGTGTCTCTGTGTGGTTGCTGGCAACTGGACTAAGGTTCTCCGCAAAAGGAGCAAGCGTCTTCAACCGCCAGGCCATCTTTGCAGCCTTCATAGAATAATGTATATACTACACAATCCTAAATGTGCTCTCTTCCCTGCCCCCACTCAGTGCTGGAGACGACTCCAGGCCTCACCTCACGCAAGCGAGCTAACGCTCTACCACTGAGGTACAGCCCTAGGCCTGTGTGTTTGCTCAACAGTCTTTACAAAGGCATGCAATAGAGGTCGTCACGTATTAACGTCCCGAGTTTTGGAAGGGGACCATCCAGAAGCACAGAGAGGTACAGCTACCTTTGTCACAATTTCAGTTTTCTTGTCTTAATGTCCGTAAGGCCAGAGTTCTATTGAACTACAGGCTACCATTTCATGCACAAGATAAACTTAGAACCAAATGCTGTTGTGTTATGGTAGGGGTTTTAGAGACTGGTGGAACCTGTGTCCACGGAGTGCTTTGCCTTCCTATGCACGTTTCCTTCCCATAGCTGCTTCAAAGTCTGTGCACCAGGGATTCTGGCCAGCCGTAGAGAACCACCTGATGGAGCCACAGGACTTGTTATGTTGTAACAGCCACAGAATCATTTGGAAAAATTGTTTTCATGTTGCTATCCCTCGCTCTCCTAGAACTCCCCGTATAGTCCAGGCTGGCCTTGAACCACAGAGATCCTGCCTTGTCTGTTTGTGGATCTATTTGCTTTAAGACAAGGTCTCTCTATGTAGCTCTGGCTGTCCGGGAACAACTCACTTCGTAGCCTAGGGTGGCCTAGAGCTCATAGAGATTCACCTGCCTCTGCCTCTTGAAAGCTGGCCCTTCCTAAATATCTCTGCTGTAGCTGCTTGTCCGCTTTCTCTGTCACCCACTGACGTGTCCCTGCAGGAGTGACGTCTGTGATTTCAGGGAGCAATGAATCACACACCGTGAATGGAGAAAACACTTTAAATGCAACAACAAGATTTCCTGTTAGTTATTGGTGTCTCTGAGGTGTGGGTGCCCGGGGAGGCCAGAGGAAGCCCGGGATCCCTTGGAGCTGGAAGCACAGGCGATAGTCAGTCACTTGGTGTGGGTGCAGGGGTTGCCAAGAGTGCCAAGGGTCCCAGCAGAGCTAGGAACTGAGCTGCTCCTCTATAAACAAACAGAAAATGCTCCTATCAGCTCTTTCTAGCTGCAGAAAGCACAGTTTAAAACATGCAGGAAGTCATGCATGTGACAGAATGATGGGCCAAGGGCTCCAGGCAGTCCTAGATGTCCGTGTGCGGCACATCTGCTAGACAAGTGCTCTGCCCTTGGACTACGCCCTCAGCCCTTGTCTTCCATTTGTTATTTTGCGAGAGGACCTCATTAAATTGCCCAGGCTGTTCTTGAACTCAGTCTGTAGCCCAGATGGGCCTTGAACTTGTGAACTTCCTGCTTCAGCTTCTCCAGTAGCTGGGACTATTGGCTTGTGGCAAAGACTGTAATAATAATTAGGAATATCATCATTATTTAGATGGGAGTGTATCTCAGTGGTAGAGCATGTATTTAGCACATGCAAGAGCCTGGGTTCAATTCCCAAAGCGACAGAGAAGGCAACTAGTAAGGCATAGTGGTAGTTCTAACAATTAACCAATGTCACACTCCAAATTTATAGCAATTGGAGGGGCAGAACTGACACGCTGAAAGACATTAGGCTCTAAGAGAAGGCTGTGGAGAACATGGTTTGAAGGACAGCTAGGGGAACAAATCCATTTGAAGAGCTGAGGGGACACCCAGGATTTAGAGGTATTTTCCCAGACCCGGAAGTCCTGTGCAGTTACTGGAGTCTACCAGAAGGGGGCATTGTGGACCTAGAGATTCTGGCCTTGGACCTCCAGGGTGGCTCCATCTAGGGCTCCAGACTCCTGCACTTTTATCAGATTAATTTTGTTTCTTTCTGTATACTTGCCTGATTTACCATCCTACCGCCCCTGTCTCCAGGGATTACAGGCGAGGGTCACCGCATCAGGCCTGTTGTTTCTCTGTTGTTGCTGTTTGGTTTTGTTTCTCTGTGTAGCTCTGGTTGTCATGGAACCTGCTCTGTAGACCAGGCTGGCCTCGAACTCACAGAGATCCGCCTATCTCTGCCTCCCAAGTGCTGGGATTAAAGGCGTGCGCAACCACCGCCTGACCGTGCCAGTACCCAGCCAGGCTTGAGTTTATAGTTTTAAACAAACTCAAAAGGGTTTGTGACATCGCCTTCCCCTCAAAGCCAAGAACTTTCTGAGACCCAGACGCAGAAGGCTCTGATTGATTGTCTACTAAGTATCAAACTTAATATGTATAATTTAACTGTAATCCTCAAAACAGGGTGAACGGGAAGATCCCGAAGTTTAGAGGGGATAAACACACTTTGTCTAGAGGAGTCCCAAGGCCCGGAAGTGGTACAGATAGGATTTAATGGTTCAGGATTGCCTGTTGTGTCCTGCCTCCTGCTGTGGGGGGCTTTGGCATCTGGAGGAATGGTGGTGGTCCTGAGGTCCTGTCCAGCAGGCATTAATAAGGGGCAGTAACTTGGAATGAGGAAGTAAACAGGAACAAAGGTGGCCCAACGGGGATCACACTGAGAGGACTCAGCCTACTGTGTGACAAAGAGGCTGTCCCTCTCAGTGTAAAGCATGGAGTCCCGGGGGCACAGTTGGTAGAGTTTGCTTGCCATGCACTGGGTCCAATGTTCAGCTTGGCACTAAATCCCTAGTGGTGGTGCAGGTTTGTAGTCAGCAGGTGGAGGGAGGTCTGGAAGTTTAGAGTCATCCTTGGCTACGTGGTGAGTTTGTGGCCAGCCTGGGCTACATGAGAACCTGCCAGAGAGGAGAGAGAGAGAGAGAGAGCCAGCCAAAGAGGAAGAGAGGGGGACAGAGAGGGAGAAGCCTGCTCCTTGGGTGTGCTGTGATGAAGCTGGGCAGGGAACTGAGGCCAGCAGGATTTCCTAGGCCACTTGAGGAACTCAGATATTATTCTGAGCAAAATGGAAAGCTATGGTAAGCTTTAAGCAGAGGAAGGAAATCCATGCTAATTTGTCTTTCTTATTAATTGTGGTCACAAAAACATAACATCAAACTTAAGCAGCCTTCACTTGGGCCTGCGTGTGATAGTGCATCTCTTTAATTTCAGCGTTTGGAGACAGAGGCTGGTAGATCTCCGTGAGCTTGTGGCCAGTCTGGTTCACATAGAGAGTTCCAGACCAGTCAGGGCTACATAGTGAAGGCCTTGTCTCAAAACAAACTGGGCTATCTTTCTTTCTCTCTCTCTCTCTCTCTCTCTCTCTCTCTCTCTCTGTGTGTGTGTGGTGTGTGTGTATGTGTGTGTGTGGTGTGTGTGTGTGTGTGTGTGTGTGGTGTGTGGTGTGTGTGTATGTGTGTGTGGTGTGTGTGTGTGTATGTGTGTGGTGTGTGTGTGTGTGTGTGTGTGTGTGCACGATGTGTGCTTGTTGGTGGAGGGCAGAGGGCAGCCTCAGAGGTCGCTCCTCAGGAGGAGCTGTCCACCTTGGTTTTTGAGACAGCATCTCTCAGCAGCCTGGGGCTCCTCAGCCAGGCTAGGGTAGAAGGCCCAGAGAAGCTGCGATGCTAGTTTCTGTTGTGTGCGTCCTGCGGCTGGACCACAGGTCCCCAGGCTTTCATGGCTAGTGCCTTACTGGCTGAGCAGTCCCTCCCACCCCAGGCACAGCTTTAGTGGACTGTTCTTCTGTTGTTATTGACAACATCTGTAATTGTAAACAATTTACTGCCCCACATTTACACTTCATCCCTTCCCACTCCTGCCAATTCCTTTCTTCCAAACTAGTCCTCCTCCTACTCTCCATCCTTCCTTCCTTTTTCTTCCCTCCCTCCCTCCTTCCCTGCAGGCCCTGTGCAGGTGGCCACAGCTGCCCTTGTTCCTAACTGCATCTTCTGTGTCATATCCAGGAAACGGTACTCATGTCTCTTTATTCCCACCCCTCTTTGGCTACCACAGCTCCTGCATCCTTTCTCCAAGATGTTTCCTGGGTCGTATGAAGGGTGACACAGATGTCCTGTTTGACTGAGCCTTAGCTACTCATTCTAGGCACCTGACCAGTTTTGAGTCCCTTGACCCTTGCCCGCAGCTGAGAGAGACTCTGTTGACCAAAGCCCGAGACCCGCATTAGTCTATGGATATAAACGTACATATTTAGAAGATGTGAAAACTAGGTATGTAGTTCCTCCCACGGATCAGGCCTCAGATATAAATTGGTTTGTAACCTCCAGATATTCATGCCACTATGACAACAGTGGCCACTTCTTAGCAGGCAGTTCGGTACTGTCCTTTGTGGGGTCCACAGCTGGGTTCTATCATTCACCTTGTTCTACCTTAGCAGCCTACACAGCACCTTCCGGTATTGTCGATGCTGGCAGAAAGGAAGCTTCCAAGTCCACTCCAGGCTGAGTCATCTGTTTCCTAGATCAAAAATACACGGTATCTGCAGAAAAAGGGTCTTATTATCTAGTTCTGGTACCCAAGAGCCGTGGCAATAGGCTGTACTCTATGGGGGCCTCTGGGGACTCCCTAGCCAACACTCATGGTGTGCCCTGTGTGCGGCAATGAGATTTTAGTTTGAAAAATCTAAGACTCTGGGAACCAGTTTAACTATTCTTTAGTGCATACTCACTGGGTGTGGTGAGGAGGGCCTGTGAACCCCGCCCTGAGGAGACTGAGGCCGGAGTAGTCTGAGTTCAAGGTCATTCCGGGTTCTGTAGTAACAACAGTAACAACAGTAATACTTTTGTTTAAAGACTTTCTCAAGGCTATGAAGATTTAGGAATCTTGTCTGCACTCTCCATCCCTCCTCTCACCTTGGCAACTGCCATTCTTTTTCTTTTTCTTTTCTTTCTTTTTTTTTATTTTTCGAGACAGGGTTTCTCTGTGGCTTTGGAGCCTGTGCTGGAACTAGCTCTTGTAGACCAGGCTGGTTTTTTGAAACAAGATTTCTCTGTGGCTTTGGAGCCTATCCTGGAACAAGCTCTTGTAGACCAAGCTGGCCTCAGAGATACATCTGCCTCTGCCTCCCGATTGCTGGGATTAAAGGTGTACATCACCACCGCCTGGCTGCCATTTTTTTCTTTAAATGTTTTTTTAAATATATACTTTTCAAGATTTATTTATTTATTATGTACACAGTATTCTGCCTGTGTGTATGCTTGCACACCACAAGAGGGCACCAGATCTCACTATAGATAGTTATGAGTCACCATGTGGTTGCTGGGAATTGAACTTCCAGGACCTCTAGAAGAGCAGCCAGTGCTCTTAATCTCTGAACCATCTCTCCAGCCCCTATATATATATTTTTAATTGTCATATATTGATTACATGGCAATGGGTTTGCTTGTGGCATTTCATATATGGATGCAATGTTTCGTTTTGTTTTTTAAATATTTATTTATTTACTTATTTATTATGTATACAATATTCTGTCTGTGTGTATGTCTGCAGGCCAGAAGAGGGCACCAGACCTCATTACAGATGGTTGTGAGCCACCATGTGGTTGCCGGGAATTGAACTCAGGACCTTTAGAAGAGCAGGCAATGCTCTTAACCACTGAACCATCTATCCAGCCCCCTCGTTTTGTTTTTTAAGATCACATTCACCTCCCATTACCTTCTCTTGACCCCTTCCCACTATGCTCAACCTTCCCAAATTGCCCTTTCTGTTTTCTTGTCTCTCTTTTTTTTTCTGCCTCTATGAATTTGACTCCTCTGAGAACCTCACAGAAGTGGAGGCACACACAGGACTTGGCTTATGCTAAGGCGCAAGACTGAACCTTGGCTGCTGAATCCAAACCATGGTGGGCAAGAGACACTCCCACGCTCCCACGGCCTCCCACGCTGGCGGCAGACAGGTCACAAACACGCCATGCAGACAGAGCTTATGTGGGGAGTTTTATTGGGAGAGAGAAAGGGAGCACAGAATGGTTTCATGGGAAGAAAAAGAGATGAAAGGGAGAGAGATAGACAGAGAGATGCAGAGAGGGGAAGGGGAGGAGGAAGGAGAAATAGAAGTAAGCTGACTTTGGCCTCTTAGAGGAATGGGGTAGTATCTGCCGCGGGCTCGCAGGGGTGAGGCACGCTGCCAGGTCCCCGAGGGGCGTGGCCAGGTGTGCCTGGATGTAACTAATTGATATTTCATGACCAGCTTGTTCGCCGCGTGTCATGTCCTCTGGGTTCATTCATGTTGTAGCATGTGTGAGGTGTTCCTTCCTTTTTAAGGCTGAATAGTATACTCGTCATGTGTGTGCGTACCATGCTGTGTCTAGCCATTCATATGTCCATGGGTACGGGTACTTTTCAGATGTTGTAAGCAGGGCTGATATAAACATACTCATTCAAATAGCTCTTTGGGGCCTGACTTTTGACTGTTTTTCATTTTCTTTTCTTCTTTTTCTTTTTGAGACAGGATAGCCATGAATCCCCCCCGCCCATAGTGCTTGCAATTCAGTCTGTATGTCCCCCACACCCACTTTTGTTTTTCTTTTTTTAAAAATGTTTTGGATATTAGAATATGGGAATTTGGCTTCATTTTCAAAGACACAGAATTCTTCTGGCTGGGGTAGAGGGCGATTAGGGGAGTGAAAATCCAGGGCAGCAAGGGAAGATTGGTAGAGAAGGGTGGCCAGCCAGCTCTTTTCTGGGGTGCTAGGAAGACATTTGAGTGGTGCTATCAGGTAAGCAGTCTCAAGCACGGAAGGGGCACCAGCCACCATGCTAGAGATGGGCTTCGAGGCCAGAAGGGCTCACACCAGCTGGAGAATAAATAGTGTGTGATCCTGGAGCTGAGAGTGCAATGGAGGAGGGGACTGCTGAGTGAGAGACCTGGGAAGGAGGAAGCTCACCTCAGGATCCAGGAGAAAGGGGCATGGTCCGGGCACACAGTGAAGTCGGCTGAGAAGAGGGTCTGGTGCCCTCTGGGCTGGGAAAAATGAGGCTGCAGGGGACTGGGACAAGAGCCGTTCCAACCCAGAGGTTTCAGGGAGGGGGGTGTCCACAGGGAGGAGAGAAAGCAAGAGGAAGAGGTTGTGGGGGGCTGCAAGGGGATGGGCGGCAGGAGGGAGAAACAGGAGGCTGCAGGAAGGAGAGACTGGAGTGGGGAGGGGCTTCAGGGGAGAAGCTGCCTGGAAGGCAGGTGGCTGCAATGAGAGGAGCCACCCATTCTCTCTTTCCCGTGCCTCCTTCCTTCGAAGTGCTGTTTTCTCAAACCATGAACCAAAATAAAGCCTCCTTAAGTTGCATTTCCAGATTCTGTTTTGGCAAGGAGAATAGTGACCAGCACACTGCCTAAAGCAAGGGCTACCAAAATGCCAGTGAATTCTTCACAGAAACAGAAAAGAAAAAAAATCCCCAAAGTCATATGGAATTCTGAAAGACCTCAAACAGTCAACAGTGTGTGTGTGAGCAGAACTGGAAACTTCTTGTAAATTACATTACAGAGGTGTAGTGGGTGCTATTCTTAGGGTACCAAGGAGATGCAACAGGAGAAAGGATAGGCACTTGGAGCAGATGGGACTGAGATTTCCATCCACGAGGGAATGAAACTGATCTTGTCATCACACACACAAATCAGCTCACAATGGGCGTGTGAAGAACCAGCCTGCCTCCTCCTTAGGTTTAAAACCCATCTTATAGTGAAGACAAACTAGGCTCATTCTTGTTTATGAATAAATCTGTTTCTCAAGGATTAAGCTATGTCCCACCTGTGACCTCAACTACAAATGGTTCTGTGCTGCCTATACCAGGAACGGCAACCATGTTCTTGTTTGAAAAGGTTACCAGCCATCTTGCACCCCTACTTCTTGTTTCAAAAGGGTTGTTATGACTACCGTGCTAAGACCACCTTGCAGTCATGTCTCTGTTTCAGGAGGTTGTTAAGACTAGCTTGTTATGCTTCTGCTCTGCTCCTGTAACTCCTGCCCATTTTGCCCACCAAAAATCCCATTTGGAAACTTTGGAGCTATGAAAACCTTGTCTTCCTCACAAGCAATTCCGACCTCTCAAACCCAGTCTTAAGGGAAGGCAGTTCATATACCTGAATAAAAAAGCTTGTGTTAGGGCTGGAGAGATGGCTCAGCCGTTAAGAGCACTGACTGCTCTTCCAAAGGACCTGGGTTCAATACCTAGCGCCCACATGGCAGCTCACAATGGTCTGAACTCTAAGATTTGACACCCTTACACAGGCAAACATGCAGGCAAAACACTAGTGCACATTAAAAAAAAAAGCTTGCTTTAATTAATTTGTCCATGATGATTTGGGCCAGTGGTCTTTCCTGTCCAGTTTTGAGATTAGCACATGATGCAGCTATGAGACCAGAGACTATGGAACCCATTCAAAGCAGCACAGAGAAAAATATCGACATTGGCCCTGGCAATGAAGTTTTGATATTATGCCAAAATAAGACAATGGAAACCCAGATGGTTATCTTTGAGAGTGTGGAGTAAAGGGAATGACTATGTAGAGTTGGTAGGCATGTAGATTGGTGCAGATCTTGTATAAACAAACAAAAGAACAAGCAAAAAACAGCACAAAGATGTCTAAGGACATGATTAGATCCTTCCAGACGTCTTCCCACAGGACATCTCAGTACCGTTCACTCCAGCCTGCACTGCCGTCCTGCTCACAGCCGCCGAGATATGGAAACAACCAGTGTCCCCCGACGGCACAGACACAAGTGGAAGACTGTGCAGCCCCGAGGAAGAATGAGATCTCCATTTGCCACAGTGGAGCCTGGAGGTCACAAGCCAAGTGAAATAAGGCCGACGGAAAGAAAAGCACGCACGGCCTTGTGTGATCTAAAACCAACCATATTCAAATGTGTAAGCGGAGGAGGCTGGGGCGGGGGCGGGGGGAGGGGAAACTGGGCTGTGTGTGGGCTCTGTGGTAGATGAGCAGATTTTAGCTGCTTTCACCACGGAAGTGGGTAGCTGTAAGAGATGCTGGACTTGCGACTTCGTTCCACGTAGAAACTTCTTCATTTCACTCCGTCAACCAGGCACACAGGATGCCTAGACCTTCACTGGGTACCGTGCAATTGGTTTTTTGATTTTAAGATAAGCTTTTACACTGGCCAGGTTAACCCTTGAATTCCTTCTGTAACCAGGGCTGACCTTGGACTCCTGATCCTCTTGCCTCTACTTCCCAAGTGCTGTATCTATGGTCATGTGCCACGGGTATAGGCAATTTTTTTTCAAGACAGTTTTTCTGTGTAGTTCTGGCTGTCC
>JAQHUG010000165.1:1262657-1278329 GCA_028555095.1 Dicrostonyx torquatus
TCTCTCTCTCTCTCTCTCTCTCTCTCTCTCTCGGAGAGGCAGCAGCTGACTCTCCTCTCTCTCCTCTCTCCCCCCTTTCTCTCTCTTCCTCTCTTCTTTCTTTCTCTTTTTTCTCTCTTTCTCTCTCTCTCCCCCCTTCTCCCCTTCTCTCTTTCCCCCCAGAACCCTAATAAATGTTCAAGTTTACTCTGCATGGTCTATGTCTTGTCTCTCACCCGCCCTCAGCCGCCACAGCTCTGCTGGCAGCAAGCTGCCGGGGACCCGCAAGACAAAAGCACAACAAAGAGTACAAGGCCAGACTTCAATTGCTAGCGTGAAAAGAAGTTTCCAGTTTTGCTTACACACACACACAGACACACAGAACAAACAGTCTGAAACACATGTCAACAAGCTATTTTGGTGTTGAAAGGAAGAAAACTTGTGTGACAGGAACTGGGGATGTGCTGATGACCATAGATCCAAAATATATGGGCCATTCATTCATGGACCAGGTCTGCAAGATTCCAGCTACTAGGGGTGCTCAGTTACTGAACCTTTTAGATTGCCAGCCATCAGTGTGCCGTGCTCTCCTAGTAAATACAGACCAATTGCACCCCATTTCCACCTAGGGAAGCTTTGCCCGTCTTTGAGCGCAGTGGGATCCTGTTTGGAGTCCCTAGTGAGAGTCTGAATTGCCAGGCTTATCTGTGCTTCACAGTTTGGGTGTATGCTTCCGAGCAAGTTAGAAACTTCGTATTACTATATTTTTCTTGACTTCAAACTCATTATGTAGCCGAGGCTAGTTTTCAACTCTTGATCCTCCTGCCTCTACCTCCCACAAGAGTTCTTGGTGGGGATGGAGGGTAGGTCGGTGAGTGGGGGGTGGGGAGGGATTATATAACCTTACTCTGTAGCCTAGACTGGCCTCTAGTGGCCTTTCAGAGAAGGCAAGTAACGCAGCCAAGAGGGAAAGTGCTCCCTCCCCACTGCCTCTGAGGTCTGAACTCTGTGACTCACACCCACTGAAATTCTCTGGTGTTGACACAGAGAGAGCTTTTTCCTGTTTGTTTTGAAGGCAGTCTCCTCTGGGTTTCACTCACGTGACTGACTCCCTTTTTTCGTGTAAACTAGCCATTCCTTTATCATGAAACTTAAACTCTTCCCATATCGTCTTCTCAAGGATCCAATCCTCCGTTTGATTTTACTTATTTTGTTTTTTCTTTTTCTTTTCTTTCTTTCTTTTTTTTTTTTTGTGGTCTTGACATCCTTTAAGTAATAAGGCAATGTAGTGAGACCCCTTACTAAGATCCTCTCTTGCCTCATGGATCCCCAGGGATAGGGAAATGAGGCTCACCTCAGGTCTGAAGCTACCCTCTTTCTCTCCCCCCACCCCCATCACGTTCCCCCCCCCCATAGCTCAATAACCCAAGCTCTTGATTGGAGCCCATGCTGGTTTAGAGTTTCCAATCCTGTCTCAGGCTTGTCTGTAGTGCTGGGGTTACAGGCTTCCTCACTACACCTAACCCTTGTTTTCCTGAAGGCTGTTTAGGGCAGTCTGGCCTACAAGAGCACAAATCTATCCCTGAATCTCAAGTCATTCACCCTTCTGGGCACTAGAAATACAGTGGGGGTAAGAAACCAGTCACCAACCTCTTACTTCCTAGAATCAGGGGGTGATAGAGGTGGGTGGAGGGGGAGGGTGGAGTGGGGACAGAGAGGGGCATTTAGGTTTGTTCTGGATGCCACTGCTACCAAAAGGGTGGGTTGGTGACTCACAGCTGCTGGGGCCAGTAGGTAAATTGAGTGAGTCACGTTATTGCTCAGGGATGGGGAGAGGTAGAATGGAATGAAGGGAATCACCACATTGGAAAGGGGTGAGGGCTTGGTACCCGAGAGTCCTTGAGAAAATAATCTGCTTTTCCTGCTAGTTGAGCTGTCAATGGGAAATAAACCCACACTTCAAATTATTGTGGAATTAAGTGAAAGTGTTGCTTAAATAATTGAGTGCGCTACAAATGCTGGTGGCGCCTTTTCTTAAGTCTTCATTTACTTCTGGAGATAGGCGGGGTAATCGTGTCCACTTCCTTCAGTGGTTAAGGGCTTTAAATAATGTATGCAGATGCTCTGCACAGGGTATTGGGTACACGTTGGCCACGTTCATCAGCTGCGGAGAGGGGTCCTCTGGTTCATATCCAGTGAACACTTTGCTATCTCAGGACCAGTAAGAAGAAATGGGCCTATTGTCCCAGACTGAGAGTTGGCAATTGCGTGGGTTGGGGCCAGGCAAACAATCCCCCTGCGCCTGGATTGTGAACCTGCTGGGTGCTCATATTTAGTGCCGTGCCCCCACGGCGGAGTAGGAGAAGAAAACCAACTGATACAGGACTGTTTGTGTTTGCCTCTGTCCTTGCACCCCAAAATCTTCTGAAGAGAAAAAGATCGCGCTTGGAACCAGGGACCCAGGCTGCGTTTTCTGATGCGGCCTCCAGGGGGCGCGGGCCCCTTCGGGACAGAGCCACTCTGTGTGGCCCAGGAGGCTGCGGTGACTCTAGGAGACAGGAGGATGAGTCAGCCTCCGGGGCTTCCTGCACGGGTCAGGCCCTCCTTCCCCCGCCCGGCCGCGCCCTGCCCGCGGGCTCCCGCCGGGGTAACCCTCCGTTGTTGGGCTACGGCTCTGCACGAACCCAGGCCTTTCCCGAGTCCTTCCTGGGCCTCTGGGCAGCAGGGCCAGCCCTCTGCAGGGCCAGGGATTGCTTCCCTCTTCCCTCCCCAAGTTCTAGGACTTCAGGGCCCAGGGCGGGAATGGGATGTGCCACGGCTGGGTTGCAGGCGGGATAGAGGAGGAAAACTTTGTGTGTGTGTGTGTGTGTGTGTGTCTGGCAAGTGTGTGTGTGTGTGTGTGTGTGTGTGTGTGTGTGTGTGTGTGTGTGTGTGTGGCTGGCAAGTTCCTCTGGCCAGCCAGAGTGTTCTTGCCTCTGCTCAAAGTCAAAAAGGGCAGGAGACCCCAGTGGCTCCTAGCACAGGTTACAGAGCTTGGGTCTGGCTCAGACGCTGTGGGGGGTAAATTCAAAGATTTGGTTGAACCTTTGCTGCTGCTAGGAAAGACGTAACTTGCTCAAAGGCCCAGGAGCTTAGAGCCTCCCACTCAAGAGGAGCTGGGAAGTACCTAAAGTAATGTCTAGCGCAGAACCCTTGAACGTTGTATCTAGTAATGCACGTGTTATTAAGTGTATAGTTTTAGATCTAAAATTATAATTAACACCTAGTTCATATAGATCTGTGTGTGCATACCCATGTACTTTATAGGGCACCTCCTGTATGCTAGGTATTGTCCCAATGGCTCTTCAGGTATTAATTATGTCAGGCAGTTTTCACAAGACACTAGGACCTAAGTCCTATTATTATTCCCATCTGGTAGCTGAGGAAGCCAACGTTCAGAGAAGTTAATTTTGAGCTGGGTGTGGTGATGCATGTCTGTTATCCAAGCGCTTGGGAGGTAGAAAGAGGAGGACCCAGACCTTTGCACAAGTGACTCCGTGGTGGAAGTGCCATTCAGGCTGTAAAACTCAGCACGCAGACAGTACCACCTGCCAAAAATAAAACAAAGACCTAATGCATCAAAGTCTGTAGTCCTGGGAGAGTCTCTAATGTACTGACCTTGCTTTTTGGCTTCTACAGTTCTACTTTTGGCTAACTGTTCTTGTTGCCTGAAGTAAGGAAACCCAGGACAAGGGTTTTGTGCTTAAAAGCGTTGTGGCCACACGGGGATCCTGAACCCCCAGTGTAGTCACTGGCGGGCTAATAGACTTTTTGTTAGCTTAAACTTATGTTCAAACAGTCTTCTCTGGTGACTACCCCACAACATCAGGAGTTCAAGACTGTTCTCAGTCATGTAGTGAGTTCAAGGTTAGCCTGGGCTACATGAGACTCTGTCTCTTAAAAAATAAAGAAGAAAGGAAGGACTGAGGGAGGGAGGGGGAGCGAGAGAGGGAGAAAGAGAGGAAGATTAAGAATGACTGACTTTAGCACTGAGACTTCCAATACTGGGGGTGGGGGTGGGTAGGGAGTGTCCAGAAATGTGCGGCAGTGTCCACAAAGACCAGAAAAGGGCCCTGGAGTCCCTGGAACTGGAGCTGCAGTTTTGAATTGTCATGCAGGTGCTCAGGATCGAACCCAGGTCATCCGGAAGAGGAAATGAATCCTCTTGTCTGCCCAGCCATCCCTCTAGACAGCTTTTCTGTGATTTAAAAAGCAGTTCTTTAAGAAGCTCTTAAGATGTATTTTCATCATATTTGTGCCCCCCCCTCGGGCAACCCCATCTCTATCCACTTAACTTTGGTTGTTCTTTTTTTAACCCACCTAGTTCAGCTTGTGCCGCCCATAAACTTTTATACTTCTGATGTGTGACATCCACTGGACGGTTGTTGACCTACAAGGCCCTGTTCTTAAAGAGAACAGACGGTCCTTGCCCAGCAGCTATCAGTTGCCAATAGTTTCTCACTTAGGGGTGGAGCTTCCCTCCCATCTCCTCTCTCCACGCGGGCTTTTGTCCGTCACAGTCACTATGTGCAGCTGCCCTGCTGTAGCTGGAAAACACCATTTCCTTGTAGTCCTCCGCCACCTCTGGCTTTGACAATCTTCCCGGTCCTTCTTCCTCAATGATTCTTGAGCCTTGGGAGGCAGGGGTGTGATACAGATGCCCCCTTTAGGGCTGAGCAGTCCACAATCCCTGCACCTTGACTGCTGTAGAAGCTTTCTAAAATATGAAATATAATGATAAGTTAAATGGAGTTACCCTAAAGGTGAGCACAAAGTGCCTGTTAGACGCCACAGACTAACAAAAATCCCAGTGCCAAGACTGGGCCACCTCTTCTGGGGTCATTAGTCAGTGAGGTGCAGAAGTACTGGACCTGAGCATTGCAGACTACTGCATGTGGTCTTGGTTACTCTGCAGAACCTGATGACAAGACCGTATCGCGGAAGACACACACATTCTTGAATCACAGAACACAGATAAATCAAGCTGGAACTCACCTGGAGGTTTCATCTCTACCTCTCTGGCTTTCATGGTGCTGGAAGGTGTGACACAGGCTGGCAGGAAGGAAGGAATCATCAGTCTTACCCAACCATGACCTCTGAGAACTACCTTAGTGAGACTGGCCTGGCAAGATGTGCCCACCGGTGCACTAGTGGCACTTATGTTATGGAAGCAACCAACCAGATTTAAGACCCCATCCACGAGATGAAACCATACCTGGTGCTGTTATGGGGGCCAAGAACCCATGGCTAGTAACATCTTAGGTCCTAGGGGAGTACCTGCTACTATTCTGTTAAATGTACAGTGTTAAACTGACTTCTGATGACTTAGAGTCTACATCTGTGCATCGCTCAATCCTAATCAGAGACGCTTCTTTCCTTAGTAGATGATGATTATCACAGAGATCTCCCACTCATTCTGAGTAGATCTGAGGCTTAGGATCTCAACAAGTTTCTCAGTGACTCAAGTAAGCAGGTCGAGGCTGAGAAGCCCTGCTCTGGTGCTGGGTTGGTAGACTGAGTTGGTAGATGCCTGAGGTGACCCAGGTACTCTGTACTTTGAAATATATGCTCCAGGCATTTGCATGTGTCTAGAACTCCCTATCTTCTGACGATAGTAAAGGATCCATTCTTCCAGGAGAGAGCCAGGGTCACCGGTGAGAGCTGCCTCTGAATGCATCCTGTCTCTAAGGACCTCTTTCAGCCCCAGAGTCAGGCTGCTAGACTTACTGTTAGTAGGCACTACTGTTCCCCCTCACCCAGTGCGTGTTACTTCTCAGGGGTTCTGGGCAATCCTCTGCGCTCTCCACTTGAGGCTGTGATCCTCCAACTGTTAGGGCCCAGAGAGCTCTGTTGGCAGCCCATGACGCTCTGTAAACCCTCTTTTTGGTCTGTTTTCCAGGAGAACACATCCTGCTTCTCCTTTGGATTGCACTCCATCCTGGAGTCCAGCTCTGTCGAGCACCTCCCAGTCAGAAGCCTCTTTCTCTCACCTCTGGCTACTAAGTGAATTCTAGATACTAGGTATTAAGCTGGCAGTCTTCCTCGCCAATTTAACTAGACTTAGAATCACCTTAAAAATAGGCCTCAGGGTATGTCTATGAGGGGGTTTCCAGAAGGTTTGAACTGAGGAAGACCCACCCTGGTCTCCTGGACTGCTATCCTAGACTGTAAAGGAGAAACGATTGGAAGATCCTGTTCTCTGTCTGAGCAATGTGTTCCCCATGCTTCTGCACACAGTGAACCACTCTTTGTCATTCCTTCTCTGCCACAGCGGACTGCACTCACAGACTGTGTGCCAGAATAAGCCCAGCTTCCTTCCTCAAGACCAGGCTGGCCTTGAACTCACAGAGATCCACCTGCCTCTGCCCACCGAGGGTTGGGGCTGGGACTAAAGGCGTGTGCCACCACGCTTGGCTATCACCTAACTGTTTTGAGCCTCAATTTCCACACCCAAAAAAAAAAAATGAGGAGAGGTTGAGAAAAGAATGTGCAAGGCTTCGGTGCAATAAGACCAGATGGGTCAGAGGCCACTCCTTGTGAGCGGTCCTTTGTAAGGGACAGCCCCTCCCTGTGCCTGCCATTCTAGAGGCCACACCTATATCTAAACATTTCTTGAGATTTACGGAACTCAAAATAACTGCTGTCCATCAGATAACAGGAGTGTGTGTCCTGTTCTTCCTAGCTCTTTAGCTCAGCGACTGTCTCAGCAAACACAGAGCTCCCAAGTCTCCGAGCAGTGTGACTTGTGGAAGAGTACCACGCTAGTCTAAAGAACTGTGGGGTGGAGCTTGGTGACATGTACCTGTAATCCTAGCACTCTGGGAAGCTGAGGCAAAGGTTCCAGTCCAGGCTTGGCCGCAAGACAAGACTGCGTACCACAAAACAAAGTAAAAACCCTAAATACATACAAACATACAGACAGTAGCCCAGGGAGGTGGAGACAGAGTCTAACAGTCTGGCAGAAGAGGAGGAAGCAGCAACAGTTAGGAGACCCCACACATTTTCTTCCTTTCTTTCCGCTATGAAAGTCTTTCGTGCCTAAGAGTTCCCCAAGATGGAGCTCTGAGGACCCAAACTCCCTCCATCCCATAGGGTCTTGGCTCTTGTACAAAACTACTTTCTTTCTAAGTTAAATGGTAAGTGACTGGGTCCGAGCCCTAGTAGCGGTGATATCAGCATTAATATATGATTTGAATTGAACTGGATAAATTTTGAAACTTTAATTTTACTTTTCTTTCTTCCTTCTCCTCTTCCTCCTGTTCCTTCTTTTCCCCCTTTGGTTATATATAGACTCATATCTTCCAGGCTAGTCTAAAACTTACCAGATAGTTGAGGATAGCCTTGAACTTGTGATTCAACACATCTGGCTTATAAAGGACTGAGGCTCAAACCCAGGGTTTCACGCATTCTAAATAAGCACTTGACGGAGTGACATCCCCCTCACTCCTTTATATTAGTTCCCAAGAGGTCAGCAGCTAATTTTAAAGTCTCAGACAGTGGTAGGTTCTAGGACCTTGTGTCTCTTCCTCATTGAATTAGGGTATGCTCTTCAGGTGCCCACTGTATGTGTCCACCCAGGGCCAAGGGGATTCTAGGCTGTTAATAAGTCAGGCAAACCACACTGTAAAAGGAGGCTGGGAAAATAAGTCAGCAGCAGCATAAAAAATGGGGAGAGGGGGCAAACAGGCATGGCGGTGTAAATGGTAATGTAAAATTTTAATCTCGGTATTTGGGAGACAGAGACAGGTGGATCTCCACAAGTTCAAGGCCAGCCTGGCTCACAGAGAGTTCCAGGACTGAACACTTAAAATAATAATAATAATATAAATTCATGGGGAACACTGGATGAAAACTGATTGTTGGAAGTTGTGACTGCCTCAGAGCTTCAGAGTAAAAACAAAGTAGTATAAACAGCAGGAGAAGAAACACCTCATGCTGAGTCGCAATGAGAACCTGACAAGCTCCCAACAGGCTGGATTTGGGGGCAAAGAGGAGACAAGTATTCTGGAGGGCGTGCTGACCCGCCGGAGGAGGCTGGGCTGAAAGGGAGCGGACTGGATGGCGTGGCTCAGCAAGCCTGCCCCAGGCATGCAGGCAGGTCTCTGGTCCTAAAGAAATTAGCTGTGGGGAAGAATGGATGGAAATCCCCTTCTACTTGGACCTCTGCTTCTGGACATAGCATCTTAGGTTACCATGACTGTGTTTGGCCAACATCAATAAAGGCTGTTTGTTGACAACAGGCTAGGCATGCTAGGTGCCAGGCTACTCTGCGGAGATGCCACCTCCCTTCCCCCACAATCCTCTCTCCTTTGCATTCCCTGTGCCATCTCACTGTCATGTCTCACTGTGCCTCCCCACTCTTCCTTCCTGCTTGGAATGGCCATGGCTGCCACACCCAACCCTCCATCCATTGTTCTCACAGAATCTCTACTTGGGAAGGAATACAACAGGGAATGCATCTGTTCTGTCTGGTACCAAGCGGGAAGAAGAAAAAGCTGGGAAAGGATTGGGTGAGTGAGGAAACCCCGGCCCTTGAGCTTGGCCCTGGATGGCAATGGTCAGACAAGCCTCTTGCCTTCGTGCACCCTCATCCAAGGATTCACGGCTTGTTGTCACTTTCCTTCCACTTTCCTTCTAATCCCCTCGGGTCCTGTCTGCTGTGGAGTACAGGTTTGCTTGTTTGTGCCTTGGCTTCCCAGTCTGATCAGGGAAGTATGGTAGACCGGGATAAAGCCAGCAGGCAACATATCACCCATGCCCGCTATCCACCCTTCTCTGCTTGGGCTGGCCCTTGCAACTGGCTACAGTAACTTCTCCACAGAGTTCCCTTCCCCTCTAGTGTCCACCAGGCAGTGGAAGCCCCAGCAGGGTTGGCAGGCTTGAGAGTGGGCTGGGGCACTGATGCTCCTGCCTCTGACCAACTGGCTTCACGGCAGGGCTCTTCCTGTTCCTGTCGTTGCTCACTTCCTCTGCCTCCAAGAGGCAGTGCCTCCCTGTTTTTGTCCCTTGCTTCTTTCCATTGCTTTTTCTCATGGCTGCCAGCCCCTCTGTGATGCACTCCTCTTGCCCTTTCCAACTCTTCCCAGAACCTTGCCTTAGTTTTCAGGGTAGGGATGGCATCCAGGACTTCAGACATGCTAGGCCAACACTGTCGCTGAATTCCAGTCCCAACTAAAGTCCTATCCTTGGAGTACTTTCTGTCCGCTGCGTGATGACGGCTATAGAGAATGTCTCAATACATAGCTAGACACGGGGAGCTGGCTTGTAATTCTAGCACTTCTGAGGTGAAGGCTGGAAAACCATGAGTTCAAGACCAGCCTGAGCCACATAGTTTTTATGGTAAGAATATTTATTTATTTGTTATACAGTGTTCTGCCTGCAAATATGCTTGCAGGTCAGAAGAGGGCACCAGATCTCATTATAGATGGCTGTGAGTCACCATGTAGTTGCTGGGAATTGAACTCAGAACCTTCAGGAGAGCAGCCATCTCTCTAGCCCATGGTCAGGGCTTATTGCCCCCTCTTCCTCCCTCCCTCCTCTTTTTGCTGACCCCCCCCATGTGTGTGTGTTCCCTGGTATAATCCAGATCTGTGAGTTTCTTTGCCCAGAGACATGCAGACCTAAACCCCGAAGAGACTGAAAACCCTCTCTGTGAACACTGCACCCCCAGGTGGGAGGAGGTTAGTGTAGTCACTCACCTCTCAGCCTTCGCTGTCTCCTGGGATAAGAGGCCTAGGCGGCTGCATCAATGCAAAGCCTGTGTCTGTACTACGGGCATTCATGTCACAGGCCTGTCACAGAGTCGGTTTTGTTCTGCCTTTGTTTTTGAGACAGGGTCTTTCTACTTGGCCCTCGCTGTCCTGAAATTCCCTATGCAGAACTCACAGGGATCTGCTTGCCTCTGCCTCCTGAGTACCGGGATTAAGGGTGTAGTGGGGTAGGTTTCATGAAAGTCTATTGGATAGTTTTTTTTTAAATTAATTAATTAGTTAATTAATTTTATTTTATTATTATTCTTTGTGAGGTGTGTGTGTGTGTTATACTGTGTGCGCTAGTGCAGACTTGGCATGCCATGGCGTACGTGTACAATGGTACACCTGTGGAGGTCAGACGACAACTTTTGGGAATTGGTCCTCTCCTTCCCCCATGGACTCCTGAAATAGATCAAACTCAGTCAGGCTTCTACTTTCGCCCACTGCACCGTCTTGCCAGTGTTAATCCCACAGGTCGAGAATAAGACCACAACCACAATTTTAGGTGGATGGACTCTGGCCAGATCCATCACTGGGTTTCCTGAACACGGCCCGGAATCAGGGTTTCTATCGGCTTCGGTGTTTCCCAGCAGGTCCAATTAAGGGCAAGCACTCATTCTGACGTACCTCTAGCCTGCATCCAATCAGGGGCGAGCGGCTATCCTAAAGTATTTCCTGCCTGTGAACTTCCCACCCACACGTGATCAAGCACTTTGGTGCAGAGGGGCCAAGCAAACTTGTTTGTTTAGGGAGTGAAAACACAGGGCTGGTTATCTCTTATAAACAACAGCCTCCAGCATTTTAGGAACTATGTGTCCTTGGGCAAGAGGCTTGCAGAGCAGAGACATTTTTTTGTCTCATGAGTCCCTTAGGCATAGTAATTAAAACTTAAAATGTAACTCACTCTCACGCCAGCCCTTGTACAGGTTTTAAAATCTCTTAGCTCTCCTCACTCCCATATTTATTTTGAGACAGGGCCTTGCTAAGTTCCCTAGGCTGGCCTTGGTCTTACTCTAGCCCAGGTAACCCTTGACCTTGTGACTCTCCTGCTAAGCCTCCAAAGTGGCTGGGAGAACCACAGTCATCAGCGTCGATCAGGCCTAGCTGTTGGAGGATTCTATCCACCACTCTGGAAGGGTTTCTCTGGTGCCTGCCACATTCCAGGCCCTGTTCCAGACGATCGGAAGGCGATGGCAAGTACTGAAGAAAGATACAGCCAGCAGGAAGAGGAGATGGGGACACTGGGACAGGTGTTTCTGGAAGGTAGTCAGGGCTTGTTGAGGAGGGGGCATTTCAGCAGCCTGCCAGAGCTGAGGAGTGTGCTCGGAGCTATCCAGAAAGGGAACGATGCTCTCAGAGAAGACATTCAAGGCAAAGGTCCCGAGGCTGGAGCCCATCTGGCAACAAGAAGGAGCAAGCAGGGAAAAGGTCAGAGTGTTTGGGACCAGGGAGCCACGGGGAAGTGGTTTGCTACATTTTCTTGCACTTTCTAGGTCTCTTATTTCAGCACCAAGAGCTGCAAGGCCTTGCCACTCTCTGTAGGCTGTGTCTACCTTCCTTGCTCTTAACAGCTAAATTTCCTTTCTGAGTGTAGCCTGTCGGAGAGTTATTGACAGGAAGCCAAAGGCTTCTGGTGCACAATATGATATGACGCCTTGGGCTAAGTGAGTCTTTTATAGTAAGCCCTTGCTACTGGAGTATTTTGGTTTTGTTGTTATTTAAAATTAAAAAAAATTAAGTAAGTTTTTTTTTTTTGGACAGTTGTGGTGGCACACGCCTTTAATCCCAGCACTTGGGAGGCAGAGACAGACTGATCTCTGTGAATTCAAGGCCAGCTTAGCCTACTGGTTTATACAGTGAGTTCACAATCAGAACTATGTAGAGAGCCTGTCTAGAAGAAAGAAGGAGGAGGAGGAAGAGGAGGGAGGTATTGTGTGTTGACATGAAATAATAATGTTATTTTAAAGGAAAATAAACCAGAAAATATTGATCTTAGACCAAATATGGGCCCCTGTGACTTGTGGGTGGATCGGCATTTCCTTGAGTCACGAAGTCACATAAATTTTGACAGTAACACACAGAAGATCACAGGAGTCAATACAGTCCTGTGTATCAGTCACGTTGATGGGCTCATCAGTGTTGTAAGTTATGGGGGAGAGGTGCGTGTTATGTTCCCCAGCTGCCAGCCGTTGGCCCGCTCAGCTGCTGGTTGCTTGCTTATGCCCGAAATAACCACAGGAGAACTGTATTAGTTCAAATACTGCCTTGCCCATTATCTCTAGCCTTTTCTTGGCTACCTCTCACATCTAAACTAACCCATTATAAAAGTCTGTATGTCACCACAAGGTGGTGATCTTACCGGACTGTTCTAAGATACATCCATCTGCGGCAGGACCTTCATGGAGACTGGCTCTGACCCAGTCTTCTTCCCAGCGTCCTCTTTTCTTTTCCCCGCCTATCTAAGTCCTGCCCTATCAAATGGCCCAGGCAGTTTTTTTATTTAACCAATCAAAGCACAGAAATACAGATGAGCCCTCCTTCACATCAGGTAGGTGGGTGTGGTGACTTGAATGGACACGCCCCCTTCAGTGGGCTCAGAGCATCCTTCCTAATGTTTTTTATGCCTTCAGTGAGTGGTTCAAAATGTGGGTTCTCAGTGTCTGCCCCGGCCACCGCGTCTGCTGCTTGATGCCATGCTTCCCTGCCACCAGGGACTCTTCCTTCTGGAACTGTAAGCCAAATAAACCTTCCTTCTGTGAGTCACCTCATTCATGCTATTTCATCAGAGCAAGAGAAAGGTGACCAGCACAGTGGTTTACAGCCCAGAGGAGACATCTCTATAGGTTCAGACGTTACCTGTAGCTTCCGTATTGATGGAACCTAGAGGTCTTCTAGACTTGGGGGCACATTCTGAGAAGTTCAGAGAATGTTAGGTTAGATACAAAATAAAGGTGAGCTATTAAAGGGCTTTTCACCGTGTGACAGAATACAGGAGAGAAAACGATGTAAAGAGGGAATATTTGCTTGGGTTTCATCGCTTCCGGGTCTGTGCACGGCGAGATGGGGCATGGTGGCGCAGAGTGTGAGGCAGAGCAAGGCGACTCACCGCATGGTGGACAGAAAGACAGGAAGTGTCCACCGCGAGACGAACCCTCCAGGATGTGAAGGCCTCCTGACTGTGACACCTGGGACTCTGGTTGCAGAGGTCGGTGTGAGTGGTCAGCTGGCTGACTATCCCCTTCCTTCCTCCCCTCTGTGTGCTCTGTGCAGCCATCAAATCAGCACGGTTGGTGGAGGAAGACGGCCTGTCCCTAGAGGAGATCATCTTTACTTGAGTTGTGGTATTTCTCCAGTAGACCCTCCGAAGAAGTTCTCAAGACAGACCTTTCAAAGGCTGGTCCCCAGTCACCTACTTCCTCCACCTGGGTCCCACTCTCTAAAGCTTCAGTCACTTCTCCAAAGTGCCATTGTGAGCAGTTCCTGGAAAGAAGCTGTGTCTGCAGAGGATAATTGGCTGATTATGACTCCAGTGAAATGATGAGGCTGGAATGCTGCAGGTCCAGGGTCTAGCTGCACTTTATCTTCGGCTGTCTCTAAACAGCCGTTCCTTGCCCACCTACGTTTCAAACCTAACAGCCTCTGATTAACAGATTAAAAATCCTTTGGAACATATAAACAAACCTCTAGTTTCAATTAGTCAAAAGGGCTAAGAATTCTGTCAGATAGCATCTCAGGTCTGTAGCTGAGCTGTCTGTATCTTGCTGTAACCCTCCTCTCTGCCATTCCCACCAGGGTATCCTGAATTAGGACTTTTTTACTGTTTCTGTGAAACCTTCAGGAAACTGCTTTGGTGGTGGGAATTTGAGGAACTTGAATCTGTGTTTGCTGGCCACGAGACTCATATCTCACTCCGGAAAAAACTGTCTCCTATCTCCTTTGAGGTCAGGGTTGCGTTCTTACATCAACACCATCTTAGTGTGAGTCCAACAGGCGATTAACCCGCTGGCTTGGCCAGAGCCTCCTGGAGTCTTTTGGGAGAGATGTCTCATCCTGAGTGACTCTGGATCTCCACCTTCAATTCCTTCTCTCCGCAATCTAGCATGTTCTAGCCAGCCAGGTCCCAACAGTCTTTAGAATCATTAGAGAGCATTTTCAGACTTAGTTTCTCTGGAGAACCTTAACTCACGTATAAATGTATTTGGTTTTGCAATATACATGTTTGGTCTTCATCTTGGTTTCCTGGCATATAACTCTGGAAGCTCTTAGGACTCTGAAATGGGTAGCATCCTTTTGTAGTAAGTGTCTAATAGCAGTTCCCGGGTAGGTTGGGTGCTGTCACCAGAAAGATGGAGGCTGGATTAGAATTTGCCATTATTTGATGGGTGGTGGTGGTGCATGCTTTTAATTCCAGCACTCAGGGAAGCAGAGGCAGGTGAATCTCTGTGAGTTTGAGGCCAGCTTGGTCTATAGAGCAAGTTCGAGGACAGCCAGGATGTTATATAGAGAAACCTTGCCTCAGAAAACAAAACAAAAACAAAACAAAAAGTAAGAAAAAGCCATAGTCACTATTGTCTCTATTCATAAACTCGGATGTGACATTAAGGGGTTAAGGAAAGGTGCAATTCCGACAATCTGTGTCTGTGACGGCGTGCTCTTGACTCTCCCTGAGCACTCTGAAGGGTGGGACTCAGGGAGGTACGGAGGTTACTGGAGGATGCTATGAGGAAGTAAGGCAGGACAGTAAGGATCCCTGGAGGAGGAGGACCAGAGACTAACCTAGGGTAGCAATGGAAAGAGTGACGACCCTTAGTTGACGTGAACTTCATTCAACCCAGGGAACATGCTCTGGCAAACTCCCATGATCTCAGCTTGGGAGAGGAGGGTATTATTTTAGTGACCCATAAAATATCAAAGATGTCGCTGTGGACTTTGCTTTGTCCTTCTTCCCTTTACAGCCAGGCCGTAGGTGAGGCCTTTCACACCTCCAAGCTTCTCTGTACTTGTCCCGTGTGTGATTTGAGTGAAAATGGCCCCATAGGCGCACAGGGGGTGGCACTATTAGGAAGCGTGGCTTTGTTGGAGGAAGTGTGTCACTGAGGGCAAGTCTTGAGGTTTCAAATACTCAAGCCAGGCCCAGTGTCACTTTTTCTGTCTGCTGCCTGAAGATCCAGATGTACAGCTCTCAGCTTCTACTCCAGCACCATGTCTGCCTGCGTGCTGCTATGTTTCCCACCATGATGATAATGGACTGAACCTCTGCACTGTAAACCAGCCTCAGCTAAATGCTGCTTTCCTTTGTTAGAGTTGTTATGTTGGGGCTGGAGAGATGGCTCACAGGTTAAGGGCAGTGACTGCTCTTCCAGAGGTGCTAAACTTTAAGCCCACTTCAATACTGCCCACAGAATGCTTCCTAGAATGCTGGGGATTATTCATGTAAGATAGCAAACCACGTTTTTGCTTCTGTAAACAAGCTTGATTGTACCAGTGGCACAAGATGTGTGCCTGATTATGCATAGGCAGGAAGTACATCAGGATGTATGCTTGTCCCTGATTGGATGAAGGCAGGAAGTGAGCAGCCTTATGGGTTTTGCCTTTATAAGCCTCTGACTAATATACTTTGCAGTCATAGTCTGGGAATCCTGGGTATGGACCTGGCCAGTATTTAATAAAACTTGCTTCAAATTTGACTCACAAATCTCACCTGGTGCAATTAACAGGTCTTCATAAATTTCTAGGTAGGCCTTGAACTTGCTGTCTTCCTACCACCAAACTGCTGGGTTTACAGGTGTGCACCCCTGTGTCCAGCTTGGATGTCACTTCTGAGGTTAGGTTAGAAAAGACTGTGACTTCTCTCGTTAGGTTTCCTTGTCTCTCCTGTTCTCTGTCTGCTTACTTTAATAGA
>JAQHUG010000165.1:1309307-1330321 GCA_028555095.1 Dicrostonyx torquatus
GGGGGGGGAGGGGCTTTCAGTGGGTGGTGTGCACTGCGTGCTTTAAGGCTTTAAGGTTGACCCAGAGGAGAGCCCAATGGGTGGGGTCTGCACTCAAGGTGGAGAGGTATATAAACACAATAAGAATGAGAATAACAGAGGACCTGGAACTTGTGTTAACCTGCCTCTGCCCTGAGCTCCTCATAGTTGGGACCTGTGATGTGAACTGCGCTATTTCTCATGGGTTAAGCACCTAGGACTCAGGACCAATCCATTGGATCCCATACTCTGGGTTGAAGATAAGGATTATCCCTTTGTGGGTGAGGAGTAGGGGAGGGAAGCGTCACAAACCCAGTCAGCAAGACATGTTGGTTCATTCCAGGAAGTGTCAATCTTATCTTGTTAATGAAAGGGCCCACAGTTTGCTTTCATCCTCTGGGTTTGGATATGTTAGCTCTGGGCAGCTGTGGGGAGTGGCCCAACATCTGCAGATCTCTGTTACTGGGAAGCTGAGGCGGGGACAGCCCTGCCCACAGAGCGGGGAATTCCAGGCCCTGACTGAGCTTTGTGGAGTAACCACAATGAGTGCCTAGTGACTTTAGACAGTCCTGCTTTTAGCTCCTTGGAGCCTGAGGACTTTGTAATCTTTCAGGGAAGTGTGTGGTATGTGTGTGTTTGTGTGTGGTGTGTGTGTGTGTTGTGGTCTAACGCCCCCCCCCCCCCAGTTCTGGGGACTCAATGTAGGGTCTCAAACATGCTGAGCAATCAATTTATATTACAGTCAGTGAGGCATTGCAGGAGGGCTCAGGACCCAATATTCCAGGCTGGGCATGGTGGTGTCTGCCTATAATCATAACTTTCAGGAGCCAGAGGCAGGAGGATCAGTGTATATATATTTGAAGCCAGCTTGGTCTTAACATACTGAGCTCCAGACCAGCCAGGGCTGCACAGCGAGAGCTGGAAAACAGAACACAAAGGGTTGGAAAGATGTCTCAGTGGTGAAGAGCACTCACTGTTCTTCCAGAGAACCTGAGTTTGGTTCCCAGCACCCACGCTGGGTGGCTTACAGTTGCCTATAGCTTCGGCTTCAGGGGGTCCACTGTCTGAGCACCTGCACTCTTGTGTGTATACCCTTACACAGGCAGACACACACACACACACATACACACACACACACACATACACACACACACACACACACACACACACACACACACACCCAAAGCCTTAAAGGCCAAACACATGCAAAACAAGGATAATGAACCAAAGAACCCGGGCATCAGCCGCAGCCTCATCGTGTGTCTGCGCCAGGCACTTTTCATTTGCATACAGTAGGCCAAATCAGCTGGGCCCACATTTAGTTGCCCAGGATCCACATGAGACGGTCTCAGATTTCCGCAGTCACTTCCGGGTGAAGTCTCTTGGCAATTTTGGGTTGCACAATATAGTCTCGAGTCCAGAGTTTCCTTGTTCAAAGTCACCTTTGTCATAGGTACCTTTGTCAAAGCCTAATTATAGTTGAAGCAATGGCTGCTGTCCCTGTGCAGGACAGGGACAGCCTTAGGGAAGGGAGCTGGGCACAGCTTTTCTTTTCTTGTTTGCTCATTTCTGCTCACCTAACTGCATCTATTGTTCTTATTAACATATATTTGCACATCTATTAACTGGACATACTAACGTGGTTTACTGTGATAGATCTACAAACACAGCATGTATGTCCCAACCATTCCCTATCCCTGCAGTCACAGTAATCTTTAGTTTCCACACGTGAGACAAAACACGTGAGACTTGTTTCTCTGACTCTGGGCTCCCTTCATTCAACATCGCGTCCTCTGGTTCCGTTGTGCGACAGATGGCGGGTCTCTTTCTTCTTCAGGAGTGAATAATACTCCGCTGAGCACTCAGACCCCAGTTTCTTTATCCCCTTTCCGGTTGATGGACATCTGGGCTGAATCTACTTGCCGACTGTTTTGGACGGTGCTGTGATAAACAGATGTGCAAGTATCTCTGTGGGAGGCAGCCTACATTCCTTTAGGTATAGCCAGGGGTGTGGCTGGATCTATCTTTACTGTTTTGAAGAAGAGTGCTGATTTCCTTAGTGGCCGGACTAGCTTACATTCTAACGAGCAGTGTATAAGGGTTCCATTCAGCGTAGCCATTCTATTGGGAATTGTAGTTTTGATATGTATTTATTTCCTCATGCCTAATGATACTGAGCATTTCCCCCCTATATTTGTTGGTTTTTGGAGCCCTCAGGGAAGGTTCTAGAAATCACCAGCCAGGTTTCAGAGAAGTGTGATGGACTCCAATAGTCTGAGAACTAGCCTCTCTGAGTCCCCCTAAAGGAACCCACAGCTGTAGGAACACGCCTTTCCTCAGGCTTTCCTGCCCTGCAGGGTCCCTGCCACAGGGCTGGCAGCTGTTTCTTCATCCACATGACTGCCTTGTTCTCCAAGAGATCCCGCGGTCTGCCAGGACTTAACCAATTTCCCAGATTCAATTTGTCCTGATGAATTATCTATTTTATATTTTGTTTCCCGGCTAGACCATGGTTCTCCTCTGGTCATTTAACAATTTCCAATCAACTACAATTGAAAGGGGATATAATTTATACTACATACCGTGGCCGAACTGCGCAAGGAGAAGATGATTAATCTTTGCTCTCATCAGCCAGGGGCTCCCAGGAGAGGCGACCCACGCTCAGCACTGGCCTTCAACCCAGCAGGTAGCCCGAATCACTCACGGTCTTGGGCATTGCCAGGAGGATGTGGGGTGCAGCAGTTGGTGGGTACTTCACACCGTCCCAGAAGGAAACGAGAGCAGTCTGAGGCAGAGGGTGTGGTCACTGGCTGGGTTTTTCCAGGTCTAGTTAGGGCTGGGCCTTTGGGGAAAGTCTGGAAGTTCTCCTGCTTTAAAAACATTTTTTTTTAGAGATTTATTTTTATTTATGTGTATGTGTGTATGCCCCCTGTGTGAGGGAGCTGGAGTTATAGGTATTTGGGAGTCTAGGAACTCAGCGAGGGTCCTCTGCAAGAGCCCCAGTGTTCTCAACAGGAGACAATTGTCCAGCCCCCTCCTGCCTCTTTTGGTGTCACAAGCTTGTTTCACAGACAGTCAGGGGAGTCCCACGTTTTTCATTTTGTTTATTTCACTCTCTCCTTTCTCTTCATTCTCGAGGCACAGCAGGAGAGCTGCCCCATGTGGTCACCACTGTTTCTGTGCAGCTGTGTGTGTGTGTCCCTGTCCTGGCTTTAAGACAAAGATGCAGTCTCCTTACTTTGAAATGCCTTCAGGATACTTTTTTTTTTTTTTTTTTTGAGACAGGGTAACCTTGGTTATCTTGGAACTTGCTCTGGAGACCAAGCTGGCCCTTAAACTCAGAGATCCTCCACCTGCCTTTGCCTATGCATCGGTATACCTAACTTATTTATTTTTGAAACAGGGTTGGCTGGGCGGTGGGGCGCTTGCCTTTAAACCCAGCAGTCGGGGGGAGGCAGAGGCAGGCGGATCTCGGTGAGGTCAAGGCCAGCCTCATCTACAAGAGCTAGCTCCAAGACAGGCTCCAAAGCTACAGAGAAACCCTGTCTCGAAAAACCAAAAATAAAAAAAAAATTAAAAAAGAAACAGGGCTGTAGCCCAGTCTTACCTTTAATTTCCTTCCTAGCCCAGAGCTAAATTCCTCGATCTTCCTACCTTCTCAAGTGCTGAGATTAGCATATTCTTAAAATGTGACAGCAATCCTCATCAAAGCCATACCCTCCCCTGGCACTGTGGCAATGCTTGTGATCCAGCACATGAAGCTGACACAGGATTGTGAGTTCAAGGGCAGACTGGGCTAGATATTGAGATGCCATCTCAAAAGACAAACAGACAAACAAACCCACCACCACCCCAAGAAACAAACAACAGAACAGGCTTTCCCGTCATACGACAGAGGCTGAGACTCATCTTTGCGGAAGCTCGGGCAAACCACTGCCTCCCATGCTCCCAGGAGACCTCAAGGGCTGTGTCACCTGCTCTACAATGACGTATGAGTCCTGGAACGTCACACCTGTTGGGCCTTGATGTGCTGAGGCTGCCGTGGTGCCACCGTTCACACACAGTTTGCACACCCACCCATGGTATACACAGAAATGCTCATGTGTACTAGGGATCGAATCCATGGTCTCACTCATGCTGTTCAAAGCCCTCGACCACTAAGTCACAGCTTAGCCCTATAAATGCTTATTCTAGCTACTGTCCTGGTGTCTCCAGACAGGTGACATGTCAGAGATAATGGAGTGAACACGGATCAACGTCCAGGGCCGCTATTCCTGCCACCAGAATGATGCTTTCCTGGGATTTGCCTGAGTGCTATGGTCTGGTGAGTCCGCATGCTCAAGTCAGGCTGAGACCTGTGGGTGCTAGTGACTGTCCCCAGTAGGTAGAGGTTGTTAGAACAATATACCCATACCCTGCCCCCGTGAGGAAGGAGTTCTCAAGGTCTTGCCTGGCCAGAAAGGCAGGCCTGGCTTAGGGGCTTTGCAGAGGAGAAGGTCTGACCTTGCCTGTATTTCCATAAGGGAAGCAGATGGTTTGGGAAAATCCAATTTAAAAGGAAAGAAATTGAATTAGTTTTCCAGGGGTCTGATGGCCAAGACTTGAGTGGGGACAATTGCATTATCTGCTCGGGACTCATGAAGCCAGCATGGAGGCTGAAGGTGGGTGGGGTGGAGAATACCCCCCCCCCCGTCGTCACTTAGGCCTGCACAGTGAGGGGGCGAAGGGACCAGCTTCCACGAGAAGTCCTTATATGGACAAGGCTGCCATCTAACTTCTCCTTTTCCCTCAGACCCACTCCGGAATGGACACAAAACTAATGGTTGATCTGTTTCCACAACCAGCGCCAGTCTTCTCCAGCTGCCTGGAGAAGGGGTCCAGGGCCACAGTGGAATTGTGGGATCTGAGAAAGCTGACTCGACTCACCCTTTTGCTTCTCTAGCAAAACACACCCAGCATACAGCATGCCATTTCCACCATTTTAGACTGCACAACACCCGAGGCCTGTTTCTTTACACAACCCCCAAACTTCATTATCCCAAACAGAATCTCCAGACTCATTAAACGGAAACTCCAGGGCCAGCAAGATGGATGATGGCTAAGTGGGTTAAGGGCGCTTTAAGTCACTGAGCCTGAGGACTTGGATTCAACCCCTGGAGCCCACATGGTAGAAGAGAACTCCCACGTTTTCCTTTGACCTCCACACATACATGAGCTGTGGTGTGAACCCCCACTTCCCTGGCTAAATAAGCATATGCAATTAAAAATAATTAAAACCCCTCTAGTTATTTCTTGTCTCCTCTGATCTACTTTCTGTCTCCCACTTTACCTATTTCAGGTACTTCATCTAATTATAGATACTTGCCCTCGTGTCTGCCTGGCTTCTTTCACTTACCGTAGTGTCTTTCAGGCACATTCACCTTGCTGGGTCACACTTGCATCTTTTCTTTCCTTGTTTCCCTTTCTTTCTTTCTCTTTTTTGGAGACACCATTTCAAGCATCCCAGGCTGGTCTCAAACTCATTGGTAGCTGAAGATGACCTTCAGTGCCTGCCCTTCCTGCCTCTACTTCCCAGGTGCTGTCTACCCCACTTGGTTTTCTGGGAATTGAATCCAGAGCCTTCTGTATGTCAGACAAGCACTATACCAACTGAGCTATAGCCCAGGCCCTCTTCTGAGGCTAGAGTCTCTCTGTAGCCCTGGCTGGCTGGCCTCAAACTCAAAGTGTGCCACCCCTCTCTGCCTTTTCCAGGCCAGATAATATTCTGATGTTGTCATCTGCTGCTATGAACATGTATAGCATTCAGGAATAGTTTGAGTCTCTTTTGTTTTGATGCAGGGCCTTGCTATGTAGCCCACTGGTCTGGAACTATCAATTCTGCCTCAGCTTCCTGAGTGCAGAGACTGCAGGTATGCATCCCCATACTGCACATTTTTAATAATTATGTATTGGCGTTTTGTTTGATAGTATGCCTGTGCACCACATGCATGCCTGGTGCCCAGAAGAGGGGTCATCGTATCATCTGGAAGTTTAGATGGTTGTGGACTATAACGGCATGCTGCAGAATGAATAACCAAGCCAGCTCAATAGGAAAAGGTATTTTTAATAAATGAAAAGAGAGAAGACTCACACTATCAGACTGGGAAGTCCGAAGTCCTATCCATCCAACGGAGACAGCATGGAGAGAGAGCACACCTGTGTTCTCTCCATTTTAGATACCTGGGGTCCCAATGGCCACACCCCAACATCCTGTGATTGGCTAAAAGTCTTTCCCCATCAGTGGACAGTCATGTGGGGCTGGGACTTGAACCTGGGTTCTTGTGAAGCCAATGCTCTTAACCACTGAGCCATCTCTCTAGCTACTACTTTTCTTTTCTTTTCTTTTCTTTTTTCCTTTAAATTAAAAATAAGAATGTTAGAGAGTGGGGTGCACAAGGGCGGCCTCAGCACATGGAAGGCATGAACTTCCCGGAACCTGAGGCCAGCCTGAGCTACAGAGAATTCCTGGCCAGCCTGGGCCACAGATTTGATTCCATCTATTTATCTATCTATCTATCTATCTATCTATCTATCTATCTATCTATCTATCTATCTATCTATGTTTAAAGACAGGGTGTCTGTGTAGCCTTGGCTGCCCTGGAACTTGCTCTGTAGACCAGGCTGGCCTCAAACTCACCCAGATCCACCTGCCTCTGCCTCCCACATGTGCCACCACCGCCGGGACAAGGACTACAAATTTAAAAACAACGAAACAAACAAACAAAAAACCTAATTCAAAGAAAGCAATACCCCCAAGCAGTCCTAGACATTGTTATAATCTTTTATTATGTATCAAATTGTCTTCAATATAACTTACAACCTGATTAAATCTGATAGATACTTTTATCTATTTAAAGGCAAAAAATTCTCTTTATGTACAATATCTTCTGTCTAGAGTCTGGCAAATATAGTACCTTTCATTGCAGGATTTTTGCTTAACATAACAAGCAAAAATAACCAAAAAAAAAAAAGTCAAAGCAAACTGAACCCCCAGATCCCTCAACTACAAATGTCAATAATGAATAAAGCATTAAAAAGACAAACACAGATAACTTTTGTTTAGAAATGCATAATGAATACTAATATTAGTGGCAAAAAAAAAAATCCAAACAGCCCAATAGTCCTCGGGCCTGATGCTCCTGCTCGGGGTCGGGGCAGACTCTAGACCATTTCTCGGCTCCTGCGGATGGCGCAGCACAGGATCATGCTGAAAATCATGCCAAAGATCTGCAGAGACAGGAAGAGTAGGGGTTTGCCTGGGGGAAAGGGCACCATGCAGTCTGAGACTGGGGCAATGAAGTCCAGGTCCAATGAGGGGTACTGATGCTGGGGAGATGAAGGCCAGATAACAGGAAAGATGGCCGACTTGGATTCCTACAGCCAGTTAGCTGCCGAGCTATGCAGCATGAGCCGTTTCCTAAGAGAGCATTCACGGCCAGAACCTACAAACACAGCTCTAAATGCTGAATTCAGTGTTGTCAAGACAACATGCAGATGAGAACTTCCCCCACCTCCTCTTTGTGCAGTGCTGGGAATGAGACCCAGGGCCTAGCTCCTTTAGCCAAGCCAAGTGTCCTACCTGAGCCACAGGCCCAGAGCTCCCGCTTCCTGACAGCATACCCCTGGCCAGGACCCTACAGCACTTCCGACAATGCCTGGGCAGAGCTTAGGAACCACCAGCTACTTACCATCACCACGGCGATGCCGATGCCCACTGCTCCAATGACGTGGAACTTGCTGTTGAAGACATCATTGATGGCTTCTGGGCAGGACTTAGGGAGGCAAGCAAGACAAGGATCAAAAACAGTTTTGAAACTGGGTGTGTACCCCTTCTTTGCTGGCTCGCTGACTCCTGACTCACGCTGGGAGGCCTGGAGGCCAGAGAGTCAACTGCGATAGGTGTATTAGGGCGTAAGGGCTGTCCTGGATGGACGGAAGAGGGAAATGAGATATGGGCGGTGTGGGTACCTCAAACTTGAGAAGACTTCAGAGCAGGGGGGAGGTTTGAGGTCCTTTCCTTCTTCCCATTTACTTTTTATGTGTGTTTTGTCTGCACGTATGTGTGTGTACCACATTTGCCCTTGGGGTCTGTGGAGCTCAGAAGTGGCCATGGGACTGGAATTACAGAGGGTTCTGAGACACAAGGCTGAATTAATTGAATTCGGGTCCTCTGGAAGAGCAACAAGTGCTCTTACCCCTGAGCTAACTATCTTAGGCAACCCCCTACCCCTCATCTTTTTTCTCTTTTTGGCAGTACTGGAGAAGAAGAACCTGGAGCTTCAACCACCAGGCAAATATCCTGCCACTAAGAGAGTCCCCTTTGGGGCCTATTCCCATGTGGCTGAAGAATCACTTTTATTATTCTGTTTCTGGATTAAGAAAAACTGCCAAGCAGGACCCGTTTCTAAAGTCTGACAAGCAGGCTTACCCTCCACAGAGTGGGCTCGCTTTAGAGCAGAGAGCGAGGCCAGGTGCTAAAGGGCCTTGTCTAGGGTCTGGTCCTTGTCTTGCTGCCCTTTAAGGAAGAGGCCCTGGGGAGGAGTGGTGCTAAATGCACCCTTGTCCTGCAGGGGTTTGCCCAAACAACAGGGCGGGGTGCCAGAGGTTTGTTCTAACTTTACCTTAACCTGGAAACTCTCAAGAAGTTGCTTTTTGGGGCAGATGTCCGAGATAAACTGTTCCACGGCTCCCGTTAGGCCACAGCAGTTCAACTGTAGAAAGAAGGCAGGGATGGGAATGAGGAAAAAAAAATAATTAGAAGAGGTCAGGCTGCTGTAGAAATACCAGAGCGTGGCTCTGTAGGGATGTAGCAGAGGGGTAGGTGGTTCCCACGGCGGAGGTGACCTACCGCCATGTGGATGGCTTTGAGTGTCTCTCGCTGGGGCTCATCCTTGCTCTTCAGCTTCTGGTAAGTGTCCTTGTAAAATTCCTGGACTTCCTTAATCACCTAGGAGGCACAAACAGATCAGTAGCAGAGACTTCCTCACAGATGCTCTGCAAGTATTTGGCTACCTGCCACCAGTATCCTTCTCAGCACCGTTCCTGCTTCAGCCTCCCGAGTATCTGGATGACAGGAGCTTGCCATCTTCCCTGGCTAAGTTTCTTTTAAGGTGATGGTGTGGTACTAGGGATCCCCAGCCCTTATCTCTTCTTAAATTCTTTTATCAGTTGGATAGTTTTTTGAAAACAGGGATCCTGCCTTAAGTGTCCCTGTCCTTTTCCTCTCTCACTGAAGAGTGTAAGGTGCCCTACCTTCAAAAGCCGTATTAGTCCTAGCCTGATCTACAACTCCTTAGAGTTCACCATAGGAACTCAAGCTCAGACATGCTCAGTCCCTTCCTTTGCCCAGCAGTTCTCCACTGCTCCCAATACCCACAAGACCCCCCATCTCATTCAGGGTCCATACTCCCTTCTCTACAAGCCAAGAGGGATGCTCCGTCCGACCTCACCCTTTAAATCTCAAGGTACTTGGGTTATAAACAACTTGCGTGTATGTTTGTCAAACCTCTTTCTCCCACACTAGATGGCAAAATTCCTGAAAGTGGGGACCCGGAACTCAGATATGTGGGGACCTTGCGTAGCATCTGGTGTGGCACTTGTGGTATGTGGTTACAGGTTAGAGCAAGGGAGCCCTGATTACAGAGAGCTATGCTGTCTTGAGGAACTTTCTGGGGGCTGGAGGAAGAGCTGCCTAGCTTTGACTGGCAGATACACAGATGGGCACACGTATACCAACGGCTTCCAAAACAAATAGTTCTGCAGTGTTCACTGTGTGCTCGCCACACAGGGCAGACTAAACTCCACAGTCACAGCCCTGAGGAGTGCCATGTTCTGCTCCCCACGTGGAAACAAACTGGATAAAGAGGTAGATTCTGTGGGAAGCCAAGCAAGTGACTAGCCCGGGCCCTTCAATCTTCATCAACCCTCTTCCCAGTTCAGAAGCTCAAATCACGGCAGGACTCAAGAGTTCTTTTGGGAAACTCCTACCTCATCCTTGTGGGTATAGCCCCAGACGGCTGCGGCGATCTCAATGGCGAATATCACCAGGAGGAATCCGAAGAACTAGAAGACATGGGGGAAGCAATGAGACAGGCAGGAAGGGGGTGACAGGGAAAGCAGAGAGTCCCATGGCATTTTGGGGGAAGATGTGGGCTCAGTCTGCTCTAAACTGGTATGTGAAGGGTGTTAGTTTGGAGTCCAGCAGCAGTAAGACACCACTGCCCAGGGCCAAGGGCAAGATGGTGGCGGGAGTCAGGCAGATGCGGCGGGGCCTGAAGTGAGGAGCCCAGCTGTCTGGGTGCCTTCGTTACTCCACCCATTCTACCCATCCTGTGCACTGAGTCTGACATTTGGGGAAAGGAATAGCAGTAAGTTAAGACCGACTCACTATTGGGAGTACTCACCAATCCCAGCATGCACTGGGATTCTTGTACAGCTCCGCAGCAGCCCAGGAAACCCACCAGCATCATAAGGGCCCCAGCTCCAATCAGGATGTACACTCCTGAGGGGAGAAGGAAGGAAAAGACACAGTTCGGAAAGGTTAGTTTGGAGGCCTAGGCCCCTTCCTCTGCCAGCTTCCGTGCCTCCATGTTTATTGCCCCCACTCCAGGGAAAGAGTCCCTGTTCTCAACCAAACAGTATCCACCTCCATTCTCGGTTCCTCTCACCTCTCTCTCCCCCAGAACTCTGCTCCAGCATGTCTATACTCTCTACCTTATCCTGGGTTTTCCTAGAAGGAGCCCGAGGACAGGAACCCTCAAATTCTACTTAGGACAGACACAGCCCTGGTTCCAGCCTGCTATGTTCCTTCCATCAGCTTCCCACTTGAGCTAATTAACTCAGACCTCTTAAACTACGGTTAAAGGCTTGGGACTTGAGAACATGATTATCTTTGGAAACTCCTCCTGCATGTTGCCAGGCACATAACAACCAAACCCATGTTGGAAACACTGCTTCTTGTTCTAGTGCAAAGGACAGAAGATCCTTGTCTTAGCCCCAACACTGCTGCTAACTGCCGTGTGACCTTTTCTGCTGGAGAGATGGCTCAGTGGGTAAGAGTACTTGTTGCTCAAGGACTAGAGATGGATCCCAGGACTCATGGTGGGCAGTTCACAAATACCTGTAACTTCAGCCACCAGGACCTGATTCCTACACACGCACACACACTCCCTCACATGCACACCAATCTTAAATGCCAGGATGTCCTCTCAGCCTCTGAAGAAATGTTACGGTTGGAATGAGCTTCATCATGGGGCGAGTGAGTGATGCCATGCCTACATCTCCAATGGGAGTGGCTAAAGGGGAGAAGAGGTGGGAGAGGTCGAAGTCTTTAACTTTTGCCCAGGCCTAGAGAATGCAGATCCCTGCGTCTGGAACCACAGTGGAGCAGCCCTGGCTACATTTATTCCAGCTCACCATGGCTGTGCCCATAGAGTTCATCATACAGTGGCACTCTTGAGTGAAACCCCCTTCTGTCTGTCCTAAGTCCTCTAGGAAACCCAGGAGAGGTTGTAGTGCCTCATATATATATTTAAAAATTATGTGCATGTGTTTATTAATGCAGTTGCCCTAGGAGACTAGAAGTGGGTGTTGCAGTCCTGGGAGCTAGAGTTATAGGCAGTTGTGAGCCACCCAACATAGGTTCGGGGAATTGAACTTGAGTCTTCTGTAAGAGCAGTATGCACTCTTAACCCACTGGGCCACTCCTTCTGCTCCAATACCTCCCATCCTGCTACCTATGGCTAGCCAACCTTGGGAGGGCTACTGTGACATGTCAAGAGCCTCAGCTCTAAAGCACAGAATGCTTGGTTTTGAAGGCCAGTTCTGTAATCTCAGAAAAAATGATTTTGTGTGTGTGTGTGTGTGTGTGTGTGTGTGTGTGTGTGTGTATTTAAGACAGAGACAGTCTCTTCTTTGGGGGAAAGGGGCGTTTTATTGAGACAGGATCTCCATATGTGACTCTGACTGTTCTAGAACTCTCTCTGTAGATCAGACTGGCCTGGAACTCACAGAGATCCACCTGTCTCTGTCTCCGGAGTGCTGAGACTAAAGGTGCACCACTCTGCTCGGCTAACACACCTTAAATACCAGGACATGGAGGCAGAGGTAGATCTCTGTGCATTCCGGTTCAGCTTGGTCTACACAGAGTTCCAGGACAGCCAGGGCTATGTAGGGAGCATGTGATCATACCCAGCTTGTATTATCTGTAAAATGTAGGGTGGTTGGGGCTGGGAAAGGGAGAGCTTCAGGTTCAGTGTCAAGGCAGTGACCTGGAGAACATAGAGGCAGACACCCGGCATTCTCTTTTGGCTTCCACATGTGCACACATGAATTTAAAAGCAGTGGGGTGATTGGGACCTGGGGTGGGTGCATACTTAATGTGTGTGAAGCACTGGGTTCCATTTTTAGTACCACAAAAGGGACATGGCAACAGTGTAGTCTCCTGGAACTGTTATGAGGATATAATCCACATGTGTGCAGCCAGGGGCCAGCAGTTATTAATCTCAACAATGTAAGAACTTGGTAACCATTGCAAAAACCGTGCTAATTTTTATGTACTTGATACTCTCCCTATTCTGCTACTGGGACCCCAGAGACTTCTCCAAATAGGGGCTGAAAACAAGGTGGGGGGATAGGATGCTTTCTTACACTACAGAGCACACACTACATGATGAGAACTTTTGGCAGGTGCCAGTGACTTCATTGTCCAGGGTAGGGCTAGACTTTGCAGGCAGGAGACTTGGGACTGGCCTGCAGCTGATGCTCACAGGCAGCACAGAGCAGAGCACACACAGTGGGCATTTGTGCCTCTCCTGCCTCCTCCCATCTGCCATGATGTGAAGTCACGTGGGGTTACTGGCAAACCCCATGGTGTATGAATATGGGTATTGTTTCTGTGCATGCCTGGCCCAGACTGGGCAAGGGGACAGATGCAGCTTGTCCTCAAGTCATGTTCCTAGCCAGTCAAATGTAGTGGGGCCTGAACTTGGGAGGCAGTGCAGTCCCGTGCATGGCTCCTGGGGAGGGGCACCAGCTGCCAAGGGGACACCACCAAGTGAGGCAGTAGTACAATCCCGATTTCTGACTGTCACATCAGGGCAAGACAATGAAGAATGAGGTCACTCCTTTGGGCTGCAGAGCATGGGCTGAATAAATGGAGGGGGTGGCATTAAGAGATCAAAAGGATTTACAAGCACATGAAATAGAATCAACTGCAAACAAACTGGTGTGTTTTTCGGGGTCCACACCCTAGTATGGGAGCTTGGACACCCTGGCAAAGCCAAGGCAGCTGTGGTAGCATGAAGTGGTGCTAAGAGGCTCTCTCCTCTGGAGAGAGAGCGCTCCCCTAATGGGCCTTTCAGCTCATATGACAGATCCACTCCAGAAAGATTTTAAACTGAAGGGTCTGTGGGCTTTAAATCTTGCTCAGACAGCTGCAGCTCTGGATGGGCTTCTAGCCTCCTCTAGTCAGGAGAAGACGCAGCCACGCCACAGAGTGGCTCATCTGGAATTAGGTGTCCCAACCCTCGTGAGTCATGGACCCAGTGTGAGCCCTGGATTGTGTCTGCTCACCATTTTCGTCCTGCAGGGTTGGAGCTCAGCCCTTGCGGGGCTTCCTGAAGGCGAGGTCAGGCTCTAGGCTCTAGGCTTGGCTTTTTAAAATGAACTGTCCACTGCTTCCTTTTGGGAAAGTTGCTCACAGCCCAGGCCCCCAGCCCCCACACTTGTTAGCAAGGGCTGGCAGTGATAAAGACAAAGTGTTCCCTTTTGTAAAACAAGCGAATGTTAGCGTTCTGTCTGACTCATGGAAAAATGTATTTGTCAGAGGATCTCCATGCTAAATTGCTTAAGGGCTGTTTATTGTATTTTTTTTTCCCCCTTCTTGGGCTGACATTATAGGTCTATGTAAATAGGGTGGAGGAAGGACTGGCATGGCGGTAACGTGTCAGGGTGTCCTTTGGACAGGAATCAGGGTTTTCTGTCCCATCTGTGAACTGGGCTCTGGGCTCCCCTCAAGGCCCCAACTCGACCTCATAAGCGCTTCCCTTGGAGCACTTGTGTGGAAGAGAAGCGGATCTTCCAGGTTCATCTTCATTTGCTTACATTCATTATCCCCCGAATACCGGCCCCTGCTCTACCCCCTCTCTCAGCCCCTGTGCATTCTTGCTCTCTCTGCCTCCCATGGTTGGCTCCGTTCACTCAGAAGAGCTTCCTCTGCAGTGCACGGTAACTCAGAGAGGTGCAGGTGTGCGCGCTACGCTGGCTGCAGGTGGGGGAAAATGAGCCAGTGAGCAGTCACAGGCCAGACAGAACAGGGAGGCCAGCTTATCGAGGACATTTACTTCCAGAAGGTTCCAAGGAGGGGTGGAACTCACGGCCCAAATTCCTAAATTCCTTCGCTCTGACCATGATTTTAGAAGGACACCACAGTAGGAAGAGCTGTGGGTGTGGACCAGAAAATGTAGTTCTGTGTGACATGTTTGTAAGCCTGGGACAGTGTCCTGGTGACAGGATGAATCTACTGGGGACCGAACTGGAGAGAAGGCTCATGTAAGGCCATCAGGCATTCTGGAGTCTTGCCTTTCTGCTTCATCGCACGTGCTTTCTGGACTGTGCAAGCTATGGTCTCACCCCAGGAAACCCGAGAAGGTTTCCTGAAAAGTCAGTTGCATACTTAGGCTGGCCTGAGGGTGGCCATGCGCAAGGGCTGGCCACCACGTGATGCCGGGTATCAGCCTGGGTATAGCTGGCACTCCTAGGTCCTGTGCCGGAAGGGCCGTGGTTCACACAAAAGGCTTGTCTCATAGTCCAGTGGGAAAAGGGGACACAGAGGACAAAGCCTCCTTGGCCCTTTGCCCAGGGACAACAATTTCAGTTTCCCCAAAATGTAATGGTGGTGCAGACAGGACCTGCCTCAGTCTCTTAGAGAGTAGTTGGTATTACAGGCCTGTGCCACCAAGCCTTCTAAGAGTTAAGCTTTGAACACTTCATTCTGCTTCCAGGACAAGGGGCTACTTATTGTCAAAGACACTAAAACATGGGGGAACCAAGTGGTCCCTGACAAAGGGGTACAATGGTCACGTCTTACAAGGGGAGCTAGCTCCCCTCATAAACCAGCACAGAGAATTTCAGGAGGAGCTCTACATTCTAGGGACGAGAACTTAGATAGGTGTCTGTTTCTTGTAGCAATTCAGGGATAGAGCCAGGGAAATTCACCAGGAAGGGCTCAGATTTGGGAGCGGTTTCCTCCCAGGTCACCCAGTCACCAGCGAGAACCTTCCTTCCCACATCTAAAAATGTGCAGAATTAGCCCAAGTCCTGGATAATGGAAAGAATGACTAGGTGACCAGGCGCAGTCAAAAGGACGGGAGGCCTGAGGACTCACGACTTTAGAAGACATGGGGGGGGGGGACTGTGGGGCCCTTGCTTGGAAGATCAGGCTGAAAAGGTATCCATCCCAGCTGGTGGACCTGATGCCCCCAGGGAGTGACCTCTCTTGTGTGCTAGCTTGAAAGGTCCCCTGCTCCCTGCTCCTCTTAAATGTGCCCCCACCTCACCCCCTCCTGCTCTTGCTGTGGCATTTCTGCTGCAGACTCAAAGCTCTGTTGCTAAAACAAGTCAGGGCACTATGGAAACCCGCTCCCTAAAAACTCTGCTTGTTAAAAAAAAAAAAAAATCAAAACAAAAGGCTAACCATAAACCAGGAGCTTTCTCTCCTTCCCTAACTTTCTTTTTAACAATAGGGCAATACACCCAGCCCTTCTCCACCCAGGGCCAAGGAACAGTGATAAAAGGCAGGCCACTAGGAGGGCTCAGGTGCTCTGTGACTTAGAGACCTCCCCGCTCCCCTACCTGACCAAGTCTAGCCCCGGGAGGAGGGCAAGGAGAGGCTAACTGGAGCCCTAGAGGAGAGCAAGGGGAGAATGATGGCAGCAGAGCCGCGGCCTCTGGTCCCCGCAGCCTGGGACATGATAACTGTGTCAGACCACTCTCTTGTCTTTTGTAAAAATAACTTTGGTGGGCAGAAAGGAAGTGACAACTCATGTTGGGTCTGATGGCATGACAGGATCACTCTAAAAATAGGGGGCTTCCAAACCAGGCAGAGGAGAACCGAAGACCGAGCTTACTCAAGCTGGCGGCTGTATGAGACCGTCCTCGGGGGCATCGCCTCTCACAGAGGCAGAGGAAGGGGCTGAAGGGAGGCAGGAAGGCTCACAAAGCCTGTGTAAAGAAAGCTAAGCTGGTTCAAGCTCGGGTGATCCCAGTCATACAGAAAGTGGAACGACTACCCCAAGGCAAAAACAGTTCTCAAAGTATGGATGGCCTCTTGAGTCTCTCCATTGACTTCTGTTTTCTCTTCTCCCACTTCCAGATTCCCTTATATTCCAGATTCTCTCTGTCTCCTTCCCTCATCTCTTTATCTTCTTCCTGTCACTTGGCTTTCTTACCTCGCTGCTCTTTTGACCCCCTTCTTAGGCCTCATGCAAGCTCCTCCACCAGAGTCTTCCACTCCCTACTCCCTTAATTTTGACTATATACCCAGGAAACTGGTCTGAGACAAGGAGGGGAGCCGTTCTCTCCCAGGCTCTGCAGATCCACATAGGACAAAGGTTTCTGACTTAAGATTATGATTTAGTTTGGAGACACACTGTGTGTGAACCGAGGCTCCTAAACTCTAGGGAATGGTAGCAGCCTTGCCAGACCCAACTTCACATCAGAGAATGGTCAAAGATGACAAACTCAGCTGGCAAGGAAAGAAACCACATCAGTCAGATGCAAACTCATGGACACAGCTAGACATACTCACAAAGCCACCTCACTTGAAAGGAACAGGACTAGGACTGGTTCATGCAGCCAGCCTCTCCCAGGCCCAAGTACCCAGGACAGCTGGCCTGGAGGCTCCAGAGCTGAAGTGCCAACTCCCCCTCTCACCTGTGTAGAAACTGGAATGGTTAGAGTCTTGCTCAAAGATGCTCTTGGTTTGAGAGTCGAATCGGAGCCATAGTCCAATGGCAAGCACCGCAATTCCGGCCAGCTGCAAGACACACAATAGTTCACTGGCATTAGTACCGACTGACTGCGATGACACAGTCAACAAATGCAGAAGAGACACGCAAAGGGCTCTGGCAGCATTCTCTCTTTCTTCCCTCCAAGTGCATCTGGCTGGGATCGACCCATGTGCCAAAATTATCAGTAAACTTGAATTAGCAATTCCCTACCGGGGGTGGAGGTGCCACACATTTAATCCCATCACGCAAGAGAGGCAGAGGCAGGTGGATCTCTGAGTTGGTCTACACAGTGAGTTCCAGGACAGTCAGGGCCACAAAGAGAAACCCTGTCTTGAGCCCTCTGCCCCTCCAAAAAAAAAAAAACCCAACCCAAACCAAACCAAAAAAGCACAGTAGGTCAGTAGGCGGGTTCTTTACAGCGCCCAGGATGATGGCTACAAGCTACTACAAGTGTATCTTACAATGCTTAACAAAGGCAGGAGCCACTGACCTCATAAACTAGGATTCTATAGAGTTAAACACCAGTATGCTGTTTAAGCTGCACACATATAAAATGGATGTCATAGAAGTGATAAAGGGGAAAAAGAAGCCATGATCATAAATGAGGGATGAGCTCCAGGCAGGGGGAGGAATCCTGAGCAGGCTGCGTAAGTATATAGAGTGCTTAATAGGATGTTTAATGGTGTCTTTAATTTGCCATGCTGTGTTGTTGCCTAGGCAGATCTTAAACGTCTGGGCTCAAGCTATTGCCCTGCCTCAGCCTCCTCAAAGACCAGGTAAACACACATGCCAAGCATGACTCCCGGGGGTTGGGGGCCACTGTGATGTGCTCAGCACGTGGCATATCAGGACCTCTCCTCACGTACCCACGTCAGATGCTGTTGGGGAGGCCTTCTGCCAAGCCTCTTCACCCCCTCACCCCCCAGCGCCAATTGACCTCTCATCACTGGTACCAGGGCTTGCTGGGGGAGCGACTCACAGCCCTCTAGTGTAGCGGCCGGCTGGATACTGGAGGCAGACGGGGTTTTGCTGGTCTACCCGTCCTAACAGAGGCACTTATGCCACCAATGCACCACCTTGATTCTCTGCCCTAGGAGCTGTGAGGGTCTGCGGGGTAGACAGCATCCCCTTCCCTTCCTTTCTCCCTGGTGTAGCAATTGGATTGAATGCATTGAGTGCTGAGTGCACACGGTGACAACGGGAAGGGACACTCAGGACGTCAGCCTACAGAAACCACCTCACCTATACCCACGGAGGTATAGGCAGAGTCAGTTCCATCATGCACTGAGTCCCCACAGTGTGGGCTGTCTTTCCTGGATTAGCATTCTACTGCTTCTGCCTTCCCACCCGCACGCAGGAATGGCGCTTGCGGCCTGCCTGTGCCGTACCAGTTTGGCCAGAGAATAAAGGGGCTTGCATTGGAGCATGTATTCCTGAAGGAGGAGATATCCAATGGACTTTAGAGAAAACAGTTCGACCTTCTCAGTGCAAGGTCACATGACCCAGAATCCTCTGTCCTGTGGATGATCAGTTGGCACCTTCCCACGCCGCTCAGTCCCCCTCTTAGAGAAGACATTGCTGAACACTATTAAGTAGGCCCTGAGGCTGAGAGTCCCTGGCTGGACACCGGGCTCGATGGCACAGGAGTTACAGAGTTAACACGAACCCAAGAGCTATGTGTTCAAAGACATGGGTCAGGTTTTTCTCTTTAGCAAGACTCATGGGGGTCTTTAGGACTGATCCAAACAGCACAATTTCATGCACGAGGAGGGTGAGTCATACTGGGCCCGGCTGGCTCATCTCCTCCAAAAGAGTACTCCTGAACACAAGGAGTGTCAGGATCGGGGCCGGGGCAGAAGGGCTGTTCTGAGCTAGACTTGGGCTTATTATCAGAAATGATCTGCATACATATTTGATATACCTATTTGCCTTAGGTCATGAAATTTTTCCTATGGTGTAAAGGGGTGGAAAAAATGTAAGAAGCCCTGGTTTAGGGCTTTCGATTCCCTGCTTCCCCAGTCTGTGAGCACAGGTGGGAGGAAGAAACATGGGTCAGAAGACTCAAACTTGGCAGGAAAAGAAAATCTCAAGTCTCATTTGGGCCACGGCTGAGGGCAGAAGTTGGTTCTACCTGTGGGCTGTCACACTGTCCAGTAGTGTGACGCTGCTGGCCTGTCTGTTCACACCACAGTGCGACACAAGCCCTAACATGACCCAGCCAGGCTGTCCACACCACAGGGCTGCTTAGCAGTGAAGAAGCAAATGCAGATGGCTGCAGAGACTTGCAAAAAGCCACCAAGCCCCAGTCACCAGGGAGAAGGAAGGCTCAAGAAAGTAGATGACAGGCAGACCGAGGGACAATGGGACAAAGTGTCCAGTATGTTAGATCAGGCTGTCTTGGAACTCACAGAGATCTGCCTGCCTCTGCCTCCCAAGTGCTGGGATTCAAGGCACGTGCCGCCACCTTCCAGCTTGTTTTTGTTATTTTTTTGAGACAGGGTCTCACTATGTCATTCTGGCTGACCTCTGCCTCTGTGGCTGGGACTAAGGGTGTGCGCTACCAGCTCTTGTTTGGTTGTGAGACACGTTTCCCACTGTGCAGCCTGATTTTCGAGGACCTTGCTATGTAGACCAGGCTGGTCTTAAACCTGTTCTGCCTTCCAAGTGCTGGGGTCCCAGGCATGCACCTGCTACTATATTTGTTAATCTCCGGTGCTAAGTGGCTGGAGGGGACGCTAGGTATGTCATTAGCTGCCTTGTTGTGCGTAATGGAAAGATAGCTATGGTTGGCCAGGTCGGCTGGGATGATGGGGCTGTGAAACCTGAATAGCTAGCTCATATTTGGCTATAGGAGCTGACTACTTCCAGGGGCGCCTGCTTTTGGCGGCAGTGTTTAGGGGACTTCCATTGTCTCCTCCTTGCTCTGACCCCAGCCACTTCAGTCATAGAAGAAACTAAATGAGAAGCTACATGAGAAGAGACCAGCGGCAAGAACCAGGCAGCTCTGACCTTTAGAAAAGCATCCTGTCAATCAAATACCAAGGGACTCCACATGGCCCGAGAAGAAGCAGGTTCATGAGCAACGGGTAGTTAGGTCTCTCGTGTGGCTGGGCTGAATGAATGTGTACAGGATTTTCTGCTGGACATTATTCCCTCAACAATACTATATAGCTACTTATACAGCATTTATATCGAATTAGGATTAAGTGTGGGTTACATGGACATGTAATATTGTCTTTACAGCATCCTTGGATTTTGGCATCTGCAGCGGTAGGGATAGGGGCAAGAGCGTCTGGACAAGGTAGGGTAGGAGTTCCTGAAATGTCAATCCCGGAGCCAGCAGGGAATAGCTATATCTGTGAGGCGAAGGGGTTGACTCCCCAAGCTCCAGCCCCAGACTTCTCTTCCTTGATGGGCTGTGTCCTTCAACTGGAGTCAAATTTCTTAGTACTTTATCACAAAAACAAACAAAACAACAACAACAAAAGCCAATAAAACCTTCCGAGCAGTCACGTCGGCTATAGAACTGCCCAGGCCGCTGCGGTTGTGTCCCTCAGTGTATGAGCCAGTCAGGTTTGATGTGGATGCTTACACAGGGCCCTTAGGAAGGGGCCAGCAACGTGCGATCACCAGCTGGAGAGCACAGCGAAGACAGTCCAGAGGCAGCACCCCAGCCAGGGGCCCTGCCTGCACTTGGCCTCATTACCTTTTTTGTTTCCAACAAAAGCCAAATGGAAACAGTCTGGTTTTGCTTCGAAAGCTCCTTTGCCATCTGGCCCCAAATGGTTCCATCCATGTGACAGTGAAGGAAAAAGAGGAGTTTCTCCCATTGTTTCATGGGGACTGGCTTTGTTTTGTTGCTCACATGGATTTTTAAAAAATTGGCGTTATCAAAATCACAATCCCAGAGACCCTAGACAACAATGAGGACCCTAAGAGAGATATACA
>JAQHUG010000165.1:1330756-1346297 GCA_028555095.1 Dicrostonyx torquatus
CTCTCTCTTCTTTAGTGTGCGCTATAGCGCAGGTGTGGAGGTCAGAGGGCAACCTGCATTCCACCCTAAGACAGGGTCTCTTCTTTGCTGCTATGTAACCAGCCTAGCACCCGGGAGCTTCTGGGGCTTCACCCCTCGCTCTCCCCTCTCCCTAAAAACCCCAATGCCACCACGCCCGGTTTATGTGGATTCTGGGGATGCAAACTCAGGTCCTCCGGTGTGCTGGGAAAGCATTCATCCCACTGAACCATCTCCCTAGACCCCAAACTTCTGTTTTTTTTTTTTTTTTTGAGACAAAGTTTCATGATGTGGTCCAGGCTAGATCTGAACTCTCCTCCATCCTACTCCAGCTCCCCAGGGCTAGGTGACCGGCATCTTTAAAAACTATCAGGATCATGAGGGACAAGCTGTCACAGGCCAGTGGTTTAGGACAACGCCACTGTTATGTGGGATCTTGGGTGCGATATGGGAACAAAACGGACAAAACGGAAGCAAGTGTGGCCATGGTTAGCAATCATGTGTGGTGATGCATGCCTATGCTCCCGGAACACGGGAGGCTGAGGCAGGAAGACAGGAGTTCCACGTTCCGTAGTGAGTTCTGGGATAGCTGGGCTCTAGCGTAAAAACTTGTTTCACAAAACCTCCCCCGAGCTCAGATCCCAAACAAACAAGAAGCCAGTAACGCTGTGGCAGCAGAAACACTGCCGGCAAGGTATGATGGGACAGCAGAAGCCAGGAGGCTGCGTTCTCTTGGCAGCTGCATCTGTGTACTCAAAAGCAGCAGCCGCCGCCTGTCTGTCTGTCTGTCTCTCCCCCACAAAGCTTCAAGTCTCCTTCAAGGACTGCTCGGTTAATTAGCTCCTTTACTGCTTCTGTGTTCTGTTCCTGCCAACACTACACTGGCAGGTCTCAACCCAGAAAAAAAAGAACCAGGAAAAAGGAAACCTAAACTCCCTTTCTTCAGCCTTGCTCCTCCACACTGTCCCTTCAGTCCTGAATCCTCACGGACAGGTCACTCACTACTCAGGTGTCCCAACCTGCAGCTGATGCCAAGGAACCAGGCTCCTTCTCCTTTGATGAAATCTTAGTTTCCCCGACTCACCACCTAGTATTCCTGCCACCTTGGCCACCTCGGCTGCTCCGGCTTCAGCACTCTCAGCACGGCCCACCAGGGCACCCACTCAAGGTCAGGTTGCTCCTTGTCTTACTAGCCCACTCCCCACCCATCTGTCTTTGAACACAATGACTCCAAAGAGCCACCTGGAGCCCTTTCCCAATACCTCACAACAGACGGAGCTGGGCACAGTGGCTCCTCCTGTACAGGATCCTAGCATGGAGGCTGGGGACCAGGTGAGCTAGTGTGGGCTTTAATCATGCAGGCATATCTCGGTGAGTTTGAGATCAGCCTGGTCTAGTAGTATTTAGTGAATTCCAGGCCAGGGAATTCAGGGCTACATAGTGAGATCCTGCCCCCCCCCAGTAGGTGTGATGTGTCACGCTTACAATCCTAGCATTTGGGAGACTTTAGGCAGGAGATCTGAGGCCAGCATGGGCTCCATTGTGGACTCAAGGCCAGCCTGTGTGACATAGTAAACCCTGACTCAAAATCCAGACTAGCTCAGTGGTAGGGCACTTGCCTCCCACATGGAAGGGATAGAGGAGGGTCCAATCTTTATTAAGTCTCTATTTTCTCCCAAAAGGATTTCTCTATACACAGCTGGGGAGGTCTCAAGTTTTTGAGCTACCAGTGTTTTCCAAGGGCTGGGATTACAGGCATGTATCACCACGCCCTGCACTTATAAAACCTTCCAAAAGCCAAGTTTCTGCAAAGTGCTAGCTCTGCTGTCCCCACTGTAGCTCCGCCCTTCAAGAAATCCAGCCACACCCTCCAGTTTTGGGTGATAACCTAATCATGTCAGGCTTATGCCAGTTTCAGAGTCACAAAACCTCTCTCCCTGCCTTTCCTTTCCAGTGTTAACTCTGGATCCGAACCCAGGCCTTACGTGAGGCAAGCCCCCAAGCCCTCCACCACTGCATCACAGCCCAGCTCATTTCTGTTTTCCCAGATCCAGTCAGGGTGAGGGACAGTCTCACCCTGAAACATGACCTGCAGCCAATGGAAATACCCCCGATTCCAAAGGACTGTTTAAAAAAAAAGAAGAAGAAGCCAAAGTATAATAATGGAGCTTAGGGGTACCTGGCGGCTCAGTTGTTCCTGGCCAAGCTTGCAAAACTGGATCCAGCCAGAACCTGTGGAGGTATGCGCCCACTGAGGGAAGGGTAACTGCTAGAAACTCAAGTCTGTGGGCAGATGGACAAGGAGGAGACTAGCAACTGTAGTTGGTCCCTCGGTGGGTGGCAGCACGTGATCCTGTGGGACAGATTCCAGTCAAAGAACGCTGGGTGTGTTGGGTGTTCCAGGGTGGGGATCTTCCATACCCTGGCCAGACTGGCCATACTTTTATTTTTTAAGGGCACAATTATTTTTTTCTTTTTGGTGGTGGTGGTGGGGCTTCAAGACAGGGTTTCTCTGAAGCTTTGGAGCCTGTCCTGGAACTAGCTCTTGTAGACCAGGCTGGTCTCGAACTCACAAAGATCCACCTGCCTCTGTTCCCCCCCGCCAGTGCTAGGATTAAAGGTGTGCACCACCACCATCCGGCCCCAAAATTCTTATCATGCTTTTCCTAGTTGGGGTTAGAGAATCCAGAAAATAGAGAGCCGATCACTCAGCCTGCTGGGATTTCTCCATATTTGGCTGGGGGCGGGGTTAAAACAGGATTTCATGTAGCCCAGGCGCAAACTTTAAGCAGCCTCCGCAGTACTGAGATTGCAGGCACGTGCCACCAAGCTTGGTTTATGCGGTACTGGGGACTGAACTCACGGTTTGTGCATGTTAGGAAAGCAGTTGACTCGGATAGAGGTAGCTGGTAGCCTCCTCTGCTGTATGGGAGGGATGGAGGTGGGCTACGGGGAGTGGAGGAAGTCTGGGAAAAGGGGAGGGCTTTACTTCCTACTTCCTGTTGTCTTTCTGGAAAAAACAATGGCGATTTTAGGAAAGGATGATGGCATAATAGAAATGTAGCAATCAAGAAGCAGAAGCCCTATAGTGCCACCTGTCACCTGCAAGTTCCTAGCTGTACATGGGGAGGATGTCATCATCTCCTGGTGAATTCTAAACATGAGTTTGCCGTGGCTCTACATGGATGCCTGGTGATGGCCGCACATCTCTGTTGAGAGGGACCCTGTGTAATTCTGGTACTGCCATTGGGAGCTCCAACACAAAGCACTTTCCTCCGTCTTTGAGAGTCCTCATTTCCCCTCACCTTTCTGTAGCTCAGTGATGCCTATCCAGGCTGGCCTCAAAATTGTGGTACTCCTTCTGCCTCAGCCTTCTGAATGCTGCTGGGATTACAGGCATTCACCGCATGCATGCACACGCCATACTCTTTCACTTCCAGCCTTTGAAGGTGAAGGTCAAAGAAATACATAAAACCCTCTGGACACTGTAGGATGCTATAACATGTATGGGGAAACAGTAATGACAGCGACAAACACAGTAATAAAGCTTGAGAAAGACACAGATGAGCGGGGCGGTCGCAGGCACTTGGCGGACATTGGGTGTCCTATGATCTGAGAAGTGGCCGGCAGAAACAGGATAATTTGGGACATTGGTTTCTGTTTTCTGAGACTGTGTGTCTTGGGTGGTGGAGGCAGACGGATAAATTTACCCTTTTCACACCCACAAAATGCTTGCCAGAGCCTGGGACTGGATGGAATAGCAGACATGAGGTGGGGCAGGAGGGGGGCTGGAGAGGTGAGGTGGGGCAGGAGGGGGCTGGAGAGGTGAGGTGGGGCAGGAGGGGGGCTGGAGAGGTGTGCTCAGACCCCAGGCTACGGTCTCCCCTAGAGCTCTAGAATGGGCAGGGAGCAGGGAGGGCAGGGTTCTCCCTGGCTTGCGAAGGAAACGACACCAGCTCTTCATTCTCCTCATCAGCAGATGTCCACTGCTCTGCTTTATGGCTTTTGTTTTGAACACAGTGACGCGGGCACCTGTGGGCACAGCTGCTTACACCACACTGTCCCTTAAGTCAGAAGCAGACCAAATCACCAGTTTTTGCCATTCGCTCTGTTTCTGGGCCCTAAAATATCAGTCAAGCTTAAAGAAGGCCATTGAGGCGGAGATAAGGTCCTCTGTGTCCACAGGCGAGCGAGTCAGGCCACCAGGACCCGTGGGCTCTGGGCCTCACGCATCCCCATGGCAACCTCCTCTCGCCAGCAAATACCAAGCCTGGAATGGGCCGAGTGGCCAGTTAGGAGGCTGGGCCCAGCAAGACCTGCAAGAACACACAGGAGCCCAAGTTGCAGCCCCCACTAATCCTCTCCTTGTCCCGGTCCCCCTCTGGACACTGGAACTGTTAGCTGTGGAAGGGCAAGGGTGTAGGCAGTGCTAGAGGAGGGGGCCATCCCACAGATGGCCCCTCTCCCCAGTTACAAACAAAATGCAGGTCTACTCCAACAGATGGCCCCCTTCCTTGAGGACCATAAACAATTAGCCTCAGACTTCTCTCTCAGCTTCTACCAAGTGAGCAGCATCCACTTCTGCAGCAAAGCCACGGGGATCAGGGCCAGACACCGGCACAGTGACCTTTCCCTCCTAGACCAGTGTCAGCTTGGCAGGAGTGGGAGCTCCCCAGGAGCCTGTGTTTCAGCACTTACCCTGGGGCATTCTGATACTTTCTTTCCTAGTCACATTCCCCACCTTAGGCTTTTGTTTAAAAACCACACAAGAAGGACGGTCAGGAAACGGCTTTCTCTGGACTTGTGAGCCCAAAGAGCCTTTTTTACCCTTGCTGAAAAACCCTGAGGGGAAGGGATGAGATTTCCTGTGCCCACGGTCAGGTCCATGTCTATGGGAGGGGAACTTACGGCCTTAGCTGAAAGGAGCAAGGCTGTTTCCTCACAGAACAGACACAGGGGAATGGGGCTCTGGCACTCTAACCAACCCAACCCCAAAGCCACAGGAAGTCCACCTGACTGCTGGCTGGTACCAGTGAAGGTCGGAGTTGGGGTGGGAAGCCTGAGAGGCAGCCTCACTGACCGGGCAGCTCCAGCTGAATGAACAAGGCCAGGAAGTTGAGGCAAAAGGCTCGGGTTGGAACCTGCACTTGGCTCCCAAAGGTGCTTTTACCTCCTTACCCAGCTCTTCTCCAATGACTCAGGGGGTGTGTAGGAGGCTCCCACGACCAGCCCGGGCTGAAGTTTGGTGAAAACCACTCCCGATTTTCCTGAGTCAAGCTGCTATTATGCGTGAGGGCAGATTCGGGCTTCACACTACCCCAAACTCTTTATGACGTTTTTCTTTTTTTCTTTTTAAACAAGAAAACACATAGAGGTGTTACTCAGGTTGTAGGCTCCAGCTTTAACACTGACTCAATTTCTGGCAGGTTTTCCTGCCAGAGGCAGGTGACGGTGACATAAACAATGGCCACAATAGCGACCAAGCAAGCACCCATGCGCGCTAACCGTGGTGGGATGTGAATTATTCTGCTAGCACCCTTCCTTTTACACATGACTAGGGACCCTCAGAGACGTTTAGGAACTCACTCAGAGCCACACAGTCAGAACAGGAAGGGCTCAAATTGAACCAAGGTTATGGAGATGAAAAACTATTCCTGAGAATTGTCTTGGTGGGACTGGGAATCCCCAAGTCAGGGATCGGTGGCTTGGACGGGTTGGACTTGGAAAAATACTCTAGCTTAAACCTTAGTGACAAGGATTTTTCTACTTGCCTAGTATGATGTCAGCCGCCTGGGGAGGGAGGGCTGGAGAGGAGGTGGTCCTTGGGAAATATGCTTCAGGGAGCTCCACTCAGGTGCCCTGTTTTCTGTCCCTGCCGTCTACACAGCACTGGTGACTCTGGTGGTTCTCATCCTGTGGGCCGAGACCCCTGAGGGTGTTGACTGACTCGTCCACAGGGACCGACGAAAGGCCATTGGAAAACACAGTATTTATATTACAATTCACAACAGCAGCAAAATTAGCCGAGACGTGGCGGTGCATGCCTTTAATCCCAGCATCCGGGGAGGAAGAGTCAGGCGGATCTCTGAGTTCCAGCCTGGTCTACAGAGGGAGTTCCGGGACAGGATAAGCACAGAGAAACATTGTCGTCTCAAAAACCCATAACAAACAAACACAATAGCAAAATTACAGTTAAGTAGCAACAAAAATAATTTTTTGGTGGGTGGTCATCACAACATGAGGAACTGTATTAAAGGAAAGCATCAGGAAGGTTGAGAACCGCTGCTCTAGGATCTGTTCTTATTATATTTTGGGGTGGTGGTGGTGGGTGGTCCTTATTGTCCAGATGTTCTAGCTAAGAGAATTCAATCCTCTCCTTGGGAAAGTATACGGGATGAACTGGAGGGGGAGGGGCCAAGGTCAGACTTGGTTTGGGATAAAGTAAGATGGTTTCTTTCACCTGCTCCCCACCTTTCATTCTTTTTGTTGTTTTGAGGCAGGGTCTCATGTAGGCCAGGCTGGTCTCTAACTTGCTATGTAGCCGAGGATGACCCAGAACTCTGCCTGTGCATCTCAAGAGTTGGGATCTCCATGCTGAACTATTGGGAATTAAAACCCAAGGTAAGCTTCCTGAGGTGAGCCCTGACTTCTCAAACTGGGGGACAGCCAAGCGTTCCCTAGATGGGAAGATAAACTCTGTGACACCAGTCCTGGCAGGGGGCTGGAGGTCAGTTTCAGCTCTGAGCCACCCTGCGCTATGACAGCTGGAGGAGGGAGACCCAGTGAGAGGAAATGTTTGGGACCTGCTCTAAGCTAAGCGGTGCTGTGACGTCAGCGATGACCACTGACATTAGGGCTCTTACAGACCTTGGGTTCTTACGGTGAGCCAGGAAAGGGACAGCAGCTTTGCACTGAAGCTGCATTACGGCCTCTGTTACGTAGACAGGGAAAATGAGGCTAAGCCACTAATTTGCCACTTCTCATAGAGGCCTGTGTTTTCAAGAAACCAACTCTCTCAATCATTACTCTGGTGCATAACCGACCTTTGTTTAACTTTTGCTCTTGTTTTTTGGTTGCTGTTTTTGAGACAGAGTTTCTCTGTGTAGCTTTGAACCCTGTACTAGCACTTGGCACTTGCTCTGTAGACCAGACTGGCCTTGAACTCACAGAGATCAGCTTGCCTCTGTCTCCCAAGTGCTGGGATTAAGGTGTGTTTCACCACTGCCCGGCATTTTGCTCTTTTTTTTTTTTTTGAGGCAGTTTTTCATGTAGCCCTCGCTAGCCTTAAGACAAGAACCTTGAACTGTTCTCTTTTTTGAGACAGGTTTCTCTGTAACAGCTGGCTAGCCTGGAACTTGTTTTTTAGGCCAGACTGGCCTGGAACTCACAGCGATCTGCCTGGCTCTGTCTCCGGAGTGCTGGGATTACATAGAGGCGTTCGCTATCACCCCCATCACTACCACTTGGTAAACCCTGAACTTTTTATCGTACTGCAGGCATGTGACACCTGGCCTAGGTCCCTTTGACCTTTTTGTCGCATCATGGAGAGTGTTCGCAGGCACAACAACAAAAATCCCGGCTACCCATAAGAAGCCAGGCCCTTAGGAAGGCAACTTCTATCTTGTATCCTGAATTTTGAAAAATGATATTCATAAAGCTCAACATTTTAAAAAACCCAATTGTAAAAATACACAAGTGAAAGAAGCCACTTGCTTCCTCGACTCCTCAGGTTGTTCTGTGTGGCTGGCAGTCTGAGAATGCAGTTTGGTCTGCACACCGCCCTGACCTAGCTCTGTCTTAGGTTTCTAGCACTCTTGGTGGCTTCCATAGTCAGAATCAGTTAGTCAGTCAGAGATGAGGAAACAGGCTCGGAGAGGTGAAACAACTTGCCCACGTCACAGCATGTTCAGGGTGACTCAGCTGTGGGCTCTCTTTGTCACCTGCATGACACAGGCCACGAGAGAGAAATCTCATTCTTGGTAGAAAGGGTGTGTGTGTGGCTTTACCCTCTAGGGTGTGGGAGAGAATCTAGGGTCACATCACCGCTTTTTCAGGGTATCACCCTAATAACGAGGCAACTTGGTCTGGACAAGTTCAGGAATTATGAAATCCCCCCTTCCATAGGCAGAGTCAGAGTTGGGCTGGGGCTGTCGCTCAGCAGCCTAGTCTGGCCTTGCATGCTTGAGGCCCAGGCTAACCTCTTTCGGATCGAGACATCTCCCTTGAAGTTTCCACTGCCTGCTTGCCAGACACACAGAATCCCTCCAGCCAGCTCATAAATAATCCCTGTTCTGCTGAAAGCAGGCATTTTGATCTTAACCAAAATCATGTGACGTGTGTGTGTGGGGGGGGGGATGTTTTGCTTCAGATTCCAGAACACCACACATTTGTTTTCTACAGTGCACACACCTCACAACCGTGTCCAGGGAGTGGTTAGACGTCCACACCCCCGCTTGCCCACATTTGACTGTGTGGGCCAGCAGCTCTCACCCATCTGCAGAAGTGAAGATGGGTGGGCACGGATGACCCGAGACGTGGGAGGTGACCCTTCTTTTAGGGCTTTCAAGCATTGCCACAGCGCATGTGTGCTGGCAGGGTTGGACAATGGCGTTCACGGCACTGTTGGCCGAATCTCCTCTCCATCATGACATATTTGAGTGCTAAGGCAGACGGGTTTTCCAGATTCTGTGCCTTACCCATCCCATGTCTTGACCCTTTGTATAACCCCTTCCTTCAGGTTTTCGGTCTCTTAATTTTCGTTGACAAGAGTTCACACATCTGCCCTCACATCCACACCCTACCCCTAGGCAATCTTTTCACAGTGGGCCTTCAGGTAAATAACACGGACTTCCTCTTTGCGTGTGTGAAGCAGGGTCTCATACAACCCACGCTAGCCTAAGTGCTCGAGGAAGACCTTGAACTATAGGTCGGACGGCCTCCACTTCCGAAATGCTGAGATCTCAGGCTGGGGCCGCCAGGATCTGTTTATGTGGGGCTGGGGAGTGAAACCAGGGTTTCACACATGCTAGGCAAGCATTTTATCAAGAGTTCTATCCCTAGACTCTGTAATGTATTGAACTTGACTCTGATTGCAAAGTGCATACTTGAAGTCATTTTGTCAAGCTCTATCTCTTCCACCCCCACTGTGGGAACTCAATCCAGAGATTCTGAAGCTACAGTCCGTCCCAGAACTGTCGTGTCTGACTTGAGGTGCTCCTGAGCCAGGCCTTCCTCAGGGAGCTGCCAATGAAGAAGAGCCTCAGCAGGGCCTGGGCTTCCTTCCCTTGGCTACTGGCCTCCAAGCTTTATCTAAATCCTTACTCCACTCCATATAAGCAGGACTCTGGAGAGCAGAGCCCTGAGTGACGCTTCTTATCTTAGCTTTCCACCGCTGCAGTTGCCCACTGCCTCCGCGGGTCAGGGCTGCCAGGCCTTGTGTCTTGAAAACTGGCTCTTGGATCCAGCCTGGAGCCTCTGCCTGCCCTCTGCAGCAATGAAATGGCACCAGCTCTTAAGACATGCCATGGGGTCCTAGAGGTAACTGTGGCACGAGGGTGATGTCAGCTTCCTATTACAAAGGACCAAGGGCTCTCCAACCCCAGCACTGGCATAATCTAATTTCTGCTTACAACAAGTTTTCTGGGTCACTTAAAGGTTATGTGCCTTAGACAAAGGGTCAGAATTTGATTAGCGGGAAGCAGATTATGTGAGAGTGTCCCAGGCTGGGAAAGGAGGTCTTTAACATTTGAGTGTTGCCAGGTGTAGAGGTATCCATAATTCCAGTTTGGGGGAGGCAGAGGACTATTGAGAGTTTGAGGCCAATATTCTGGGTTAGCCTGGGTTACCTAATCAGTCTCAGACACTGGCAGCATCATAAAGATGGTGGTACCCAAACTGTAAAGGGGCAGCAGGAAGCCGTCTTAGTGAATGGGGAGGGCCCATTCTGGGGATGCACATTCTTCCCTAGGACTAGCAGTGGAGGTTCCTCAGACTGAAGACGCCCATCAGAGCTGGGGTGCGAACACGTGATGTGCATGCAAACTGGCCCTCTGCTCAGTACTCACTTAGAAGTGACGCGCACTCCAATACCTAAACCTCTAGCCACTGGAAAAGCTTCCCACTGGTGAGCTCATGGCTTTGCCGATCTTTTCATTAGGCTTTAATTAATCCATTGCATCACTCATCATACTATAGCCTCACTGTAGGTGGAAGAGAAATGAAGATTTTGTGGCAAGGGCAGGCATTTTCGTGGAGACAGGATCTTGCCCTCTTTGGTCTGAGGATTGCATAGAACTCTCTAGTGCCTGGCTGCTCTGCTTCTCTGATCTTTCAGCTTTCACCCCCTAATATCTGACTCTGGGTTTTTATTATTAAGACCAATTAGAATTTGAGCTACATAGAGTACTGCAGAAATCTGTTTGACTTTAATAAAATGGTTCAATTTACTTTCTGGTATTTTTAGCCCAAGTCTAGGACAGCTCCAGTGAGCCACATAGGGCCGTGTTGTTTCTGATCTGGACACACTGGCAGTCCAAACTGGGGCCTATGTGAGTGAACAGGGACTGCCTTCTGATGCTGAGAAGCTGTCTGGAGGTGGGGTGTCAGTGGGAGTCAGCCACTGGGCTTCCCCGGGTATGACCCCCGGTGGGCATCGGGTCATCTGTGAAGGCCATTTCTGTCCCTCTGCACAGTGTCAGTTGTGTGCACAGTGCAAGAAGGACTTAGCACCCAGGCTGTTGTTACTTCTCCAAGTCATCAGTTCCCAAACCGCGGAACCGTCCTTAGAATCCAATTAACAAGGGGCAGTTTCCAAGTTAGACTGTTCCGTCTGTTCCTGTCACTCAACCAGGTGGCTTGTTGCCTTTCTGGAGACCCAACCCCTACCCCTGCCCCAAAAGACATTCTGCCAGTCTCAAAGTCCCCAGAGGAGAGGAGGAGATAAGGCTGGGTCGGGTCTCCCAAGCTCCATGGAGTAGGAAGAGGAATCACCAATGAACAAAACCTGCCTGGAAGCTTATGAAGCTGAATGCCTTGCGTGGACTAGATAGAAAGTGAGTGTCAATCATTCTTTCAGAAATGACCAAGTGGAGAGTCAGTGAGGATGGGTGGGGAGATGACCCTCCAGTCCAGATTGCCCTGGGTTGTCCCCAGAGTTCAGGGTTTCATTCTTCCTCTCTTCTTTTAGACAGTAGGGACTCCTACATGCCACACATCCAGTCTTTTAAAAAGTTTTAAAAAGAAGCTGGGCAGTGGTGGCAGACACCTTTAATCCTAGCACTTGGGACGCAGAGGCAGGTGGATCTTTGTGAGTTTGAAGACAGCTTAGTTAGTCTACAGAGCAAATTATAGGACAGTCAGGGCTGTCACACAAAGAAACTCTGGCTCGAAAAAGTTAAAAACAAAACAAAAAAGGTTTAAAAACACCCGGTGTCCTCAGAGATCAGGGGTACGGGATCCCTAAGAACTGGAGGTATAGATGGTTGTGTGCTGGGAACCAAACTTCAGGTCCCTGCACGAGCAGCAGGTGCTCCTAACCACTGTGCCATCTCTACAGCCCCACAGCACCAGTCGGGAACTTGTTTATCTTTGTTTTGTTTTTGTTGCGATCCACATGAGACAGTTATTGACAACCATGCCGATTAAGACTATTCTGTAAATCCTTTTCACTGATGTTCAGACCAAGAGCAGGATTGAGCCTCTCTCTGGAAAGCCTCTTGGTGCCCAAGTTCAAGGATATAGCATTTAAAAAGGTAAAACCCACAAAGATACACCAAAGCTCTATGATAGGCAGAGTAATCTTTCTCCCCGCCCCCTTTGGTTTTTCGAGACAGGGTTTCTCTGTAACTTTGGATCCTGTCCTGGAACTAGCTCTTGTAGACCAGGCTGGTCTCGAACTCACAGAGATCCGCCTGCCTCTGCCTCCCGAGTGCTGGGATTAAAGGCGTGCGCCACTGCCACTTGGCTTTGGGTACTTGAAATGTTCATTCACAGCAGAGCACAATAGGTATTTTAGATATAACTTGCCAATTATTTTGGTTAATACATCTGGACCATTGTCAAAGTCATGGAAATCTCAAATGTGTTGCCAAGGCAGATTGACTGTTGTGGGGAAGGGGAGCTGAGAACTCTCTGAGCAACCCCCAAATGGGAGTCAGAATAAGATGGCATTAACCTAGTTATTTCAAGTTTTTTTCTTATTCATTTATTTACTTTTGAGGTGGGATCTCACTAAGTAGTTCTGGCTGTCCTATGTAGACCAGACTGGCTTTGAACCCAGAGATTCTCATATGCTGGGATTAAAACCATGCGCCACCATGCCCAGCTAAATTTAAGGTTTCTAATCACAGTTTTAAACACCCTCTATTATTCCCCCATCCACTCCAGGAAGTCACTTGTGTCAAAAACATGGGATCTAGGAGGTTACCTGGAAACCAAGAGAAACAAACCAATACAGGGGCCACCCATGATCTGAGGTTCAGGTGCCTCCAGGACAAAGAAAAGGGGGAAATCATAACAAACCAACCATGAATAGTGTTTTTCCCCTTGGAAGAAATTCCCACTAATTTCATGGGATTCCCTAAAAAGGTTATGACCTCAAAGTCTACAATAGCATACACATAATACTTATTAAAATTTAGGCGGGAGTGGTGTTGGCCCACATTTTTAATCTCAGCACTTGGGAGATAGAGGCAGGAGGATTTCCTCTGAGTTCAGGTTCAGACTGGACTACAGAGACCCTATCTCACAAAACAAAACCAAAAAATCCTCCACAGAAACTGAAACAACCCCCCAAACAATAATCCATGACTAAGTATTTTCTAGGGTGGATGGGGTAGGAAATTACCCGGATGGATATAATTTTTATAGAATTGTCTCATCTGGGGACAGGATGTTGATTTCCACAGCTGCATGCCACCACTCGACGGAAAATGAAAATGTCCCTGGACCAGCCTGACTTTTTCCACAGAATGGAGAAGCCAGGTGACGAACAGTCAGACCTCCAAAACACAAAAACATACAAAAAAATACTAAGACTGGCCTTTTTTTTTAAAATGAATCCAGAATTTTTTTAGTTGAAATATACTTTTTTCTAGTGCTAGTTCATGTTAGGACTCCCCGCCCCCTTCCCCAGTAAACTTCCTTCCCATGGAAGCTCTGTCTGAAGGTGAGTCTGTCCCTCACCGCGGTTTTACAACAGTTCAGGGCCAGGGAGATTTCCCAGTCTTTGACTCGGGGAGGTTGTTGCTCTCTGTGTGTAATAAGTAAAACACATTTCTGCAAGGCTTTCACAGGAAAGCAGAAACAAAACCCAAAGCTTCGAGGGCTTGGGGGCTGCTTCTCAAGGGCGGAATGCTTGCCTCCCATGCCTGAGGCTGTGGGTTCAGTCCCCAGCATCAGAAACAAAAGAATAAAAAAGAAAAAGTTGGCAGACCCTATTAAAGGTGCTCTGATTCAACCGGGAAAGAGAGAAACTCGGATCTTAGTGTCTCACGGCTTTATCCAAAACGCGTAAGACAGCAACAGTGTGCAAAGCCACCAGGACCCTGAGAGCCAAGCCTCTGCCCTGCCCCCAGCCAGAAACACCCAGGCAAAAGCCACCCATTTACCTCTGCCTGTCACCAAAGAAAAGGTGGTGGCTTATTTGTTTGTTTTGTTTGTGTTTGTAAATCTAAGATATTTTTAGGTTCCAAACTGTGTGGTGACCAATCTGAAGCCGCCTCTCCTCAGAATAAATGAACTGAAGCAAAAACCAGACAGAACCACCCCCGTATACACAGGCCTGTGTGTAAGATTAAAGGTTCACGTCCAACACACTTCCCAACTTGCGAATGCAGAAGCCAGGGAAGGTTCATTTAGGGGAGCAAGCGCTGACCAGCCACCCCAGATGCACTCCTATAAGGCTGCATAGCAAAGCCTGTCCAAATTTGGGAAGTAACCAGTAACTGGCAGCCAGTGGTCAGGGCTTCTCTGGATCCATAGCAAGCTCTGGAATGTTGCCACAGGCACTTTGAAAACAGGGGCAGAGTCTGTGAGAGAGGAGTGTGGGTGTGTGTGAGAGCGAGTGTGAGTGTGTGCACATGAATCCAATTCTCACCGCCACCCAGAGATCCGGATTCCTGATCTTGGTCGTCGGTAACTATGGCTGGGGTGAGGGAGAAAGCAAAGATCCAGGCAGGGCCAGGTCCCGTTTCCATCCCTGTGCAGACACTTGGCCTCAGCTCACCCTCTCCCCAACCTGCCAGCTCCAGCACAAGCAGGGCAGTGTTACTCCAGCCCAGGCGCTCTGTGGGAAGCCATTTTATGCAACAGTTCAGCCCAACATCCAAGTCAAACAACTTTTGGGAAGCAGCAAGCTGGGTGAGGAGGGGCTCTCATCACAGCCACTATCCCTCCAGAGTCTGCCCTGACTCAAACCAAGATGCCTTAGAATCCCCTACTGCTCCTTTATTTTTCAGGAGTGGGTGTCCCTTCCTCCCTGAGTCAGATATGTGGCAACACACAAAATGGAGTCAGTGTTTTGCTTTGGAGAACGAGGCTGGCTCGGACGGCAGGGAGAGGTGACGGGACGGGAGGCTGCGCCGCGTGGGAGTGAGGTCTAATCTGTGGTTTAAACATCCACCACTTAACCAGGGATCTACTAGCGAAACATAATATAACAGCTACAGGTGGAAGCTGACCTGCTGTACCACTAGGTCTCTGATGAATACACAGCATCACTCAGGCGAGGGGGATGCAGACTCCAGGGCCACGCTCTGACCATTACAGTCTATAACCACAAAAGGCCAAGGCAAGGGGAACACTCACAATAGAACCTGAAGATAAGGAGACCCCGCCTAGAGTGGCCCAGGGTGAGGGAAGAAACAGGAAAGACCCAGGACTGGTTTGTACTCACAGGTCAAGGTCAAAATCCTAAACACAAAGTGGAGATTCCAAAAGCCCAACCAGAGGTGGTGTGTGTGTTTGTGTGTGATCATTTGTGTCAACTCGTGGATTTTGAGGGGGAAACTAGTGTGGATCAGAAAAGTGAACTACCTGTAGTTTCAAAGTAATCTGGAGACAAAGCTGCTCTCAGCCAGGCTCTGAACCCCCACTCAACTCTCGGCCTATGTCTCTAAGCAGCTTCCACGAAGGTAAGGCCATCTCTGGAGGAAGAGGACAGGTGCTCTGCTATCTCCATCATTTGGGATGGGGAAGGGGCAGAAAGAGGGGACAAAAGCAGGGTATGACTCTCTCAGTAGAGTCCGTCTGTCCCTTCCTAGCCCAGGCCGAGGAGGATGGAAGTCCTCACTGCGCAGGCTCAGAATCTGGGGGAGTGGGAGGGTGGGCAAAGATCAGACAGAGGTAGGACCTTCAAGCAAGGCCAGTCGGCTGCCTAGCAAGACCCCAAACAAAAAATTTATGGCAAAGTTGGCATTCCTGGCCTGGCTAGTGCAAGGCTAGTCACTGTATTACAGCCTGAATTACCCTGCCACCTGCCAGTGCAAGGCTAGTCGCTGTATTACAGCCTGAATTACCCTGCCAC